>CM037094.1:12677696-13233326 GCA_020916435.1 Oxytropis ochrocephala | reverse complement strand
AAACTTTTATAGTGTGTTTCATTCCAAAGAGAAATATTGAAGAGAGAAATAAGTGGAGAGAGAAGTGGAGGAGGAAAGATGTGAGAAATAGAATAAATTTGAGATATTATTTGAAATAAGAAAAGAATATGAAAAACCTTGAAAAATTCTCTTTTATTTAGTTTAAAATATATCATTAATTTTTTTAATCAAAAAGGCTTAATTTCTTTTGAATTTATTAAAAATAGAAAAAGAAAGAGAAGGAAAAGAATCAAATGATAATCCACACTAATACTCTCTATGAAAAAGCAAGATAAATGTTTCAGCACAATAATAGTGGAGTTCCAAAGAGCCCCCTAAAACACTTCATCCTAGAGAGATGAAAATAAAAGAACTAACTTACAATACAGTTAGATAAAAGACATTGTAGATTGGAAGTAGTCCTCGATTAGTTCTCGCTTTCCTGAAAATTATAGGAATTATTTCCAATAGTCAAATTTAAAAGAGACAAAGACAATATTTATCTTTTTGAACGAGCAGATTACAAATTTCTTACCATTTTGTAATCTTCAATTTTTTTGTTATTGTTTCTTTCTTTTTTGGTGTCTTGGACACTGTTCTCGCATTAGACATAATACAAAGCGCACAATTGTTCCTGGTGTACAGTATCCATAGGATCAATAACGCCATCTAACACATCACCCCAAAGTTTCTCGTAAATTTACGTCGATGCTACCACTATACTGTAAGAAGCATCAAACTAAGTCACTTAGGAAATCTAGGTCGGTAAGGGAGAGAGTCAGGTGGAGGGATGCAATCAGAGCCACCGCATACCGATTTCAGCTATTTCGGATTTGAACGATGTTGTTTTGAGTCGCCGCATGTGTTCTAGGTGTGGAAGCATTAGCCAACTTCATGATCGAAGTTTGAAGATATCTCCCGATTTCCCATAATCATGGGCGTAAATTTTCTTAACGCCATCTCAAGCAAAAGATTCATGGACATTTGATTCTTCTTAGATTTCACGGTTTCTTCTTTAACCCATTAGGTAAAGAATGGGCATTAAACTACTCAACAGGTCCCAATAAGGGATTAGGATCCAAATCATCTATAGGATCACCATTGACACCTTTAAGATTATTCACGAGGTGTTCGCACGCCTAAGCCGAGCTTCCGCTCAGGATTCACATTATTAAAAACATGTAGCTTAGGACATACTTAGGATCATGCTTTCAGTATATAGCCTCGAAGATCTTTATCTTCATATTTTTCTTACACCAGAGTGCACTATTATTTTCCAATCAGTAAAGGGCAGATGACGTGATACTCTTACAATTTTATAGAAGGAAGACAAATTTTCATACTCATGCCCACTACATGCAAACCATAAATCCGACTCTCTCAACTAGGGATTTGATTCCCTAATCTCCGATTTTAGATCTATATCAACCAAGATGCGCAGAAATCCACAAAAGATTTGCTCAAAATGAGCTTTTACTTAAGATATCATCTAGACTTAATTGGAATGCCAACATCGTTAGCTATTGCGTAAAGAGTTTTGCGGACGCTAATATTCTTGAGTAAGAATCAGAACCTAATCCAACATTGCACATATATATGATATATATATTAAGCGAAGGTTAAATTTACTACCTACTATCAACTCCAAGTAAACCTTTAGCTTGCAATGCCAAGAAGGTCGTGTGATGAATTCTCTCAAATAATCAACAGAGGGAAAGTAAAATCTATAATATCATTTTCCCAAAGAGTCGACTCCACTTACCTATCGCATTGCCAAAAGAACTTAAAGTTTGGATTTCAAGTATTTGTCTTAATAGGAGTGTCTCTCTCCTTTCGTGAGTAAAATTCTTCCATGCAAGCAGTTGTCTTGCATCCTCCCACGATACTTCTTCTCGGAATTGAGTATGCAAGTCATCCCCTTTAATACGCTAACGAGGAAGTTGACTAGGAGGGATATCACAAATCTATTCGTTGATCCTGAAGAGTTTCGGCAAAAGATTTATTTTTTGATGCAACTGGAGCCTGTTTTGCATTATGTAACAAGACAGGCGCTGAGCTTGTGTCTCTATGCACTCGCTCGTTGGTTAGTTAGGAAATTATGTTGTAACTGCAGTTACCATGTGCAAGTGGTGATCTACAATATATCATCAAATATATATTTTCCCATTTAAGGTATATATATTTTTATTCAAATTGAATTAAATAATGATTTTTATATACTAAACTAACTAACTTAGTTACTTAATTGAGTTTCTGTGTTTATCATTTTAATCTGAATCATTTTATAAAAACACCATCATAAAAACTTTAATATTTTTTAATAATTATACAATGTAAAACGTACGTGTAATTACAATGTAAAAACTTATCGATACTTTAATGATAATTACTACTTGACATCGCATCCAAATTTGGAAGATCCTAGAATTTAGTATTTATTTTTATAAATCAAAAAATAATTAGATACTTACTTTATCATTGTTTTTTATCGATACCGTGATTATCCACTACCGAACGCAGCGTTGACTAATCCCTCGCTTGCAGATTTTTATCCTTTTCGTGATACGCTCAGAGTGAGGACGAGTATATTTTAAAATGGGAGGAAAATACATTTAACTATGCTTTACTTATTTTTTGGGGTTACCGTGTCACACAAGACAATTTCCACCTGGCCGCCGACGACTAATCTACGCCAGTGAACTCTCACCGCACTCACGCAGATTAACTTACGGGCCTTTGTGACATATATTTTTATGTTTTATATTTTTAACTTTTAATTTAATTTTTATTAAAATATCTCGCACAGATTTGATCTCGGGATTTTCTAAATTTTCCTGTAGATCTACGACGTTGTCAGATCAGATCCTCAGATTCAGATCTCGCTTCATAAAATTCAAAAGCCAATGTAACACATAAACTTTCTCTCAACAAAACAGCCACGTGATTGAGTGTTAGAGACCAGCCAAACAGGTACTTAATTATTTCCTTATTCATGTAAATTAAAGATATCGCATTTCTCTGTGTGTGTGTGCATGTGCCAAAAGTTATTCCACTTGCTTCTAATGACAAAAATGTCTTTCTCATTATTCTGAACTTTTGTGAATTATTTAGCTTCCTTTTCCATTTCCAAATATTATTATGACATTTTTATTGTGCATGAAATGAGGAAATTAGCATCCTAAACTATGTCAATAATTAATTCTCATTACTCACCACCAATTTAGAAAGCATCCATATTATAGTATGAATTTTTTAATTTTGTCTAGATCTCTAGGGTTTCCCTTCTAAGTTACAATGAGACACTTGTCACCCATTAAATGCCTCCTCTACCCACTCCTCCTCTCTCCCAACATAAATTCCACTTCACTTGTCAACTCTGTTTCCAAAGAACCACCACTTGATTTCCCCAACACCTTAAGAAAAATAAAGGTTATGTTTCTTGTTGCTGCATTGTTCCTACTACTACTCATTTCCACTTCAATCCAGAGCAATGGACAAGCACATGATGAGCTAGTTTCTTGGTAAGATTTCTACTTTTCAAACAATCACTAACTTCATGTTTCAAATATTTTTTATTTTAATTTATTTTTATGTATCGTTGTTTTCACTCTCTAAATTTTATTTATATATTTTTTTTTATTATTATTACATGATAGGGAAATTGTGGTGGAAATGGAAACACAGAAAACTCCACAAGGATGAACCTTAAAGATGTGTTTGTGTCAAGTGAAAATGAACATAAACATGAACTATTTGTTACCTTAAGAAAAGGAGGAGGTGGAGGAAGAGGAGGGAGGAGGCGCGTGCAGAGGAGGGAGGAGGGAAGAGGAAGAGGAATTGAAAGGTTGGGAGGTGGAATGAGAGGTGGACACCATTCTCATGCTGCATCAACATTATTTCCAGAGACTCATTTTGGGGTCCCAATATTTACTTTATATTTGACTTTGGCTTTAAATAACCTTAATGTTTCTTATCTACTAATTCTACTATGTTACTTCTTAATGTCCCTACGTTGTTGGTTACCTCATTACCTTATATTTAATAATATATATATATATATATATATATATATATATATATATATATATTATGTAGTTAGGAAATATTGGGTTGTTGATTAGTTTGTAAGGTCTGTCCTGAAAATATTATTTTAAGATGTATGAACAGATGTAGTGGATGGGATCCTAGTCAGTTAGTTGTAGTATTTTAATTATTTGGACTTTTATTTAATGTAATTTTTAATTGTGCTTTTAAGTCCTTATGCCTTTTATTTTATTAGCTCATATTAATACTATATGTGTAAGTCTCATAGAGACATTTTAGAGGTACTAAATCAACATAATTAAATATATTTTAATTTTTATTAGCTAGTTTCTCTCTTTGTTTACTGTTTCGTTACATATAAGCAAATCCAAGGAATATGATTTAACTACACAAATCAAATAGTCTTTCATAAGGAAGTTTTAGTTTGCTTCATATATCCAAAAGCCAAAAATTTCCGCATTTTGTACACCACATTTGTCATATAACGATGGGAATAACGTCGCAAACTAGCATATATATATAGTTCAATAGTAGTCTTGAATATCAAGAATTTTGCTTATCCAATTCATCAGAATTTTACTAAGGAACATGAGTATTAGTCTTCACTTCTACACGCTTTCACCGCTATCCTAATAAGGCGACAAATCTCCTTGTACATGTATTGTTGTGTTGGGGATAAATCTTCAATCACATGATTACTTCCAACATTAGGTAAAATCCCACTTCAGGCTATTTTTGTCCACCACTTCAAAATATATTGCTCGGCGCATGACATTCATTTGGATAAAAACTCGATAACAAAGTGACAAAAATGTAGGCCAAATCTCTCAAACCTACGACAAGAACAACAAATTGAATTCTTATCCAAATCCAACATCTCCCAAATCCCTAGCCATGACGATAACACAATCAATTATGGGTCTTTGTATTTTATGCTCTTCACTTTAACATGACTCATATTGGAAAAGATCAAAAATAGAGGGAGTATAAATCTCAGCATAACTTGTTGCAAGATATATAAGAATATGGGTTCTTAAGTTTTTGGAACTTTTGGCGTGCTTCATATTCACATTGTCATTCTTTGTATCACTTTTCAACTATAACTTCCTCAAACCGCTTAGAAACTTGATTATATCCATGTTCGTGATTCATAAACTTTTTAATCTTTTGCATTTACACTTTCACTCGAGTTGGGTACTTCTCATTCGAAAGTAAAATCCTTATTCATGTAAATAAGATGCCCATTTCTCTTTCAACTTGTAAACTATTTAGAACCAAGTGTTTTCCTTAACATCATATCTTACAAGGAGAGCCTTCCAACCTTCTTCAAATTTCCTTCATATGCGTAGTCATACATGCACTTCTTAGAATCGCTAAGAAAATGAGATCTTCCTTCATCAAATTGCCCAAGTGCTTGATGTCATTCTGCATCAAGTGCCACATACATAGGCCATGGTAGGTTTGCACAAGTGTTGTTCAACTGACTTTTTTTTTTGAAAGTATTGAATTAGGTAACCGGCTTCCCTATGTACCAAACTCATTTGCCTTCTTTGCAAAGATAGTTCTTTTGATCAATGTGAATATATTCCAAGTTAGTTCTATCTCCCAATTTTTTAATCATCAAATCAAATGACTTCCTTAGTTGTAGGACATCGTTATCTGCTAATTCATTTTGATGGCATTGAAATTTGAAACTTTTCATTAAGATGAGAATATATGTGTTGATTGTCTTATAATCACAATTTTCCATCCTTGTTCTTGATTCCTATCCTTACATCACAATTTTTTCTGGTTTCTGCTCTTGGGTTGATTGTCTTATAATCTCACTTGTCCAGCCTTCTGCAATCATTCTTTACAACAAACAACTCTACAAGAAGTAACCAAATTTGAGCCATCTTTTCTCCTATGTATATATTGTTAATTTCTTACTCCAAATCCAACTCTTCTACCACAATTAACCCATTATAAAAATAAAAAAGGGTGTGGTTCAAACCTATTGCCGATGTAAGGATCTCGCCATGTGCAGAATATGTAGCATTCTCTCGATAAGAACTCAAAAGTTTTGAGGCTTTCACGACCATAGTGAGCTCCTAGACCAAACTTGCCTAAAGTTTTTGTTAAAAAGTATATTAGAGCCCCTAGACCCAACTTGCCTAAAATTTTTGTTAAAAAAGTATATTAGACAAGTAATTATCATGTCAAATGCTCTCAGTAAATACTTCATCTATAAATAACAATGGATACGGCTACACTCTACCAGTGAACCACTTTTTTATTGATCCACTTTTTATAGGGACATCTAATAAAGACCTAGTCTTTAGGTGACTTTACTATTTTTAGTAAATTTTAATAAAATATTATATATTTTTCCATTTAATTTGTATTATTATAAAAATTCACCTAAAAATAGTAAAAGTTCACCTTTGGACCAATTATAAGAGGTCCACCTTTTTATTGACCAGAAATTCAAAACCTCTTCAAATAGAACTACCACCATATTTCCCATTCCTTAAGCTTCAAAATGAAGGCAATGTTTCTAGCATTGTTCCTACTACTAATTTCAAGTGCTCAAGGCATATCAGTTAAAAATTTCAATATAAATTCCACTTCAATCCAGATCAATGGACAAGAACATGAACTTGGTAAGATTTCTACTTTTCAAACAATCACAAATTAAACATAATGTTTCAAAGAATATATATACATCATTGTTTTCACTCTCACTTTTATATTTGTGTTATTATTCCATGATAGGAAACTATATGGAAATGGAAGTATAGAAAACTCCACAAAGTTGAACCATTAAAGATCATGTGTTTGTGGCAAGTGAAATGAACACAAACATGAACTATCTGTTACTATAAGAAAAGGAAGAGGCGTATGGAGGAGGTGGAGGAGGAGGGGGAGAAAGTTTAGGAGCACTAATGAGAGGAATAGTCGGACGTCGACGCCATTCTAAAAATTCTGCACCATCATTATTTCTGAGGGACTCATTTTTGGGTCCTAAAATTTATTTTTTATTTGAGCTTGGCTTTAACAATCTTGTTTCCCATCCACTAATTACTTATGTTACTTTAAAGTACCACATTGATGGTTACATTACACCTTTAATATATATATTTTAAGTAGTGCACTTAGGAAAATATTTGGTTGTTGATTAGTTTGTGTAAGGTTTACCACTGAAATATACTTTGAAGATGTATGAACAGATGTAGTATGTATGCCTTTTGATAATTGATAATGTAGCATGATGAAAAATTAGATGTATGAATCTTTGATTGTAATAAGGAGAAAAAGAACCAAAACAATGTCTCTATACTTTATTTTGCATTTACATTGCAAATAATTCTTTAAAAGTCCAGCCAGGGGAAAAATTAGATGCAAGTATTATAAGGCTGAACTTTTATAGTGTGTTTGGTTCTAAAAAAGATATTGTTAAGAGAGAAATAGGTGAGGGAGAAGGGAAGAAGAGTAAAACCGGTGAGAAATAGAATATATTTAAGGTATTGTTTGGAACATGAGTAAGAATACAAAATATCCTTGAAAACTTCCTTATATTTTTGTTGTCATCAAACGCTTGTATCCTAGCCGTGGAATCAAGCAGAGATTTGCACACCGTGATTCCTCCTTCTTCGTTCGATTGTGTCGAGGAAGGAACTTTGTTCCTCGACTATGGGTTCCCTCTCCAAAGAGTTGTTAGGTTAGGTGTGAGAGGAGGAGGCTTGGATTATCTACTAAAAACTAAGAAAACATAAAGGAAAGCGATAAAGAAAACAAAATAAGTAAAGACTTGTGTATTGATTGATGTGTGTTTTAAAACTTTACAAGTGCTACTATATAAATATACACTAGTCTTCGCTGGCCACTACTCAAGCCTACATCCGCCTACTGATGGACTCGATCATTATCGACGATTCTAATTACGCCCATCCCCTAGAAACACGGAGTCCACTCTCCACGACCTCACCAACACTAAGTAATGGGGTAGAATTCGTGATCGCACCGCCTATGGGGTCTTCTGCTCGAACTCAACCGCTCTAACGTATGTTCACGCATTGAATACTGCGGCTCCAAACAAGTATTCCTCGCCTCGCCATGCTCTACTCACATCGCTCGACAGCTTGATACCTCACCGAGAGTCCTCCAATGGCGAGATACTCTCCAACCGAGCTCAGAGCTCCTCGTGTCCCTGCTTTCATTCCTTCAGATCCCAAACACTCTATCTCAGAAGTTTTTGATTTTGAATATTTGTTTTTCTCCTATAAATTTGATTGTAGTGTTAAAACAACCATCCCTACTAAGTGCGTGTTTAATTTTATGGACAAATGAAGTTTTTTTGTGGTGTTATAAACTAACGAAACAAAGGAAAAGAAAAAAAAAAGAACAACTAACAGCCCAACTTATCAAGCAAGATAAGAGAGTCCATGCCCGGAGGAGGGGGAGTCCCAACAAGAAGCAACTACACCATGAGCACCCTCCTTAGCCAAAACTTCTGCCCGCATGGTTATTGAAATATATTGTATATTGTAAAATAGTTCTACATAGTTTATTATTCATGTCATGTTAACTATGGTTAACATAAATAGGCAGTTACCTTAGTTGGTTACAAAACAGTTAACACTGTTAGGCTGTTTAGAAATTAGTTAGTTCTTAGCTCTTTGATTCTTTGATCCTATATATGTAATGTATCACCAATCAATGAAATTAATTCACTTTTTCACATTTGAGAGTTTATCTTTTATGGTATCGAGCAGTAGAAATCGCTCACAAGGCTAATCGATCCTCTCCCACATTCAACCATGACTGAATCGATCGATCCTCCAAATGATTCCTGCTAAACGCACAAGAACGATGGCCAGCCCAAAGATCCTCGCGGGCCCATCGCCACGAGCCCCTATTACCTTCATCCCGCCGAGAACCTGTGGGCGCTTCTTGTTACGCCTGGGCGATGAATGGGAACAATTACGATACATGGAGCAAGAAGATGAAGAGAGCGCTATTGACGTAAGAACAAGATCAAGTTTATCAATGGAAAGATTACCGCTTCCCGCGGAGGACGACATTCTCCAGACGGCGCGGGAGCGATGCAATGGAACGGTGGTTGCGCGGATTGCCGCTCTCTTGCACCGAGATCGCCGAGTATAGAGAACGCTGAGAATGCTTGCGAATCAGGAACGAAAGTTAAAGAATCGCTTTCGGGCGGAGATGCCTTTCGCATGTCCGATTTGATGCAGAAATCCACCGACAAGCGGAGAGAGATCCATCAATTCATACTACACCGATTTAAAGGTCATTCGGGGAAGATTTGGAAACCCTAAGGCCATTAATGCCCGTGGAATGTGGAAAGATTGATACCAACATCAAGAAGCAACGTGAAGCCGAATACGTGATCTCGCTTTCTTAAAGGGTCTCAATGATCAATTCAATACTACGGCCAAGACTCAAATTATGATGATGGATCCTCTCCTGATATTAACAAGGTATTTTCTTTGACTCTTCAACAAGAACGACAATTAAATGGTGGAATTGTGGGAGAAAGCTCCAAGATCGCACTCGCTGCCAACACGAAGCCTACCAAAACCTTCAAGGTCGAGGAAATGGGAACTCGCGTGGAAGGGGGCGGAAGATTCCTCAGAAGAGGTACAAGCAACAACCCCAACAAGGTTTGCAGCCTTCGTGGGAAAGCAAGGACACATCATTGATGTCTCATACTTCAAACATGGCTTCCACCACCAGCTTCAAATTCCGCGACAAGGAAAGCTCGCTAACAACAAAGACAAATGTAAGCTACTAACACACAAGATGAAGGCACAACATTACAAGGAACAATCCTCTCGCATAGCATCACCCGCAGATGTATCAAAAACTCATGCCTCACGAACAAGGTCGGGCGATGGAGGAAGCACCTGCACTCATCATGTGATAGCCACCAATGTCACTCAAGACTCATCGTAATATCACATACACTCTCCTCGGATAAGAGTATTGTGTGCTATGCATCATATATGTAATAGTTTATTATTCGCTGCTTTATTCATATCATGAAATAAAACCTCGTTAGTATTAGGATGCCAAATGGAACAAGGACTTATGCCAAAATTGTCGGAACTCAGAATGTTTAACTCGATTTAATCTTGCACAATGTTTTATATGTGCCTCGAATTTGGCTTCAATCTTATCTCTCGGTTACAAACCGTCTCACTACTTAAAATGTAAAATTATTATTGATGATGATGATTGCACCATACAGAAAAACCTACATTGAGGACGATTGGGCACGCCAGAGCTGCTCCACTCTCTCTATGTACTTGACCAAGAATCAAAATGTCTATCCGCTTTCAATGTAAATGACACTTGTAGTTCTTTTTTTTGATAAGATTAGTTCCGCTTAGTGTGCATTGCAATAACTGCTTAATCGAGAAATTTACATTGTGGCATCATAGGCTAGACATCCATCAAGTAATGTAATGAAGCATGTTTGTAATCATTCATCATATGTACAAGATATTCCATATAAAATGTGTGATTGTTGTCATCTTGCAAAACAACAAAAGTTATCTTTTCCTCGTTAGTAGTATTAAGAGTAAAAATGCTTTTTGATTCTAATACACATGGACATATGGGGTCCTTTTCTACCCCATCCGTCCATGGGCATCTATATTTTCTCACCGTTGTAGATGACTTACAAGACATACATGGCTCTTCCTAATGAAAACAAGTCCGAGACAAGAGGATTAATCAAGAATTTCATTACAATGGTCCAAACTCAATTGGGGTGAATGTCAAGAGTATAAGATCTCGATAATGGATGGAGTTCATCATGCCGCACTACTACAATGAGAGAGGCATCCTTCACCAAAGAACTCGCGTGGAAACACTCTCAACAGTAACGCCGCTAAGCCGGTAGGAAGCACGTGCATATTTTAAATGTGACTCGCATTAATGTTCCAATCTCACCGCCCAAAGTTTTTCGGGTCTTATGCAATGCAGACACTCGGCCCATTTGATAAACAGTCGCTTTCCTGCTGTTCTCAAAGATAAGTCACCATGCGAGGCTCTATACGCCATATTCCTCGACCTTCAAAGACTCTCAAGGTTTTTGGGTGTCTCTGCTTTGCCTCTACATTAATGCAGTGGGTGAACAAGCTTGATCCAAGGGCAAGGAAATGTGTATTTCTTGGATACAAACCAGGGATTAAAGGTTACATTCAGATGGATCTTCTGAGCAGGAAATATTTGTCTCAAGGAATGTGATTTTCTATGAAGATTCATTCCTTACATAGCTCTTAAACAAGACAAACTCCGACTGCCCTACTCCTACCACATATGACTTAACCACCTTTGATCCAAACAACCCAAATCCTAGCAACTCATTACAAACACCTCAGATCGCTTCTTCCACAGATCCTCCTAATGAGCCTACATCACCTACTCATCCTACCACCCATTAGAACTGACACCTCACAAGTGGACACCGTAAACTCATGCCACCGACTCACCACAAAACCTAGAAAATACAAACACCATCAGTAAATGATAGGCCAACCAGAAATGTTAGACCACCAATTGCTTTTAGAGACTACATATGCAACACTAGCCTTACTAAACCCAATTGTCTTTATCCCATTCACTCTTTCATTGGATATGACAAATTAATGCCCAACTACAAGAAATTTATCATGACAATAACTTCGTAAACCGAACCAACAAACTACAAGGAGGCATCCAAGTTTGATTGCCGGAACCAAGCTACGAGAGTCGAGTCGATGCCTTAGATCACAATCATACATGGAATTGACTTCTCTCCCACCCGAAAGCAAACAATCTGATGCAGATGGGTTTATAAGATTAAGTATGAGTAGATGGCTCGGATAGAAAGATACAAGGCAAGGTTGGTTGCTGGCGGATACACACAAACCGAGGGAATTGATTACATGGAGACTTTCTCTCCCGCCAAAATGACCACCGTGAGGCTCCTCTCGCAATCGCCGCAAGTCAATCTTGGCACTTACAACAACTTGATGTCAACAATGCCTTTTGCATGGGGACCTTGATGAAGAAGTATACATGGACATTCCTCAAGGCTATGCTTCCTCCTCTTCCGTAATCAAGTCCGCAAGCCGCCAAGTCTCTACGGGCTTAAATAAGCAAGGCAGCAATGGTTCGCCAAGTTATCTACATTCCTCATGACCTCAACTACAAGCAATCTCAACTGATCACTCCTCTTCACCAAAAACAGAATGGTGAGACAACCGCTTTTCTCATTTATGTTGATGATTTAATTTTTACCGGACCTAACTTAGAAGAAATTGAGTCCACAAGAAGCAATTGATGCGCTTTTAAAATCAAAGATCCGGTCGTTTAAGATACTTCGCATAGAAGTTGCCGTGAACTCCATCGATCACAATTTGCCAAAGGAAATATGCACTAGACTTGCTTGGTGAGATCTGGTTTACTTGGATGCAAACCTCGCTTTCCACTCCTATGACTAAGTCACCTCACTTAGACAAAGGTCAAGATTCTCGCCGATGTTGATGGCAAGAAATACAGACGCCTCATTGGCAAGCTTCTATATCTTAACAACACTAGACTGACCTTAGTTTTCATAAAGATAAAGAACTAAGCCAATACATGGCTGCACAAAGGACGTGACACTTGCAAGTCGCCATCGCATTCTCAGTACATTAAGAATGCCTCGCCAAGGCCTCTTTTTCCTCGCATCTTCTACTTTACAATTAAAAGTGGTTCAGTTGATTCAGATTGGGCAACATGCATTACAACTAGAAAGTCCGTTATGTGGTTCTCAGATTTTTCAGGGTGAGTCTTTAATTTCATGGAAATCAAAGAAACAATCCACTGCCGCTTCTTCAACCGAGGCAGAGTATCGTGCTTTCGCTTCCATCAGATGTGAGCTTCAATGGCTTACCTACTTCATCGCATGATTTACAACTACCGCCATTACTCCCGTGATTGTTATATTGTGATACTAATCAGACGCCACATTGTCGCTAATTCTAGCTTCCACGAGCGCACTAAGCACATTGACATTGATTGCCATGTGGTTCGAGAAAATTACAAGCAAAGTTATTCCACTTATCGCTCGTGGCTCTCATCATCTCAATTGGGCCGATCTCCTAACAAAAGCTCTCTGATCCTCAACCATTCACAAGTCCGATCTCCAAGCTTGAGTGCTTAACATACACCCTCCACTGGAGGGGGTATTGAAATATATTGTATATTGTAAAATAGTTCTACATAGTTTATTATTCATGTCATGTTAACTATGGTTAACATAAATAAAGGCTTATCTTAGTTGGTTACAAAACAAAGCTTAACATCAGTAGTCGTTTAGAAATTAGTTAGTTCTAGCTCTTTGATTCTTTTGATCCTATATATGTAATGTATCACCAATCAATGAAATTAATTCACTTTTTCACATTTGAGAGTTTATCTTTTAATGGTTTTCTCCTCACTATTTGCAGGATGTAGGCCACTTCAAACCGATTTAGAATACTCAAAATGTCCATTGTAGTGGTTGCATGAAGATGAAGATAATTATCTTTTCTAGCATCCAACAAAGTCACAACATCCGCATAGCTTAGTCTCACAAATGATCTTCTTAAAACCTCATGACAGAGGGAGAACCCCAAATCGAATAGCACACAACTCGCAAGGAAAGCATCACCACCATTCTCAAGTGAGTTACAACAACAATCCAATTACCCTCATGGTCTCAAATGATTGCACCAGCTTTTCCGATCGTGCCTTGTCCTCAAGGAAACTACCATCAACATTTCCCTTCACAAACCCCGGGTAGATTCCACGAGCCAAAAGACTGTGATCGATTGATCAATGTTCTTAGTTGTGTAGCAGTAAGAAAGTCATCATGGAGGCTTGAACTTTCCCGACAACCTCCTCGACCTAGAATAAGTGTAGGAACCATTCCTTGATTTTTGCCAAGTGCAAGTATCAATAAGTGTAGGTCGAGTCTCACCGTGCAGGGGTTTGTTGAAGCCGCATATGGTTATTTTGTGGTAATTGAGTTTATAAGCTGTTAAGATCCCAAGCACCATTCGCATAGACATCCTTAAGGTAGAGAGTTGTATCGCTAATATGCACATAAGTGGACCGGATTGCATAGGGGTCTAGTTTTAGTCTCAATACTATACCAAAAGGATTCGCCACCCTCCCAACTCAAATTCTTAACTATCCGAAATGTCATGATGGCCTCGAGGATGCTTCTCCACGAATAGAGGAAGAGGATTCGAACAAGAACTCCAAACCGAAAGTTATGCTTCAATTATTGTGAGTGAGAATCTACACTCATAGTAGCTTGTCTTGCTCATGTAAAGTACTCCACAAAAGTTTTCCCATTAGCAATAACAAGTCTAATTAGCAAGTGAAGGATATTAGTTAGTAAAAAGGGGGTGTGTGGTAAAAAGGAGATATATAAAGGATGTAAGTGGTGGGAATAGGTTATGAAATATGTGATGAGCTTTTCTATTCTCCTCTCTGACGCGCTCTCTCTCACGACCTATCTCTTGTTTTCTTCTTCTTCTTCTTCAATTAATGTCAATCTCAATTATACATTGTTTTCAATTCTAGTATCATACATAAAGTTTATTTGAGAAGGCCAAATAAATTTGGTATAGTTAGAAGGATTCAAATTTCACATCTAATAAGGATATGAGTTCGAATCACTGTCGATATGAGGATCTTGTTGATGAGTAATATTTAAGTACTCTATAAGCTGCTCAAAGAGTGTTGAGGCTTTCCCGACTTTAGTGAGCCCTCAAGACCCAAGGCCGACTTTTGGGCCTGCAAGTGGTTGTGTTACGTAACAGGCCCAAGCCCAATGTCATTTTAATTTAGAGCCCCAAAACATTAGTTATATTGACCAAAAAAACATTAGTTATGTATCTAACACATTCAAATAATTTCTAGCTTAATAACAGCTAGTTTAGTGGTGTCATGCTACCGACATGTCTTTTAGCGCAAAGTGGTATTCTTGAGTTCAAGTTTCCTTGCGAACATTTGTTATTTTAAATCAATTTTATGAAAATTGTATTGATTTTTTGCAAAATGACAAAATCGTGATTTTTTTAGATAAATAATAGTTGTATTGATGTGCACTGCATGACACCAATCCCATATACAATAATGAAAGAGGAGGCCTCTCAAAACCTTCATCGAGCCAACACCAAAGAAAAAAAAAGACTGCAGCAGAAAAAGAAAGACTCAAAACGGAATTGGATTGCTAACAAAATCAAGATTTGAACCCATCACATTGTACTTACCCTGTACTACCCAATAACACTGCACCAATAATGCTTGCTTCTCCAAAATAATTGTAAATCTTTTTATATATTAGCTCATATAAAGAAAACTATCACACTAATTCTTGTTTTTTTAGGAAAGCTGTGTACCAATTTTTGGTACTCTTTATGAACATTGTATTCTTTTTTTAATTAATAAAAATATACTGGGAAACTTAATACACTAGCTTTTCATGACTTTTATTTTAGTAAACTAAGTTTAACATATATAAAATTTATAGGTCCTAAAAATTTGAATTTTTTTAATCTAGATCGAAAGTCAATAGTCATGCAGCTTAAACTATTGCACTTCATCCACCATTCACCTAGTCACACGGAAATTTTCGAGATTCATTCGATAAAAAATAATTAAGGGCCCAACTTTCAAAATTCGAATAGACTCGCGAATTGTTTGAGATTTTGGCCCCGCCGGAGACCCAACTCGCCTAAACTTTTTTATAAAAATAAATTTACTAGACAAGCTACCATGTCCATGTCAAATGCTATGAGTAAATATTTCATCTATAAATAACAATGCATACGACTACAAATTACAATCCACCATTAAACCACTTTTTATTGGTCCACCTTCGAGAACATCTAATATGGACATAGTCGAACTAAATCAGACGGGCCACGATCAATTAATCGACTACGAACATTTAAATTCAGAAATTTAATCCTAATAATGCGATAAAAACAATAGTGATAATATTAATCAAATAAAACTGAAAATTCAAAGACAAATAAAACTATAAAAAGTTTCTAAGAAACAAGATTCACCTAAGCACTCCTGTGGGTTATAATTTAAGATCTATTTATACTTGAAGCTTATGGTATCGTGATTCCCATGTTCTTTTACGGATTGTCTTTTCTTCCTTCCTTAGGTCACGTGTGTAGCTTTTTCTTTTGATCAAGTCACACACTCTCTTCAATTCCCTTCTTGTTTTCAATTGGGCCTTTATTTTCTCTTCATTTGAATCCACGCCTTTTCCAATCTCAGCCCATATCATCCATTATCCATGTTGCACCCACATAATCAATGATTTATATAATTAGTAATAATTGTTTCTAAATTTGACCCAATATCATCTATAAAAATACACTAAATTGGAGTTTATCACTGACTATAGGTTCCCTAACTCCTTCAAAGAGTTGTTAGGTTAGGTGTGAGAGAGAGAGTGTGACTTGGATTATCTACTTAAAACTAAGAAAACATAAATGAAATAAAGAAAATAGAATAATTAAGTAAAGACTTGTGTATTGATTGATGTGTGTTTTAAAACCGCATAAGTGCTACTATATAAATATATACCCGAAGTCTTCGTTGGCAACTACTAGAGCCTACATCTACCCACCGTTGGATTAATCATGATCAACGATTCTAATTACGCCCATCCCCTAGAAACACTGAGTCCACTCTCCACCACCACACCAACGCTGCTATGGGGTAAAATTCTCATCTCTCCGCTTTCCATGGGGTCTTCTGCTCCTTGACCCCAACCCGCCCTTCATGAAAGAACCAAGCACATAGTGATCGATCGTCACTTTGTGAGAGATAATGTTCTTTCTCGGAGAAATTACAAACCGATTTTGTTGGCTCTAATGATCAACTAGCGATATGTTGACTAAATCTCTTAGAGATATATCGGGTTGAATCTATTTGTGATAAGCTTGGTGCATATGACATGTATGGTCCAACTCGAGGGGAGTGTAAGAATATTATTTAATTAACTCACGCCGACTAGACTGAAAGTTATATAATCATATCATTAACTCACACCGACTAGACATCGAATGTATAGAATCATTATAATTATTGAAAGATACTCATTTGTAATTGTTCCGACTGTGGCTACGAGGCCCCATGGCCATCGGGTCGCCCAATATATCTCTCCCAAAGACGCCCAAATAGTTCTCAACACCAAAGACAAGATAATCCGCTTTGCTTTCGCTAGATCGATGGTCAAGATCAATCTTCGGATCCGACGCCATGGTACGCCCGACTACTCTATAAATAGAGGTTCACCCTTCTACCATGGTACGCTCGCTTCATTTGTCATATTATTCTCCCGCAGCTCTCTCTCTCTCTCTCTCTCTCATTTTTCCTTTACCTCGCCACATATCGACTTGAGCGCCAAGTGTCTGCAGTACCCCCACCCGACGTGGATCTACAAGTCATCTCTGAATGTGCGAGGACCATCTCTGCCGGGCTGGCCAACAATCTCCCGAGCTGCCTCCAACAACTTCGCACTTTCCCCGAACTCTTCATCAAAGTACCCCGAGTCAAGGACCGACCGAGACCTAGGTACCGAACAATGACGCACCACAAAGGGGAGGCAAATCACTATTTTCCAGACTCATCCTAGCTTCAAAACCTCCTTAGACTACTATCTACCCAGGCCCTCCCATGGAGCGTGATCGCGCGCGACAAACTCGGGATGAGCTCTCATTTCGGATCGAATCAATCAAGTTATGTCCCATTCATTAAAAACGCTGCTACTTTGATCGTCGCAGAACGACGAGCCTATACGGGCCAAGCCCCTACCTTGGATTCTCCAATAGCTCGTCGTCGAATAGCTTCAATTTGGCTCCAATAGCTCGCCCTCCCGAGCTCGCCGAATAGCCTAACGCTCGAATAGCTCGCCTTCCCGAGCTCGCCGAATAGCCTAACTGCCCAACAACTGCTTTCGAGCTCTGCAGAGTGGTTCTCGGCGCCTCAACCGCTTCTCTCGATCGCTGAGTTCGATACTCCATCGAGAACCCGCCGAGTTTGCCCTTCCTCCCGATGCAGTAATCGACGCAGTTCCATCGGGGTCGAACGGTTTCCAAATTTCGCTTTACGCGAGCTCATCCTTTCCTCTTGATGCCCGAACTAACGAGTTCCATCAAGAGGCCGGGCGAAGGAGACCCATTGCGCGTCTCCGCTCCAAGGCCAATCGCCTTACGCGCACCGATAAGAAGGCCGTTGTCTCTCTACGACTTCTGCAGCAAGGCCGAAGTGTCTCTTACAACCTCGATAAGAAGGCCGATAAGCCCACAAATGCCTCAGAGGATTAAAGTGAAGGTCGGGCACCCCAACAACTCCGGCACTCAAGGTCGATCGCCACACAACGGTCTTCCTATCTTAAAAGCAATGAGCTCCGCCGACTCTGGCGCGCCATCTACCGCCACCGCGACACTTCTCTCTAGCCACCTCGGCCCTCTCTCAAAGAAAGTCAAATACACTTCAGGCGCATCTCCTCTAAAGGTCATCTACGACCACTATTCACTCTAATGCCCGAGTGGCAACGCGACTCACCCCTAAGATCCGATCGCAGTATCTTATTAAACATACATGTTAATACTTAGAACAATAAATGCAACTCGAATGTAGGTAATGAAAAGCCATAAAAGGGGTTGGCGCCATTGTGCTTATTAAATTTAAGACGGCCCTGCATATTCCCTCAAGCCGCCTAACAAAGCAAGAATTGATTGTTCGAGAAAATTACGTGCGGGAACCTCGCGCTCCCACATTTCTGGCATTTTGTCATGTGCTCTTCTCCTCGCCTCAGCCGCATTCATTGAGTCCGACTCGCCAACGCCACGGCAGCCTCCGGGTCCTCAGATCGCCACGAGCATTGGCATCTACTTCGGCATCAACCTCGGGAGGAGGATAGATAACTTTGTCCTTCGACAAAATCTTACCACCTTCCACCCGATGAAGCAAACGTGACATACTGTGGTTTGCAAATTTGGCTCGAGCACCAAGGCCTAAGACATGCACCGAGTGTATCCGCCACCGCCATACCAAAGACCATCGCCCTTAGCTGTTTGCATCTTTTCTCCAGTTCAGAGATCCAAGACGCAGCTCTGACCTGGCATCTTCAGCTTCTTTGCACGCCTGTGCAAGATCTTCATGGGCCAGTGATAACTCTATTTTATATAGAGTTATTCATTCATTTAAACTTAGATTATTGTTTATTTTCAAGTACATTAATATATAAATATAGCTTATTTAATTAATAAGAAACAACATTTTAAGGATTCAAATAGATTAGGACAATAAAATATGCAAAATGCATATACTTGTTAGGTTTGATGTTTTGTTCAAGCAGGCTACTTACTGTGTGTGCCCATCCCGCCCACACTAGGAGTGCCCACACTGCCTACACCTGCTAAAACCAACACTTTGCACCAAAACATCCAAGGACCAATTTGATGCTTCCACACTTGATATGTGACGCCATGCCTAGTCATATGGAGCAGAGCCACTTGCAAAATTCGGCGACCACGATCAAAAGCAAGTTGAGAAGCTCACTCACTCAAGCGACATGTGCCACTTCTTTATTGGACCACCCCATGGGAGCTTCATGCAAAACGACCAACTCGAGCAACTTACTTGATGGGAGGTCCGCAACTTACCATGGTTAATGATCTCGCTTGATATTTCGCGCTAAAGGAAACCTCCAAGGGAGGAAAGCTCACTTGCCTATAAATACAAGCCATATCTTCACTGCAAATCATCCTTCATCCAATTCTTAAAGGATCACTTAGTTTATTTGTATTCATAGCTTAGGTTTAGTTTTTATTGAGTTTCAAGAGAGGAAGGTAAGGAGGTGTGACAACCACTCCCTTCACTTCTACTTGAGTAAACTTGTGTAAGGAAATCATCTTGTACTTCAACTTGGGAAACTCATGCAAAAGATCTCCTACTTGTGTAATCTCTATCCTTTTAAGTTCTTTTGTTATATTACTCATTTGATTATGCTCTTTGCAGATTCTCTCTATTATATTATGAGTAATATGAGCTAAATTCCTTTAGTTGAGATGTTGTAGCCTTGTAATGAACTTCTAAGTAAGTAATATGGTCTATGTAGTGTATGCATTTTAACTCTTGTGTAATATGATAAACTCCAACTTAGTGCATTTTTTAGAGATATTTTTGAGTCATTTTTAGAGTAATTATTACTGATTAATTATATAACTAACTTAAATTACTCTATATTTGCAGGAAGGTAGAAAAAGAAAAATAATATAAATGTGGGTTGAAATTAGAAGAAATGGCTAACAATATAAGAAAGCAAGCTCAAGCCCATTAATGCAAGAAGGCCCAAAGTAATAAAAAGAAAGAAGATCCTCTCGAGATTTCAATTTAAAGTGATGTACATGTGACTTGGAGAGAAAGAAAGAGGCATGAAGTGGATAGCAAGCAACACATATTTAGGAAGGATCTAAACCCTAATATTTAGTGGATCGAGATAAAAAGGTGCTCTTGCAATTAAAAAAGGAAACAAGCTTGACTTGAGGAGAAATGAATAACACACAACCCTAGCTTGAGAGAAAGAAAAGGAATTAATATAAAAGGAGGACTTCACTTGAGAAAAGGTAGCTACACATCACAAGAATAACGTGACAGATGAGAGATCAAGATCTGGGGTACCATTCTTGACACCGTGAGAGAGCTCCTCGGGAACAAGAGAAGGAGATCAAGACATAGAAAACGATTCTCTATTTTTCTAAGTTATTCTTATCTCTGTAATTCATGAACCTTATCTTTCTTTTTATTGTTCTTGATTATTATGGATACCTAAGTCCTCTTCTGTGGTCTTAGTGAATCTTGCATGTTTAGAGACCTCTTTTTATGTTCTAATTTCTAGTTTGAATTCTGCTTTTATTTTAATTGATATTGTCCTATTGTTTTTATCACGTGACTAGGATTAGCTACCCTTTGCATGTTTATAATCAATTAGTTGATCAAATAATCGCATCGCAATTAGTGGTGGACCTATAGGATAATCGGGGCTATAATTGTGGTAATGACCAAACCATAATTTAGTCTTCTAATCATTAAACCTTTGCTTTTTATGCTTTTCCTAAATTTAAATTCTTGCATGACCAAACGAGGGTTAATTTAGGAAAAGAATATTAATCGCGAATGACCAAACGGATTAATAGTTTTAGTAAAGTGGATTGGTAATTAAGTAAAATAAGTGGAATTCGTAGGATTCGACATAGGGAATCAAGCTTGCAAGTTAAACCGTGACTCTAGGCTTCTCTCAACCGAATTAATTCTTGCACTTTATTATTGTTCTTTATTTCTCTTTATTTGTTACAAAGAATCCACTCAACTTCATTGTTCGCCTAAACAATATATGATCTTGACTAGTGATAACTCATATTTATATGAGTTATTTGTACTCATTCAAAGAATAAATCACGCAAGTTCTCCAAAGAATACAAGGTTAATTTAATTAGTTTTATGTTAATTTCTTAGTTCCGAGTAAATGAGAGTTTAAATAGATAATTCAGGCATTTTGGCACCAAGTGGTGCCTCGAGAGCGCTTTTGATGCTTCTTGTGCTTGTGCAGAAAAAGTGCCGAACGCTACCACGCCCTCACCACGCCTATAGCAAGAGCAAAGAAAGCAAGGGTGAAAGATCTATATTTTGGCGCACTAGTAATGATGGTCAAAGATATAAAAAGTCGTAAGATCTTCTATTGCCCATGAGTCGACACTTTAAGATACATCAGAGTAATCGCATGCTGTCAATGTAAGAAGAAAACAGCACTGTAGGTGGGCAAGTGACATCAGCAACACGTGAGCAAGGAGGCTATTTAATGAAGACTCAACACTCTCTCAAGGAAGACACACACATACAAAACCATTCATACATTTCACTCCATCTTCATCCCTTCACCATCCCCCCATTAATTTCAGAGATAGTTTGTAAAGAAGATCTGGAAACAGACTTCTGTATTTTTCTTTTTTGAACTTTTATTTTATTTTCTACACTGTTGTGAGGCTCAGACGTTGTAACGCCTCTCTACAACAGCATATGCCAAGAGTTACTTAGGTGTATCTTTTGCACTTAGTTTCTTTTCTTTTATGTATGGTATTTGGATTACTTCCTTATCATTCTCAGAAAGATGCTCAAAGATGAGCTAAACACTTTGTAGTTGGGTTGTTGTTTTGTTATAATGAATCTCTAGTTAATGTTATGAAGTAATGATGTTTCCATGTTTTAAATCTTTCAGAATAATATTTCCAAACTTGTTTTGAGGTTGGCCTCTTAAAATAGGTAGATTCACAGTACATGCATATGGTCTATGAAAAGAAATCAAAGATTTATATAAACGAACGATGTACTAAAGACATTTAGGCATTTTTATCTAAGTCTAGACATAGAACGGATAATAGTTCATAGAACATTGTCAGGTGCTTAAAATACGTGAGAGGGCCTATTTAGAACCTAGACATAGGACTTTTATACTTGAAACTCGACGCTTTGGTCAAAAGCACAACTCTTTTGCAACAAATGCTCAAACGTGGTAACGCCTATACAAAATAGCATTTGTGCGTAATAACGTAAACGTTATAACGCCCGACTAGAAAGGATTTATTTACATGCAACAACCCAACTCATCTCTCATCCATATTCACAACCAACATTTGTTTACTCGCTTTATTTACATCTTTAACATTAAAACCAACTCTTATTGCCGATTTGTTACTTGATTCTCTTGTGTTTTTGAAACTTTAACTTTAAAAGCATACCAACTCGTGGGAACGATCTCGCATTTAAATCCACTTTATTACTTGTACGACGTGGTATACTTGCACTATATTTTGCGAATACCATTTAACGCAATAAGTTTTTGGCGCCGCTGTCGAGATTGTAGTTAACTTTTATTGTTCAAAGGTATTAGAACACAAGTTGAAAGAATTTTACCGTGGTTGCTTGTTGTTTCGTGTTTGAACAGTAGACGTTATAACAGATGCTTAGTTCCAACTCAAGCTCTAGTTCAACTCGAACCAATGAGTGAGTCCGAGCTCGAGTTTGATCGTAACTCAAAGAACTTTCAGGAACTTAGAGACAACAAAGGTTAAGAAGGCAAAGAATAAACAACAACAACAACAACAACACCCAACCATGTCCGATCATAACACCGGTTCTAGAGGTGGACATTGTTATGCTTAAAAGTAGTCAGGCAAGTGTACACAATCGCAACAAGTAATATAATCGATAAGTAGAATTCGCCTCCACAGGATTGGTATTAATTTTAGAGTTTAAAAAGGAATTACACTTTAGAGGAACAAGTAGCAAATAGGTTGAGTAACAAAGTTTCAAATGAACAAAGGTTGTAAAAGTAACAAGTTAACAAAGTGAGTTAAAATATAAGAGAAATAAGTTGATTGCTTTCACTATGTAAATTCTCAGTAAACAAGACGCTTATAACGCCACACGCTATAGCGTTAAGCACAGTAAATATTTTGTGCCTTTCAACACTAGCGCTGTGGTTTCACTACAAGATGCCTATGTCTAGGTTCTAAATAGGTTCACCCTCAGATAATCAAGGTCCCACAAATTTATGCTTTATAAACTATTGCAACTTCTATGTCTAGAGGAAGCAAAAATTGATTAAATGTCTTCAACCAACCTTATCATTTATATTAATCCTTGAGTTCTTTCTATGGTTCATGTCCAATCCACAGAGGTACTAGTTTTACGTGGCCAACTATAAAACAAGTTTAAAGAGTTATCACACAAGGATTAAAACACAAAACGTGAGAAATTATATACGTAGTATTAAAGGTTCATTACAAGCTATAGCAACCCAACTCAAAGAGTTTAGCTCATATTGAGCATCATCAAAATAACACAAATATAACTACTTGCATTACCGTGAGGTAAGAAGGAAATACAAGTGCAAAAGATACAAGCTTGAAGTCTCCTAATCATCCACGCAAAGATGGCTCATCATCACCTTACACCATGAGAAAATACGTAAATTACAAAAGAAGAAAGTAAAATAGCAAAAGCTTCAAAGGTGTATCAATGGAGAAGAAGAAGTTGTCACACTTTTCTCTCTACCAATACTCTCTATATCCGTTGGAAGTCCTAAGGTATATGAAGGGAAATCAAGATTCTAGTATATCTAGCATGAGGTACAACTCTCCTCCAAAAGTCAAGAAAGGTGATGTTTGCTTTTTCACCAACTCCACTATTCCTTTACTCATGCAATGACAAGTGTCCACACAAATCCAATAAAATCCGCACATGTCAAGAAGGTATCGTGGACACAAGATATGGAACATGGATTAATGAGCTTGGCGCCAAAATTTCACTTTTCCTTTAGATGCTCAAATGCGCCGCTTCTTCTTGACGCTTATATATAGGACGCTATAGCGCTAAACACCGCACTACTTCACAAAATACATCAAAATAGTCACAAGTGGCACCAAATGTGCCAATTTCATAGCAAATCGTTGTTTAGCCCTTCCTAACCTAATATAAATGTAACTACAATATATACTATACTAATATTACTTGAGAACTTACTTAATTTAATGATTAGAGGCATAAATAACTCATATAAATATGAGTTATCACACCCCAAACTTAAACCATTGCTTGTCCCCAAGTAATGACACTTGCAAAGACAAACAAACCGACACATATTCACAAACACAAGACCGATCGTAAATTCACTTCTAAGCATACTCACTCAAATATTTTCTTAATGGGCTAACAATTCAGATTCACACTCACACCAACACACCAATGCATTTATTCAACTTCCAAGCTTATTATCGCTCAACAAAGGCGTGTGTGATCTCTCGACTCATCTCAATTCCTAGCTAGATTTGGATGTCTCTTTAGCCTTGGAAGGAATGGTCTTCTTTGGTGACATCAAGAACTTTTTCAAAACAATGACTAGATTAACATTTTCACACGTAAACGGGAAGTTTCAAACGAACAAAGCGGTTTAATTAGGCATTTCAGTGTCCATGGCCGCTCCTAACTTATTGAAATCGAACAACTCACGCTTATAGCGCTTGACGCTATAGCGCTTTAGACTATGATACGATTTATTTACTAGTCGCAATTTCATTACTTGGCTCCTCAAAGAATTATTATTATATTTTTTTTTTTTTTTTTTTAACACGAGGCTTTGCCTCTTTGCCTTTGGGGATGCCTAGCTTTTGCTTCCGATGGCTACACTTTTACAACATATTTACATTGAACTTCTAAGTCACCGACCACCCTAAGACCTTTGTACCTAACCTTTATATAGCCCAAAACACCCCCAAACTTTGTTTCAAAACTCTTCAAGTTTTTAGTCAAGCCTCGATCTCACCTTGGTTAACTCTGCACTAGCCTAATCCTCGATAGTCCTTGGCTAGCTAAGTTTCTACTTAAGCACGTAGATTTATGTGTGGGAGCAATAATAAGCAAAGATTTTATCTAAAAGCACGCTCTTTACTCACTCACACAATCATCACTAAAGCTAGCCCAAAAGAGAA
Source organism: Oxytropis ochrocephala (assembly GCA_020916435.1). Taxonomy (NCBI): domain Eukaryota; kingdom Viridiplantae; phylum Streptophyta; class Magnoliopsida; order Fabales; family Fabaceae; genus Oxytropis; species Oxytropis ochrocephala. The sequence continues at coordinate 13,207,680 of CM037094.1, read as the reverse complement.
TGCATTCAATGATTATACTTAAAAACGAAACACTTCAAAAACAGAGCATTAATAACTTTAGGCCCTCCCCACAATAAAAGTGAGCAAAGGTCCCCACCGCTTTTAAAGAACTAGTGGAAAGGCCCGAGACAAAACAAAACAAAATAAAACAAGTCTTTAACATTTGTGAAGCGCAAGACAGACGCTATAGCGCTTCACAACTTATTGAACATACACTATTATTAAAAACTACTATACTAAACATTGAAATCATTTTTTTGTTAGACTGCACTGGTCCTTGAACCGACACGAAGTCAATGAGGAGGCTTTACACCTTTTTTCTTCTTCTTCTTCTCTTCCTTCGACTTTCTTCAGCGCTATAGCCTCGTATGCTATAGCGCCGCTACTGTGGGCTTCCTTCTTCTTTTGTCGCTTCATTTCTCGCTAACTTGCTAGCACCTCCTTTTCTTGTTCGGGATGCTTTTTTCGCATTTTTGTGCTTTCGTCGCACACTTTCTTCATCATCTTCCTCAATCACGCTGAGCTTTGCCCCGGCTCCTTCTTCACGACACATATGTTGGCCTCTTGTCGCTACATGCTTTCTTTCAAATCGCGCTGTGTGCCAGATGGCAACGGGCCTCGCACCACCTCCCTCGAGGCCTATCACCATGGCCCGAGCTTCTTCTTCGTAACCTCGCAAGAATATTAACTTTTGATTGAGGCTCCTTTGGGCTCTTTGCTTTAGCCTAGGAGATTTTGTTGTACTTGGACATGTATGATGATGGTGGACTTTTTCAGGCCGCAGCGCTTATAGCATCGACGCTATAGCGCTACTGTGGTCTTTAGCAGTGATTTTGGGAAATGGGTTGTTGTGGTGATGCATGTTCGACTTGGTTCTTTGGTGAGATTTGGGGATTGGACAGATGGTTCTGCCAGCCGGTTCATTTAGATTTGGTGTTTTCTGTGGTAGGTGGGGGTGATGGTTCTTTTCTCGGGACGGGTGGAGGTATTGTTGCCGCAGATTGTGGTGTTTCAGAATACATTGATCTGGGGCAGTGTGGTGAAGGTATTTGTGGTGAAGGATGTCTAGTGGGGCTAGGTGTGGATCAGCAAATCACTTCTCATATTCTTCACTCTCCGATCCTTCCTCCTTTTCTCGGGCTCTCTCTCACTAGATTTTTCCTCACTTTCGTAATCTTCATCCTCTCTTCATCATTTACTTCCTTCATCGATTCCTAGTCTCCTCTTCATCTTCTTCATCGAAGTTCTTCTAAATCCTCGTGTTGAGGGATTCTTCACCGCTTCACCTTTGTTTTCTTCTAAGCAGTGGCTCTTTACCTTCTTCAAGGCAGGCTCTCGCTCTCTTCTTGCTTTGATCCGCAGCAGCCTCTTTACTCACCCTTTCTTTGGTCGAGGTGGCTCCTTCACACCTTCATCTTCAATTAACCACTTTGGGAACACAGTGGGTTCCATTAACTCTTTGCCCCTAGATAACTTCTCCAATACAAATTTTCTCCCATTCAAACTTAGCCTTCACAAATTTGCACAAGGCCTGCTGATTCTTTTTCAACTGATTGAGCGCTATAGCATCAGACGCTATAGCGCTAGCACTTCTTTGTCTAGGCTTAAAAACAGCAGGTATATCTCCTTGAGGAGTTCTCCTCTCATCACGAATCTCAATTTCAACTTCAGCCTGCTTGCACAACTCAAGAATTAAACATGGAAAGTAAAGATTACCATCGCCTTCACCGCTTTTCTCAATCTCCCTTGCAATGATTTTGCCCACATCTATGCTCTCACCTTCCAGAATAGCATCTAGCACTATCAACCTGTCCTTCTCCACATTGGTTGTGTGGGAAGTAGGCATGAGTGAATGCCTGATAAAAGTAAACCACATTGCAGCAATTCATCCACCAGAAATGCTTTCTTCACTTTAAATTCAGATCCAAACCGCTCCCATGTTGCTTCCTCTACACAGATCCTCTTCTCGACCTCCTCCATTTCACACACACCCCATGTATCGCTTTTTCTCCAATGCTTTCCTGAATACCCTAGCTTGAAGTGTTCATTAATGGCACTGGGGCGAAATCAACCATTTCACCCCTAACCATAGAATAGGTTTGGGGCTTTCCTTTGGAGGAGGAATTCCTTTGTAAAACTCTCTCACCAGAGGCACCACAAATTCCTCTCGTGCTTGATAAATTTCGCCACCCTAACGCTATAACAAAGTGGATGTGAACACGCCAGAGCTTTTTTCGCTTTGAAACCCTTTCTCGCAATGAAGTTCATCTTCCAAGAACGCGCAGGATCGCCCTTTGGGTCTATAGCTCTGAGGAACCTGGTTCGAGGTTTTGGTCTTTCTCTCGGGTTTTTCAATGGAATGTTTCTTCACCATTTTGAGATTTTTGAAGATTTGGGGGTGTTTTGTGAATTTTGGAACAGATTGCAAGATTGATTTGGCAGAGAAATCAGAATGGAAGTTATGAGACGACGGGGGTTATGGAAGAAGAAAGAGAATCACCTGCTAGAAAGAGAGAAAGAGAAGGAGTGGTTGAGTGAGAGGTTATGGGAATTGAATGATGTGACCGTTGTTGATGGGCGGAGGATCAAGTTGATCGGGCAATACACGTGGCGCATAGGGCGCAAGCAGCTTGAAGTGGGATGTGGCGCGCGTACACGCCATTATAATCGCCCCATACTTTGAAATAAAAATGATTCTTCTTGCCACCTATTCCTCTTGACGCTATAGCGCACAACATCACACTTCAGCCTTCAAGTTCCCAAATTCTCAACACAAAAATTTTCCTCCCGCAAAATAAAATAAAAACAACAGTAAATGTTAATTAAAATTGGGGTGCCTCCCAAGAGCGCTTTGTTTTAAGAGTCATCACCGACTTCTTCATTTGATGTTGTGGATCTTGAAGATCAATTGAGGTCTTGTCCTCATCACAAAGTTGTCACCATGGTATTGTTTTACTCTCTCATTCATTCACCTTGAAAGTGGTGTTGGTTGCTTGATCATATAAATCCATCGCACTATAAGTGGTAGACCTTGACTAATTTAAAAGCGGCTGCACTCACCTTGATTTGAGCTTGCCAGAAACAATTTTAATCTAGAATTGAAAAGGAGCACTTGGCCTCCTTCAATCAGCCTCTCTGCTCAGATCTTCCCGTCATGCCACATCTTTGTTTTTTCCTTGTAAATGGTCAGACTCTCATAGGCAAAGATGCCTAATCTCATCAAGTTCATTTAATTGCAGAGCTCTAGCCTTACCTCGCCTCTATCACAATCAAAGTTGAGCTTTTTATGGCCCAATGAGCTTCAGGTTGCAACTCAATAGGAGGTGACATGCTTTCCCAAACACAAGTCCTGTATGGAGACATTCCTGCAGGTGTCTCTCAAGGTCGTCCCCAGAAGCCCATAATGCATCATCCAGATGGATTGACTCATTCTTTTTCGAGGGTCCCACCATTTTTTCAAGCATCCTTTGATTTCTATTGACAATTCAATTTTTGCCCATTTGTTTGTGGGTGGTATGCAAAGGGCAATTTTGTGCCTCACTCCATATTTTCCCAATAGAGACTCAATCAACTTGTTACAAAAGTGAGAACCTCATCACCGATAATTGCTTTCGTGTACCATATCCGTGAATATGTTCTTCTCGCAGAACTTGTCGATCGACTTGGCATCATTGTTGGGAAGAGCCACGCCTTCAACCCATTTGGAAACATAATCCACACCACCAAAAGATATACAAATTCCCATGAGAAGGAGGAAAGTGGACCCATAAAATCCATGCCCCATACATCAAAGAGTTCAATCTCTAAGATGTTGGTTAAGGGCATTTCATTCTTGTTTGAAATGTTCCTACCCTTTGACACCTTGCATGCCTCTTTACCAATTCCCGAGCATCCTTGAATAATGTAGGCCAAGAATACCCACATTGCAAAGATTTTTTTGCAAATGCTCTAGTTCCTCCAAAGTGTCCACCACATGGTGAAGCATGACAATGCTCTAACACTGAGGTTGTTCTTCTTCTACAAGGCACCTTCTTATCACTTGGTCTTGGCACTTCTTGTAGAGAAAAGGTTCATCCCAATAATAATCTTTCACTATATGGAAAACCTTTTCTTTGTTGATAATTCAGACCGCAGCACAACTCGCTTACAAGTTATTCACGATATCAAGAAACCACTGAGCAGTTGTCTTCAGCGCTTATAATGCTCGGGCGTTATAGCAAGCAACCGCTATAGCGCTACACTTTTTCATCGCATCGCTAACAACTTCTCATCCGGGAAGATTTCTTTAATCTCACCCCGCTCAGCACTGCATTTTCTCCTTCAAGTCTAGACAAATGGTCAAGAACTTGGTTCTCCACCCCTTTTATCATGAATTTCCAAGTCAAATTCTGGAGGAGGAGAACCCATCTTATTAGCCTTGGTTTTGCATCTTTCTTAGAGATCAAATACTTGATGGTCGAATGGTCTCAGAAAAACAATTACTTTTGTGCCAACCAAGTATGATCTAAATTTATCAAAGGCAAAACCACAATTTAATAGCTCTTTTTCAAGAATCGTAATTTAATCGTGTTTCAATAAGTGTTTTGCTTGCATAGTAAATGGAATGAAAGATTTTATCATACCTTTGACCAAGCACAGCTCCCACAAAGATAGTCACTTGCATCACACATGAGCTCGAATGGTTTACTCCAATCAGAGCAACAATGATAAAGCAAGAATCGAGCTTTCTTTAACTTCCGAAGGCTTCAAGGCATGCATCATCAAAGTTGAAAGTGGTGTCATGTCAAGGAGTTGACATAGAGGTTTTGAGATCTTTGAGAAGTCTTTAATGAATCTCCTATAGAACCCAAAGATGCCCAAGGAAACTTCTTATACCTTTGACACTCGAGGGGGTGGCAATTTCTCAATAACTTCAATCTTGGCCCTATCCACCTCTAAACCTTCTTCGAGATCCTATGCCCTAGCACAATTCCTTCTTGCACCATGAAGTTGACATTTCTCCCAATCGAGCACAAGATTTGTCTCTTCACACCTTATCAAGATCTCTTTCCAAGTTGTCCAAACACTTCAAAGCTATCCCCAAACACAGAGAAGTCATCCATAAAAACCTCCATAGATTTTTCAATGAAGTCGAGAATATGGACATCATACATCTCTCGAAAGTTGCAGGGCATTACATACCCAAAGGGCATTCTCCTAAAAGCAAATGTGCCATAAGGACATGTAAACGTGGTCTTTCACTGGTCTTCGTGAACTATTGCTATTTGGTTATAGCGTAATAGCCATCAAGGAAGCAAAGAATAGTCCTTACCAAAGAAGTCCGGCCCAACATTTGGTCAATAAAAGGAGAGGAAAGTGGTCCTTCTTTGTGGCCTTGTTTAATTTCCTATAGTCCATGCAGCATTCTCCAACCACCACTGCTTTGTGGGAATTAACTCATTTTTGTCATTTGTGATCACAAAGGACACCACCTTTCTTGGGGAACACACCGCATGTGGCTCACCCATGCATCGCCGTAAATAGGATATACAATCCTCGTGATCTAACCACTTGAGGATTTCCTTCTTCACCACTTCCTTCATTATGGGATTAAGCCTCTCTCTGCCCTTCAATGCTATGTTTAGCATTTTTCTCTAACACAATCCTATGCATGCAGATTGTAGGACTTATCCCATGTATATCGACATTTGCCAACCTATTGCCTTTTTGTGCCTCTTCAGAGTTGTAATGAGCTCCACCTCTTGGTTTTGATCCAAACTAGCGTAAATGATGACAGTAGAGTCTCATTTTCCCCAAATATGCATACTTGTGTGCTTGCTCGTAATTCTTTCAACTCTAGGTCGTGGTTGAATGATGAAGGCACACTCTTCTTGAGGTTTGAGTTTTCTTGCTCTAGTGACTCATATCTCCTAGCCCAAACCTCATTCACAACTTTTTGCTTGCCTTCTTGAAATTCTTCTTCTTCCAACAATTCATGTTCCTCAAGATTGTCAAGCACCTTTCCTAAGTGGTTGTTAGTTTTTTGAAAATGTTTTTGAACCACTTGGTCAAGAGAAACCACAAAGGAACACTCTTCAAAGATTGACATCCGGAAGTTTTAATGCATTCAAAGACATTTATCTTCACTTTTGATCATTTACCCTCATTGTCAATTCTCCTTTTTGTACATCAATGAGTGTCTTCCTCAGAGCCAAAAGTGGTCTACCTAAAATGATAGGTACCTCTCGTGATCCGCTTCAAAATCTAGAATAACAAAGTCAACAGAAAACAAATTTATCTACTTTAATTAAAACATCCTCCAAGATTCCTTCAGATAGGCAAGTTGACCTATCGCCTAACCTGAGGCTTACAGTAAGTAGGTCCGCAGCTCCTATACCCAATCAGGTGTAAATGGACTTAGGCATTAAGTTAATACTTGCCCCTAAGTCACATAAAGCACCACTGTAATAAAAATTTCCAATGGAACAGGTATTGTGAAACTACTGTGGTCCTTTAACTTTCTGGGAGTTTATTTTGCATCAACATGCCGCATTCCCTACCATTGCCAGCTTTCAAATTCTCCCAACCTTCTTTTCTTTGTCAAAACATCTTTCATAATTTGGCATAGTTGGGCATTTGTTGTAATGCCTCAACTAGAGGAACATTAATGTGCAATTGTTTTAACACCTCAAGGAATTTATTAAATTGTTTGTCCTCATGTGCCTTTTTAACCTTTCGAGGTAAGTGGGGAGCAGGATATTCGTGCACCAATTTAGGTTCGTGTGTTCTGCTTGCATTTGACGTCAGTAGGCCAGCGCTATAACGCCCGGAAAATTCTTTTCATTTTCAAAGAACACTTGACTCTAAATTCTGGGTGCAAGAGTTACCTCTTTACCACTTCGTGGTTATTGCTTTCACATGCTCCTTGCCTCGTGCATGAGATGGAGAAGGTTCAAAGAGTAGAAGGAAGTCCACCATTCTCGCTTTGTGTGAGAGCGCATGCAACTGGTCCCACTTGATTCTCCGTAGTCTTGATTGATGCTTCATGAGTCCGCATTGTTGTTTTACAATCACCGATGAATGACCTTAGCAGAGACTCCATTGAATTGTCCATAGGAGGAGCAGGAGCATTCTGCTAGGAGGTTGTCGTTGTTGTCTTGGGAATCCAGGGGAATAGCAGGAGCATTTGTGCTTGTGTTAGCATTATTTCCTCCCCACCGGTTAGATGATTCCTCCAACCTGTGGTCAGTATGTATTAGAATAAGTGGTGTTGCCTCTTGTTGTAACCCACATAATTAATGTAGGTGGTTTGTTGTACATTCTTCATACAGATGAGCCCTCCACAATATACACAACCCGCTTCTCCTGTGGAGCTTGTTCAATAGCCGCCGCAGAAGACTTTCAGCGCTATAGCATCGATGCTAGAAGCTGGGCAAGTGTTCAACTCCTTTATCATATTAGTCGAGTAGCCATCAATGAGAGAGCAGAAACCTCACTCACTTCATGAACCCCAGCCTACTTTCCTTGTAGAATTCAACCTTTCAAAGAGGCCATGAAGAGTCATAATGGCAATGCGCTCTATAAGCTCACAAGCATCATTATATGATGAGTTCGTAATTACACCTCCAGATGAGGCATCCAACATGGACCTAGTAGTGCCTCTAGCCCATTATAAAAAGTCTCCATTTGAATTACAATAGGAATTCCATGATGTGGACACTTCCTAAGCAACTCCTTCCACTTTCCCAAGCCTCATGTAATGATTCACCTCTTTTGCTTCAAGGATGTGATGTCATTCCTCATCCTTGCATTTTTGTTTGTGGGAAATACTTCTCCGTAAATTTCTTTGTCATGTCTTCCCAAGTAGTGATAGAATTAGACTCCAAGGAATTCAACCAAGCTTTTGCTCGCCTTTTAAAGAATAAGGAAACAATTTCACCGAATGCATCCTCACTCACCCCGATAATGAAATTATCGTGATACTTCAAGGAAGTTTCTCGATGAGCAAAAGGATCTTCGAGAAGAACCTCCAAATTGTCCAGCTTGTTTGGAGCATTTGGAACATCATAGGCTTGAACTCAAAATGAGTAGCAGCCACCCACAGCCTAGTGATGCTTGTTTCCATGGAATGTGGATCAAACACAAAGATAATCTCTCATTGGCCTCGCTCTCATCATTCACCATTTGATCGTGGCCTTGATTAATGAATCTGCCTCTGCATCAAAGATTCATTATCAACTTCAAGATGGGTAAAAGGACCTTGCCTTCCACCTCTTGGCATTCTTCCTCCTAATTGTGAGGAGTTCTTCCCCGCTGTGCTCTCTACCAAGATGATGAGAGTGATCGCATATAGTTAGCCTCGATTTGTTGTAACCTTTGTTGGCGCGCCTTAACCTTCTCGAATCTTCTCCGGTTCAGATCAAACTCAAAAGTGGGTGGTTCTGACTGGGCATACGCTATAGCATCGACGCTATAGCACTTCCCGTAACACAACACGTAAAATTGCCAAGGTAAAACCTCCTAAGGATGTAATAATTTTTAAACAATAAAAATTAAATGCAATCCCCTAACGGCGCCAAAAACTTGTTATGGTAAAAGTAGTTGTGCAAGTGTACACAATCGCAACAAGTAATATACTCGATAAGTAGAATTCGCTCCACAGGATTGGTATTAATTTTAGAGTTTAAAAAGGAATTACACTTTAGAGGAACAAGTAGCAAATAGGTTGAGTAACAAAGTTTCAGCTTGAACAAAGGTTGTAAAAGTAACAAGTTAACAAAGTGAGTTAAAATATAAGAGAAATAAGTTGGATTGCTTTCACTATGTAAATTCCTCGTAAACAAGACGCTATAACGCCACACGCCATATAGCGTTAAGCGCTGTAGAAATATTTCGTGCCTTTGGGCCACTAGCGCTGTGGTTTCACTACAAGATGCCTATGTCTAGGTTCTAAATAGGTTCACCCCTGTATAATCAAGGTCCCACAGCTTATGCTTTATAAACTATTGCAACTTCTATGTCTAGAGGAAGCAAAAATTGATTAAATGTCTTCAACCAACCTTATCATTTATATTAATCCTTGAGTTCTTTCTATGGTTCATGTCTGAATCCACAGAGGTACTAGTTTTACGTGGCCAACTATAAAACAAGTTTGGAAGAGTTATCACACAAGGATTAAAACACAAAACGTGAGAAATTATATACGTAGTATTAAAGGTTCATTACAAGCTATAGCAACCCAACTCAAAGAGTTTAGCTCATATTGAGCATCATCAAAATAACACAAATATAACTACTTGCATTACCGTGAGGTGTTAAGGAAATACAAGTGCAAAAGATACAAGCTTGAAGTCTCCTAATCATCCACGCAAAGATGGCTCATCATCAGCCTTACACCATGAGAAAATACAGAAATTACAAAAGAAGAAAGTAAAATAGCAAAAGCTTCAAAGGTGTATCAATGGAGAAGAAGAAGTGTCACACTTTCTCTCTCTACCAATACTCTCTCTATATCCGTTGGAAGTCCTAAGGTATATGAAGGGAAATCAAGATCTCTAGTATATCTAGCATGAGGTACAACTCTCCTCCAAAAGTCAAGAAAGGTGATGTTTGCTTTTTCACCAACTCCACTATTCCTTTACTCATGCAATGACAAGTGTCCACACAAATCCAATAAAATCCGCACATGTCAGCAAGGTACTATGGACACAAGATATGGAACATGGATTAATGAGCTTGGCGCCAAAATTTCACTTTTCCTTTAGATGCTCAAATGCGCTGCTCTCTTGACGCTATAGCGTTAGACGCTATAGCGCTAAACACTGCACTACTTCACAAAATACATCAAAATAGTCACAAGTGGCACCAAATGTGCCAATTTCATAGCAAAGAAGTTGTTTAGCCCTTCCTAACCTAATATAAAAGTAACTACAATATATACTATACTAATATTACTTGAGAACTTACTTAATTTAATGATTAGAGGCATAAATAACTCATATAAATATGAGTTATCAGACATACACCAAGAGGAGGTAGAGGACATGGTCGTGGACCACAAACTCATACTGAGACAATAGTTGTTGATGATGAACACCGGCAGAGGCAAAGAACTCATCAATGCAGACCACAAGATATGGTCAATGACAGTGGACAGCCTACGCGTGATTATGCCGCGGCTCAACCCTCGCTCATCTACAAACAGCATCGCTGCACTCAACCCTTCATATCGGGTCACTTTGAGTTCAAGCCAATGATGTTCCAAATGCCGCAAATCGCAGGCAATTTGGAGGTTTCTCAAGAAGATCCATATTCTCACCTAAGGCAATTCTCGGATGTGTGCAAGAACTTTATCATCCCCGAGTCTCAGAGGATGCTTTTAGATTGAAGCTCTTCCCATACTCACTCAAGGATAAGGCCAAAAATTGGTTGAACTCCTTGGAGCCGAATTCAATTCACACACTGACGATGAGCTAGCAGAGAAGTTCCTTGCAAAATACTTCCTCCCAACAAGAATGCTAAGTTAAGGAATGACATCACTTCCTTCAAACAAAGCGGAAGGGAATCATTATTTGAAGCTTGGGAAAGGTGGAAGGAATTATCGAGAATGTGCCCACACCATGGCATTCCCGTGGTGATCCAAATGGAGACGTTCTATATCGGTCTAGATCAACCTACTAGGTTGATACTTGATGCTTCATCGTGGTGTCATTCTAAATATGTCCTTTCTCGAGGCATGCAAGCTTATCGATGACATAGCCACCCATAACTCTCATTGGCCATCCGATAGATTTACTCCGGAAAGAAGGCGTGTGTTCATGAGATAAGTGAAGTTGGATCGCTTCTTTCTCGCTCAAGTGGCTACATTGACCAACATGATCAAAAATTTGAGTACACCAAACGTGGCCACGCTCGAGAAGCATGCATCACGCAGTTAAATGAACCTACCCACTGGGGAGTAGTAGGTGTGTCTATTGTGAAGAAGGGCATGTGTATGAAGAATGTCCCTATAACCTCACCAGAAACTTTGTATCTCGTAACAAAGGAAACGGTCCATATTCCAACTCCTACAATTTAAATCGAGAAATCATCCAAATTTCGGGCTTGGAGAAACAACAATGCATCAATACCAAGAATATCGCTTCCCGCAATACCTCCGTGATTTCCTCAACAACAACAACAGAGGCAAAGATGTGCGTAATAACAACAATAGCAACTTGGAGGCCATGATGAAAAGCTTCATAAGTGATTGTAAGACAACTCGCAAACTCATGAGTCTTCAATCAAAACTCGAAAATCAAATTGGACAGATAGTTCAATTTCTCACCAAAGACAGTAATGGATCTCTCCCATCTACCATCAAACACCATCATCATCCAACCTAATGGTAATAATGGGGAAATGGACAGTAAATGCAATTTCTTTAAGAAGTGGTATCGAATATCCCGAACCAACTATCCCCGTGGAGGAAGAAGTACCTGAGAAGGAGAAAGAGGTGCGCAGAAAGAGAAAAAGAAAGGGAAGGAGGTAAGCACAAGTGGTGTGAAAGATACCCGCACATTGTGATGTCTAATCCAGACAAGCATTTACGACGCCTAGTTTTGAACCAGAATCAAAATCGTGTTTAGGCTTGTACCTGAGTATCCTCCTCCACCATACCCTCAAAGATTGAAGAAAGCTCATGAAGATAAGCAATTCAGCAAGTTCATGGAGATGTTAAAGCAGCTGCACATCAACCTTCCTTTGGTTGAAGCTTTACAAATGATGCCTAACTATGCTAAGTTCCCCGAAAGACATCATCACCAAAAGAAGAAAGCTAGGGAGTTTGAAATCGTTGCTTTAATCGAGGAATGTAGTTTAATTATGCGTAATAAGCTTCCTAGAAAACTCAAGGATCCTGGCGGTTTACCTATACCATGCTCCATAGGAGATTTTTATATTGGCAGAGCTTTGTGTGACTTGGGAGCAAGTATCAACTTGATGCCCAAGTCCATTTATGACAAACTTGGTATAGAACCGCTGCACCTACTTCTTTAAGTCTAACTTTAGCTGATAAAAGTAGAGTTTATCCTCAAGGCATACTAGAAGATGTTTTGATTAAAGTTGACAAGTTTGTGTTTCCATTGGATTTTGTTATTTTAGATTTTGATGCAGATAAAGAAGTTCCCATCATTCTGGGGAGACCATTCTTAGCTACTGGAAGGACAATCATTGATGTGAAGAAAGGAGAATTGATCATGAGGGTCAATGACCAAGAAGTCAAGTTCAATGTCCTCACGCGCCAAGTATCCAGATCCAAACACGAGGAATGTTCTTATGTGGTTGCCATTGATCATATGGTTCAAAAGCAGTTCAACAAAGATAATGATCATTTGGAGAAGATTCTGGGCAATAATGAAATACAAGAGTTGTTAGCAGAAGAAGTTGTTCCTCTAGACGTTGTAACGTCTAACACAGACGTGGTCACGTCTGAGCCCCCTACACCAAAGTCATGGACAAAGATGTATGAATCCTTGGGCCAAGAGGAATCAAATCTTAAGAAGAATGTGGCTTCCATAAAAGAACCACCTACCTTGGAACTAAAGGTGTTACCTGATCATCTAAAATATGTCTTTTTAGGGGAAAATGATTCCTTACCTATGATCATTTCTTCCAAGCTCACCCAAGAGCAGGAAAGTGATCTCATTACTACCCTGAAGAGACATAAAAAGGCAATTGGCTGGCAAATGGCCGACATCAAAGGTTTCAGTCCCACAATCTGCATGCATAGAATTGTTCTGGAGGAAAATGCCAAGAATAACATTAAAGGGTAGAGGAGACTAAACCCAATAATGAAGGAGGTGGTAAAGAAAGAGATCATCAAGTGGTTGGATGCAGGAATCATCTACCCTATTAGTGATGTACCATGGGTAAGTCCAAGATAATGTGTGCCCAAGAAGGGTGGAGTTATCGTGATAACAAATGATAAGAATGAGCTAATTCCAACAAGGACAAGAATAGTCGAGGATATGCATGGATTATAGAAAGCTAAACAAAGCAACTAAGAAAGATCATTTCCTCTTCCATTCATTGATCGATGTTAGACAAAGCTTTCATGGCAGCAAGGATTTCTATTATTTTCTTGATGGTTATTCAAAGCTACAAACCAGATAGCCATAGCACTCAAGATCAAGAAAAGACAACATTCACTTGTCCCTATGGTACCTTTGCTTTCGTGAGGATGCCATTTGGGTCGCGGGCAATGCTCCCGCAACATTTCAAAGGTGCATGATGGCATTATTTTCTCGATTTCATTGAGAATTCCATGGAAGTTTTTATGGACGATTTCTCGCCTATGGAGATTCATACAAGGCATGCCCGGATAATTTGGAAGGAGTTCTCGATAAGGTGTGAAGAGACCAACCTAGTTCTTAATCGGGAAAATGCCATTTCATGGTACAAGAAGGAATAGTGTTGTGGCAATGTAATATCAAAGAAAGGATTAGAGGTGGATAGAGCAAAGATTGATGTTATTGATAAGCTACCTCCACCAACAACTATCAAAGGAGTCAAGTTTCTTAGACATGCAGGTTTTACGTAAGATTTATCAAGGACTTTCAAAGATTTCAAAACCCCGTGGTTCGTTATTGCAACGTGACAACGCTCTTCAACTTTGATGAACAATGTCATGAAGCTTTCAACAAATCAAGATCGCTTTCGTGATCGCTTCCAATAATAGTCACCCGCATTGGTCTAAGCCATTTGAGTTGATGTGTGATGCAAGTGATTATGCTGTAGGAGTTGTATTGGGGCAAAGGTATGGAAAAAAATTTCATTCTATTTATTATGCCAATAAAATCTTAGATGATGCCCAATTAAATTATACTGTGACTGAAAAAGAGCTTTTGGCTGTTGTATTTGCTTTTGATAAGTTTAGATCTTACTTAGTGGGTGCAAAAGTGGTTGTTTATACTGATCATTCAGCCATTAAGTACTTAATTTCTAAAAAAGATGCAAAGCCAAAGCTTATTAGATGGGTTCTCCTCCTCCAAGAATTTGACTTGGAAATTCGTGATAAAAAGGGGGTGGAGAACCAAGTAGCTGATCATCTTTCTAGGCTTGAGAATGTTGATGCAGGTACAGGTGAATAGGAGATAAGAGAAAATTCCCCGATGAAAGACTATATTGTCAGAGTCATACAGAGTTGAAGACGCTACCACGCCTATGACACTTTCACAAACGTTATAACGCTCGACACCACCGCACCATGATATGTCGACATAGTTAACTTTTTTTGTTAGCAAGATTGTGCTCGTAGGATTCAACTATCAACGTAAGAAGAGGTTCTTCCACACTATAAAGCAATATTTCGGACGAGCCATACTTGTACAAATCAGGTCCAGATCGCTTATTAAGAAGGTGTCTAGTCGAGGAAGAACAACTCCATGTGGCCGCAACAATGTCACTCAAGACCTTATGGTGGACATTTTGGAGGTACCGTAATCACCGCAAGTGGTCCTACAATCAAAGCTACTATTGGCCTACTCTCTTCAAGGATGCCCATGAGTTGGTAAGGAGTCGTGACAAGTGCCAAAGGACAGAAATATATCAAGCAAGTAGGAAATGCCACTCACAAACATTCCGAAGTCGAGTTGTTTGATGTATGAGGAATGGATTTCATGGGACCATTTCCTATGTCTCATGGGAATCTATACATTCCGTAGCCGTGGATTACGTGTCAAAGTGGGTGGAAGTCGTGGCATTACCCAACAATGAAGCCAAATCGCTTAGCAAGTTCCTTAGAAAGAATATATTCACAAGGTTTGGTACTCCAAGAGCCATAGTCAAATGATGAAGGCTCATTTCTCGCAACAAGCTAATTGAGAACCCGTTGGCTAAGTATGGAGTGAAACACGCACTGCTACACCTTATCACCCCAAACCAAAGGCTGCGTAAATATCCAACAGAGAAATCAAGAGAATACTGGAGAAGATGGTTGGACCCAATAGAAAGGAATGGTCATTACACTTAGATGATGCACCGTGGGCTTACTGTAACAAAGATACAAAACACCATGGGCATGTCTCATTACAAGCTAGTCTATGGTAAAGCTTGTCACCTACCAATTGAGCTCCAACATAAGGCCTATTGGGCAATCAAACAATTAAACTTGGATCATGCAAAGGTCGTGAAGCAAGGTTGCTACAATTAAATGAGCTAGAAGAGTTCGCACACCATGCTTATGAAAATTCAAAGAATATACAAGGAAAAGACCAAGAAGTTGGCATGACCAGAGAATCCAAAGGAGAGAACTAGCGTAAGGACAACAGTGTGTGCTATTCAATTCAAGACTAAAGTTGTTCCTAGGAAAGTTGAAATCAAGGTGGTCGTGTCCTTTCAAATTAATGAAAATCTATCCTCATGGTGTCGTGGACTTATTCGATGAAAAGACAAACACCATGTTCAAAGTTAATGGCCAACGGTGAAACAAAGATCATGGAGAGCATGTGGAAAGTGGACAATATCCAAATGTCCTTCAACAATTCTTGAATTAAAAGTGGCAAAAGTCCGGTCAAGACTCTTAAAGCAAGCGCTCCCGGGAGGCAACCCAATGATTTTTAATTAACCAACAATTTTTGTGTCTTTTTAATTTTTGTTTTGCAGAATAAAGGTCAAGAAAGGAGAAAGTAAAGGTGGTAGACGCCGTAACGCCTAAATACACATTAGACGCGGGCACGCCCGCGCGCAGTTGAAGGCGGCCAAGGCGCATTTAAACCGAGTCAAATGCGTAGTTGATGACGGTCGTAAATGATTTCCTCCGCAACACCTAACGTGGTAACCGACTACCACGCCATCTCCTCCCTAACTTGTCTAATCAACTGTTACTTTTCTCCATTACTCCACTCTACCATTTCTCAACTCCCCATAACCACTTCCCCATAAAAATCTAACCATTCACCATTATCTCACCACCGCAATCTCTCTAAAACTCTCTCTCAAACAACAACTTCCCATCTTGCTATTGAGAAACCTAAAATCCCAAAATCCCCATTCCTTCCAAGAAATTTCTTCGCAACCACCATGACAAAAGTCACAATCACGCCAAATCCTCCGAAAAGGCAAAACATCGACCTAAGCTCATCCCTCGCCCCAATCCTGTAAATTCCTAACCCTCCAAAAAGAAAGCCCTACTTCCGTAAAGGGGCTTTAGTCAAGAAAGCCCCATTCCCGATTTTCTTGCAACCGTCGCGCGTTGGGTTGGCAAAAATTTATCAGGCAATCGCAAAGAGTATATTGCCACATTGGTTCACGATTTCTACAAAGGAATCGCTGAAAGACCAAGGAGAGCCGCCTATAGTGTCAAGAGTGCGAGGAGAAGAAGTCAAGTTTGGTGTCGAGTTGATCAATGACTATTTTGGGCTAGGGTATTATGGAAAAGTCGTGGAGACCAAGCAAAAGAATTATGGATTGGCCGAAATGGAAGCAATCAAGCGACAGGATCCGTAGAAGGTGCCGTCTGGGAGCGGTGGTGAGCATGGGAGTGAGTTCAAAATCTTGAAAAGGTACTCTGTGTGATGAAGCCAATACTTGGTTTCATTTCAAAAGGCATTGCCTAATTCCCACTTCCCACACCTCCCGGGTGGACAAGGAGAGACTGACAGATTGATGCAATCATGTCAAAGGACAAGGTTGAAGTTGGAAAGTTGATCAACCGTGAGCTCAACAAGTGGAAGAATAGGAAGGATGGCTACTTGTATTTCCCATGCATGATTACTGATCTGTGCATGGAGGCTGGGGTAGAGATTGAAGCTTCAGAACTGAGGGAACAACCTCAAGGCCCCTTCTCAACAAAATTCAAACCAGTGGTGAAAGCTCCAGAACTTCAAGTTCTCAGATGATGCAGACGCTGCAACGTCCGAGGAGCAAAGCAGAGCACTTTGGCAAAATTTGTCAAAGAACAATTTGAATGGCAGAAGAAGATGTTTGCCCAAATGTCTAAAGGAAAGATGGTACTCGAGGAGCCTGTGTTGCCTGATTGGATGCAGGAAGAGAATGAAGATGATGTTCCCCTATCAACAATCCAAAGAAGAGTAGTGAAGAAAGAAAGAGCAAAACGAGCAAGAAGCCCACCAAAAAGGAAGAGCCCAGCAAAGAAACAGAAAAAGGTAAGTAGTGAAGAGGAATTTAATTCTACTGACTTAGATGATATTAGTGATGTGGATGCAGATGAATCAAGGAAGGTGAGCATGGAGATAATTAGTGAAGAGGAGGAAGAAGAGAGCCCTGAGGAGAAAGGAAGTTCGAGTGAAAAGACAGTGAGTGAGTCCCCAACAACCAAAACAGTCAAAGCACCAACCAAAACAAAATCCAAAACAACTAGCCCCAAACCACCATCACCACAAGCCACACAACCACCACCTTCACCACAAGAGCCCTCCACCCATGACCAGAACACCCCCAAGACCCCACAATCAAAAGCCCAAGACCAACCAATCCCACAACCACCCCCACCCCAACCTGAACTTGAGAAGCAACCATCACCCCAGAAAGTGCAGGAACCAGACGTGGCGACGTCTGAGGCAACCAACACAGGAAGCAACCCAGATTCCCAATCCATTTCCCCACCCAAGAAAACACGAGTGAAAAGTGCACTCAAGTATAACCCTTTTGGAAGGAAGAAGAGACAAGAGCTAACTGCTGAATCAAAAGAAGCCCAAGTGAGTGGAGAGAGAGAGCAAGTTGAAGCCCCCACAACAAAAAGGCAAAAGCTTCCGGTGAAGAGAAAAGGCCAGAGTGCTTCAGGAAAGTCTGCTACTGCTACTAGTGCAAAGATTTGTTGTCGCGCATCGGGTTCTCAAGGAAACCTCCCCGTCATTGCCGGCAGGACTCGCAGACGCCATAACGCTCACAAAAAGAGGTCGCAGCCTAAACTTGCGTAATGCAAGTAATGAAGGAACGTGGAAGTCGCTATGGAAAAGGTGAAGGAGCAGCAATGGCAGAGGCTACTCGTAAATTGGCAGAGCACCTATCAAGCAAGCTCAGATAAAGTTGCCGACATTGGAGGATCATCAACAGACGTGGTAACGTCTAAAGAGCCAGAGGTGGAAAAGGCCCAGATGAACCCCAATGAAGCAATGCAAGTCAATCCTGCTGAATTGGCAATGAAAATGTGGGAGGAGGCTAAAAAGAGAATTGCTTAAGCCTCAAGTGCTGCTGGTGCAAGCGTGGGTGAAAAAGAATCGGATGAAACAACAACAACAACTACCACAACCGAGCAAGGAGGAGTGAAATTGAAGAAGGAGAAGAAGGACAAGAAGAAAGGAGAAGGTCAACAGACTCCCACCGCATGCAGAGCGGAAGGCTCTGTGTCCGTGTTGCAAACAAGTAAGTCCCCCTTTAATTTTTAGTAGTACTTTTAATTTTTTGTTTTTAGTTTTTGTATTTTATGTTTTTATTGTTCTGTTGATTGTTCCTCCCCTAAAAAAAAAATCATGCTTTTTATCTTTGAGCAGTGAGGACACTGCCCAACCTTAAGTGTGGGGGGGGGAGAATCTTGATGTTTTTAAAGTTTTTGTTCTGTTCTGTACATGAAATAAAATGCAAAAGCAGTTTTTGTTCTTACCTCACAAGCAAAGGAAAATAATTTCTTTGGGTTAAAGTTAGTAATTAAATGTGTATGTGTGAGTAGCTAATGCATGATTAGATGAAAAGAATTGATTGTCGCTCCTACACAAACTCGCTTTTAAGAAAGAATCTAGTTAGCTAGGGAATATTTTCAGGTCAAGCTAGTTTTGGTAAACTATGGTGGAAGTAAAACTTGATTAAAAACCTAGAATAGCAGTGAGAGAAGCTAAGTTTGGGGGTGAATCAGTTATACAAAGGCCGGGTGCAAAGATCAGAGGATAGTTAGTGCGTGTGTAGCATGAGTGCAACGTTGTAACGCTTCTACCCGTAACGCTATAACGTATGCCCGTGTGTGTTGTGTTATGTGTTCAAACGCTACAACGCCTCACCCACAAACGCTGTAACGCCTAATCCAAAAAGACCAAAAAGAGTGTGTTGCTACAAATAAGTGGAAAATCCACGTGTATTCTCGTGGTTCACCGTGAATACCCTGAAGCAAATGCTGAGCACTCCAAATAAATGAAAAAAAAATAAAAAGAAAAAAAGAGAAGAACTCCAAAATGGAGCAAATAAAAGAGAGTTGCTCAGTAATGAGGGGGTTACAACTGCTTATGCGGTGTGAGTCGTAAAATTAGTTGCACTAACCTAGTCCTAGCACCCAAATAAGACCCTTTGTCATGCTTCAAATAAACCCCCATTTCTTATGTGAAAATGTTAGCCTATTCTTTGTTTTGAAAAATGTTTTGCTGTCACCATTTGGAAACCACTCTTTCATAAGCCAAAGTAGTTTCTGAACTAGCTAGAGGAGGAATTTATAAAGAGATCACACACTCACCTGAGCAGTAATGAATCTGGAATTTAACTTTGCATTGGTGTGTGAGTGCGTGGAAAATTAGCCTCTTGAGAATGAATTTTTGATCTATTGGTTGAGTAGAATATAACCTGCTAGTGTAGTTGATTTCATGCGTTTTGTTATGTGTGTTTTGTCTTGATTGCTTGAGGACAAGCAATGATTTAAGTTCAGTGTGATAACTCATATTTATATGAGTTATTTGTACTCATTCAAAGAATAAATCACGCAAGTTCTCCAGCAATACAAGGTTAATTTAATTAGTTTTATGTTAATTTCTTAGTTCTGAGTAAATGAGAGTTTAAATAGATAAATCAGGCATTTTGGCACCAAGTGGTGCCCTTGAGAGCGCTTTTGATGCTTCTGTGCTTGTGCAGGAAAAAAGTGCTGAACGTTACCACGTCCCTCACCACGTCTATAGCAGAGCAGCAGAGCAAGGGTGAAAGATCTCAATTTTGGCGCACTAGTAATGATGGTCAAAGATATAAAAAGTCAGAAGATCTTCTATTCCCCATGAGTCGACATTTTAAGATACATCAGAGCATCGCATAAAGGTCACCGTAAGAAGAAAACACACTGTAGGTGGGCAAGTGACATCAGCAACACGTGAGCAAGGAGGCTATTTAATGAAGACTCAACACTCTCTCAAGGAAGACACGCACATACAAAACCATTCATACATTTCACTCCATCTTCATCCCTTCACCATCCCCCCATTAATTTCAGAGATAGTTTGTAAAGAAGATCGGGAAACAGATCAGATTTTGCTTTTCTGAACTTTTATTTTATTTTCTACACTGTTGTGAGGCTCAGACGTTGTAACGTCTCTACAGCGTACATGCTGAAGAGTTACTTAGGTGTATCTTTTGCACTTAGTTTCTTTTCTTTTATGTATGGTATTTGGATTACTCCTTATCATTCTCAGAAAGATGCTCAAAGATGAGCTAAACACTTTGTAGTTGGGTTGTTGTTTTGTTATAATGAATCTCTAGTTAATGTTATGAAGTAATGATGTTTCCATGTTTTAAATCTTTGTGTAATAATATTTCCAAACTTGTTTTGAGGTGGCCTATTAAAATAGGTAGATTCATAGGTACGTACATGGTCTATGAAAAGAAATCAAAGATTTATATGAACGAACGATGTACTAAAGACATTTAGGCATTTTTATCTAAGTCTAGACATAGAACGGATAATAGTTCATAGAACATTGTCGTGGGTGCTTAAAATACAGGAGTGGGCCTATTTAGAACCTAGACATAGGACCTCTTATACTTGAAACTCGGACGCTTTTTGCCTTTAAAAGCACACTCTTTTCATAACAGCCGCTCAGACGTTGTAACGCCTATACAAAATAGCATTTGTGCGTAATAACGTGTAAACGTTATAACGTCTGACTAGAAAGGGTTTATTTACATGCAACAACCCAACTCATCTCTCATCCATATTCACAACCAACATTTGTTTACTCGCTTTATTTACATCTTTAACATTAAAACCAACTCTTATTGCCGATTTGTTACTTGATTCTCTTGTGTTTTTGAAACTTGAATTTTAAAAGCATACCAATCCTCGTGGGAACGATCTCGTACTTAAATCCACTTTATTACTTGTACGACGTGTATACTTGCACTATATTTGCGAATACCACACGAACGCAACAACTAGTTTGGTACTTGTTAATTAATCCCTGTGGACACGATAATCTTTTATACTACTTCTGCGAAAGAGTACACTTGCTCTAAGTGTGTCTTTGACACAACATATTACTTCTTTCAAAGCTTATTTCGAATTGATCACTTTAGAATAGGTACACTTGTAGCAGCATATATGGGTTACATTTAAGACATCAAGAGTTAATAAGAATGAGTGTTTGTAACAACATCTTTGTTAAACTAACTTTAATAAGGAATTGCTTGTTAAAACCGTGTTAAGTCCTAGACATAGGATAACATAGTTCTTAGTGGTGATACAGTTGGGAACTTAAGAGAGACAGGAGTGAACCCGATCGCATTCTTGACCAATGAAGTGTTGAAGTTGTTGATTGATTCGCCTATGGGCCGGCCGTTGAATGAGTGAATGGACCGGTCCCGCTTCACGCTGAGCACCCGGTGGTACCGCAAAGACACTCGACGATCTAGTGAGAGGTCGCCGCAGATAGCACAAGGTTAGAGAACGCACTCATGCCATGTGCGAATGGCATATATATATCGTAGAGAGTGCCGACCGTTAGCGAAGATTTCGCCCAGAAGAGAATCGCGGTCCAAGCAAACTTATTGGGCCGCTATACTGGTCGGGCCGACGCCCAATTCGCTATCGGGGGCCCTTGTAATTGCCGATACACTTTAACAGCTTGCCCTCAAGCCTTCAGTCGCTAAGAGCGGGCCGAGGCTTGAATCGCTGCCTTCAAGTAATGTTGTAAGCGGTCGGGTTGCATTGCGCAGCACGGCGGTCTCCTCCCTTGAAGTGTGTGGTCGCCGCCACACCCGGGCCGCGACCGCCTTGTAGTCTAGGCACCGGGTCGCCGGCCGGATTCGCTCGAGGACGCCCCTCGGGGTCATGCGCCAATTCGAGGCTCGATATGTTGCCCCTTGTCTACTCGCGCGCCGACCGACACACGGAGCGACCGTCAGAAATTGTTGGAGGCCATTCGCTGGTCGCCTTTGTTGTAGGTCGCTCGACGCCCTACTCGCCGTAGACCGCCAAGGTCCGCGGCTTGTTCGTGGGTCAATCTTTGACTCTTGGACCATTCGATGGTACTTGGTCGACGCGGACGCCGCCAACGCCGAGGTGTGGATGCCGCCATTCATGCCGAGAGCGATCCAATTGGTCGGGACTCACGACCTCCTTAACTTACTTAAGTCTACTTGGATCTTGCTCGCTTTGGAGGTGCGATCATTCTCGTCGCTCAAATTCGCTCGCGTCGCCACCATTGCCTATTTCGCTTCGGAAATGTACCGGACAGGACTCACGGCCGCTATCGTGAGCGACTCGCTCGACGCGCTTTTGCGATTTTTGGCAATTGGCTTACTAGGTTAGACGGCCTCATCGTAGCTTCGGCCTCTTCTCGCCGTGTTCTAAATCAATGCTCGTTATTCGTCATTGCTTGACCTCGGCCATTTCGATGGCACTCGATTGTAGACCGCCTGGCCTACTCGCTTGTGGGTCCTTCGACCTGGGCCATTTCGATGGCACTCGATTGTAGACCGCCGGGCCTACTCGCTTGTGGGTCCTTCGACTGGGCCATTTCGATGGCACTCGATTGTAGACCGCCTGGGCCTACTCGCTTGTGGGTCCTTCGACCCTCGGGGCCATTTCGATGGCACTCGATTGTAGACCGCCGTGGCCTACTCGCTTGTGGGTCCTTCGACCTGGGCCATTTCGATGGCACTCGATTGCAGCACCGCGGGCCTACTCCTGCCAGGGGTCCTTCGACTGGGCCATTTCGATGGCACTCGATTGCAGACCGCTCAGGCCTACTGCTTCAGGGGTCCTTCTCGACTGGGCCATTTCGATGGCACTCGATTGTAGACCGCCGGGGCCTACTGCTTGTGGGTCCTTCGACCCTGGGCCATTTCGATGGCACTCGATTGCACCGCCGGGCCTACTGCTGTTTCAGGGGTCCTTCTCGACTCGGGGCCATTTCGATGGCACTCGATTGTAGACCACCTGGCCTACTGCTTGTGGGTCCTTCGACCTGGGCCATTTCGATGGCACTCGATTGTAGACCGCCGGGGCCTACTCGCTTGTGGGTCCTTCGACCTGGGCCATTTCGATGGCACTCGATTGTAGACCGCCTGGCCTACTCGTTGGGTCCTTCGACCTGGGCCATTTCGATGGCACTCGATTGACCGCTGGGGCCTACTCGCTTGCCAGTGGGTCCTTCGACCTGGGCCATTTCGATGGCACTCGATTGTAGACCGCCGGCCTACTCTTTGTGGGTCCTTCGACCCTGGGCCATTTCGATGGCACTCGATCAGACCGCCGGGGCCTACTGCTGTTACTGCTCGCACGGCGAGCTACCAATCATACATTCTCTGCATGCGAAATAAATTACAAAGTACTACTTTCAAAAGGCCGCCTCGTGAAAAACCCAGCTGGGAAAAAGAGCGCTCATCGACATTTATTCATAAACCGTTAGTCTGTCCCGCCATCACGAGGATCGCCTTGTTCTTCAAACGACCTATCCCGATCGTACTCGGGCACGCGCGATCGCGACCTTCCTAACAAATAGTGCTTCTTCGTGGGCCATATGATCGCTGGCCCTTTGTAGGAAGTAAATGAGATCTTGGTAATGGTTAAGAGTGAATTTTTCTACGAACCTGGTCCTACTAATACCACGCTTCAAATACTTTAACTTGTCCTTGTCTCGACAAGTCACGAACTGACTCGCCTCCGTGTTAAACCTGGCCGACATATCGCCTCAACGCCTCATTATCTCCTCGAACAACAGAGTCCAAGTATTCTTCATACCCAGAGCGCGCTGGTCATGCAGCAGTAGTGAGACAAGAATATTCTCGATCGTGTCGTCCCACGAGGAGATGGAATCGGGTCGCAGAGACTCCCACCATTCCAATGCTCGGCCGCCCGCAGATCGGGAAAAAGCTCGCATTTCATGGTCGGTCCCAACCCCTATAGCAAAGCAGAATTATCAAGTAACTGAGATGCTTGTCCGATCTCCTACCGCCAAACTTGTTGAGATTGGGCGGTCATGCGGAGGTCTCTCGAATTTTGTAACGCCCGATCTCCCCGAGAACGGGCCGTGTTCATTCGAATGCCGCTCGACCCAAAGTGGTTGCATTGCGAGGCACGCCGCGTGCCCAAGCATTCCATAGAATCCTCCGGACGGACGGCTGGTGGAAGAGAGGAGGCCTTTCGGTCGCCGCTCGCCGCCTCTCTGGCCGGCGCGTAAACGCCCCTAATTCTTCCATCTCTCGTAATCTTCCACTCTTCTCGAGAATCCCAAGATCCGCTTCTCGACCGACGTGACCCGGACGACTCATTCGAGGAGTACTGTGGGTGAGCGACCGGCGTCGTGACGGGTAGCTAGAATCTTCATAGTCATCGGACATCGAACGCGCTTCACGCTGCTCTCGCCGGGGCGACCGCGTGTTCTCGCTTCTTCCGCCGGAGAGCGATGAGTAAAGGTTTCTCTCGGCGAGAAATGCTCCTTCGAGGAGGGGAGCGATGTCTTCGCACGGCCGGCGGCGAGCGTAGGTTCTCCGCTCTTTCGCACGCGGCGCCCGAATCGATCCTTTCAGATCGAGATGAGCGCGCCTCTGGTCTCGCGATCACTGATTTTTGTTTTGCAAGATCTCGCAAACGGCTTGAGTGACATGCTCGCAACGACTTCTTCGATGCCCGCCAACCAACTCGGGCAGAGTTGGGGTGGAGCGCACGGCCGCACCGCCCAAGATCGGTCCACGACCCCGCACCGAGGGTTCTTGTCGCGATTCCTCGAGATTCATGAATCGTGGATCGCACGCTCCCGGTTTGCCGCCGAGGATGCCGCCCGAGGATTGAGCCGAGATGAGGCCCGCGCCTCGGGGCCGGCCGCGTGGAGCCATGAAAGAGGTAGATAGCGCCGCCTCCCATCGTGGTCGCCAATTGATCGCATCTTGACCAATGAAGTGTTGAAGTGTTGATTGATTCGCCTATGGGCCGGCCGTTGAATGAGTGAATGGACCTGGTCCCCGCTTCACGCCGTTGAGCACCCGGGTGGTACCGCAAAGACACTCCGACGATCTAGTGAGAGGTCGCCGCAGATAGCACAAGGTTAGATAACGCACTGATGCCATGTGCGAATGGCATATATATATCAGAGAGGCCGACCGTTAGCGAAGATTTTCGCCAGAAGTAGAATTGCGCGGCCAAGCAAACTTTTTTGGGCCGCTATACTGGTCGGGCCGACGCCCAATTGCTATCGGGGCCCTTGTAATTGCCGATACACCTTTAATGTAACCTATTTAGCATGCCTAGACATAGGAAGCTTGTAATGAAACTCAAGAAAGTGATCGAAAGGCACACACTATTGCAGCTTGCATCCAAAGTGTACCCACACCGCATACTCCACTAAAACAACTTAAGTGATTTACTTGGTGAAAACATCTCAACTACTTTATCTCACCGATTTCTTACACACATTTATTGTTAATATTGTTTTTATTCACTTTGAACAATTCAACTAATCGTGAATAGTGTAGACACACTAAGTGTACACTGAACATTTCAAAGCTTTACATAATCCCCGTGGGTTCGACCTTTCTTATCATTATATTACTTGTGTGACTATGTATACTTGCATACTATTTTCCACACCAGCACACTCAAGCTCTCTCGCGACACCAAAGAAGGTCATCGGCTTTCTTCTTGTATTCGCAACTTTGGCCTTTTCCTCGCCACCCTTCTCTTCAAGTCCGCATTCTTGTTTGGCTTCCTCCGCAGTTGACCGATTCTCTTTCAGCAGCTATGCATACCAATAACCACGAACATGTTTTAGTTCTTGTCGGGTCCGTGCTAGCCTGGCTTCAACGGAACGGTTATAGGCTTAAGTCTCGAGATATATACCTTCCAGCCGAGTAGGGGTGTTTTCAGCGACTGCAGCTTTCATCTTCTTAATGGCCTCGGCCCTTAACTTGGCGACCTTGGCCACAACAGCAAAATCAACCTTGGACAGATCCTCGACCGACGTCTCTTTGTGTTTTTGTTTTTTGTCTTTGTGCAGCTTGGCATTGCGAGCTTTGTCGTCGCTGCTTTCAGCATCCAAGTCCGCAAGTCCTTCTCGGATCTCCTGGAGCACAACTTTAGGAGTTGGTTTTTCTTGTTCTTTCCTCTTGGAGGAAGGTTTGTCTGTGCCCGACCTCAAGCTCTTAACGGCACTCGAAGTGGGCTTGGGTTTCTGCTTTGGGTCCGAACGGGAGTTCGGCCCACTCTCCTTCCTCGGCAGCGTGTTGGTCTTCTCAATTACCTTGGGGATTTCAATAATTGGGTTGATGGAAGATCCGGCGAGCATCTCCTCAAGTTTATCCATGTTACCTGCAAAAATCAAATCGGCGTCAGAACCAGTCCGATCAACAATAAAAAATAAGCAAATGCAGAATGAAGGCTACATTTATCTAAGTGTTCCTAAAGTTTCTCCTTGGACTTAGCCAGCTCGTCGAACATCAAGCCACAGTTGAGCTTCATTCCTCTCTTGGCCAGCAGTTTACCCCACTTGTCGATTAGTCGGAATGATTCTGCATCATCCCCTTCAAGAGTACTCGGGTCCACCAGGTAGTCGGGATTGGTCATAACATGACCTTTGCTCATGAAATGGTGAGCACGGCTCCAACTTAATGGAAAATGGGGTTTCGCCAGCTTCCCATCTTGCATCTCGGCCATAGACTTCTTCGCTGCCACATTCATAGCAAGCACGAAGAAAAAGTTCCCCTTGAAATTCTTATTCGAGTCATTCGCCGGAAAGAAATACGAACGGTCGAGCTTATTCTTGAATCCAACGTGACCTTACCTGGTCCCGTCCTCGTCGGCCTCCACCTTGCGTGTTACGGTGAAAAGAGAAAAGAATACCCGAGCTGTTGGTTTCCTGCCGAGGTACCTCATGGCTAACTCGAATCCTCTCAAGAATCCCCAGAAGTTCGGTAGCAGTTGTGTCGGGGCAGCCCTAAGATTCCTCAGCACTTGTTTTTGGAAGGAATTCAGCGGAAGGCGGACATTCATTGCTTCCAACGCTGCCCCATAGAAGAAATGTCTGAAGTGATTGTACTCACTACACACCGGAACCTCGGGAACGAGGGTCAGTCTCGACTTTTCTCCCTAGGGTTGATCCAGATAGTACTTCTCCTAAAAAGAAACGGGCTTGTTCAGCTTCAAACGAGGATGGATACTGCAGACCTCGGTTGACACCCAGTAGTATACGTCCTTTATGGGTTCAACATGGTTCTCAATGGTTACTACCGAAGCAGCAAGATGGGACGTCACCTCGACATCGTCCCCTACGCTCGGAGAGGATTGTCTGTCGGCAAGATGGGACGTCACCTTGACTTCGTGGAAATATTGTTGTATGTTGACTTGAACAGGGAACAAGACTTCTGGGAGCCGCAGATTGGGCCGTCTCTGGTCGCTCTTTTTCGTGATTGGTTTCTGTGTGGAATATAACTTGGCCTCTCTCCACTCTTCGTCCGAG
The DNA here is from genome assembly GCA_020916435.1 of Oxytropis ochrocephala. Taxonomy (NCBI): domain Eukaryota; kingdom Viridiplantae; phylum Streptophyta; class Magnoliopsida; order Fabales; family Fabaceae; genus Oxytropis; species Oxytropis ochrocephala. The sequence continues at coordinate 13,180,066 of CM037094.1, read as the reverse complement.
CCATCTGCAACAGGATGCGCCACTAAATCTCTGAGCTACCGACTACACTAAGCTACTTCTATCTGCCTCGGATAACCCGAGACAGGGGCATGTCATCTATCAGCAGGTCAAGGCGACTCCCCACGGCGGAAGTCAAGCCCGACTAACTATGCAGTTCTAAAGGTACGAAACTTAATAGCAATTAAAAAGAATTTGTGTCCCGGAACTAACCTCTTGTAGAGAAGAATCAAAGTTGAACGGAAACTGGTCTCGGCACGGCGGCGCAATGAAGTCGTACGGCGACGATGAACTGGGACGGTGGACAGAGTTTCTCACTCTAGAAAGCTCTGCAGCGACCTTCTCACTAGAAATCAGCGAGTGATGAGCAATGGACCTCTCACACCCTAAATACCCTTCTTCCTCGAGCAAGAAACGAGGCGTCTATCCACTTCAAAACGCCTGTCCGACATCATAATGTCAAGACTGCGAAGCGTTGCCTCGAAAAGACCAAGTGTCACGTCATTGTCTCTCCATCCTCCAGGCGACACGTGGCACCGTCATGATTCTTCAAGAGCGTAGGAGCAATTCAAGCCGAGGCCGATCACAGAGCTCGCCCCGACTTGGGCGGCCACTGTTCCGACCAGGGCTACGAGGCCCCATTGGCCATTGGGCCGGCCCAATATCTCTCTTCCAGCACGACCCAAATAGTTCTCAACAACATCACAGTACAATCTGCTCGGTTCTCGCTAGACCGACAATCAAGATCAATCTTCGGAATCCGGCGGCCACGGTACGCCCGACTACTCTATAAACAGAGGTTTCACCCCTCTACCACGGTACGTTCCGCTCATTTGTCATATTATTTTCCCAGAGCTCTCTCTCTTTTTCTTTTACCTCACCACACATATCGACTTGAGCGCCTGAGTGTCTCAGAGGTACCCCACCCGGCGTGGATCTACAAGTCATCTCGGGAATGTGCGAGGACCATCTCCAAGCCGAGGGCGGTCAACAATCTCCCGAGCGTCTCCAACCACTTCAGACTTTCCTGGAACTCTTCATCAAAGTACCCGGGGTCAAGGAACGACTCCGAGACCTAGGTACCGAACAATAATTATAAATAGAGACGATGTGTGTGATGACAATACACACAGCATTCCAATTATTTCTATACCTGGGTTAGATAAAATAACCATGGTAAAATGTAATACGCCCCCTCAAGTTGGGAGCTGAATGTCTAACAATCAAAACATAGAAATGAGCATCTGAAACAAAGGTTTAGGAAGAGCCATTATAAGAGGATCTTCCAATTGTAGCTCAATTTTAACATGTATAAGCTTCAAGAATTTGGATTTCACATGTTCTCGAATGAAGTGACAGTCAATATCAACATGCTTAGTGTGTTCTTGACTCAAGAGTTGGTGGCTTCATGATACAAATAAGCTTTGGCTTAAAGTGCTTACTCGCAAGTATTTACAAAATAATTCTCGCTGGTTTGTGGATAAAGGCTCCGATGTATCAATAATTTGGAGTAGTATTTTAAATGTTGTGGAAGCTTTGAAAGACGGTTTTGGATACCGTATTGGTGATGAGGTCTCTTCGTTCTGGTATTCAAATTGGACGGGTATGGGGAGATTGTGTCACTTGATTGATTTTATCAACATTTCTGATATCCAATTGCCTCTCTTAAAACTTACGAGCAACGATTATGATTACATGGTAGAAAAATCTCTTGGAGCTACTTCTTGTAACATTGGACAGTATGGCCTAATGAAAACTAATAGAGATCTTATTCGCTTTTTTTTATAAAGAAATATTAGTGGCACGTGAACGTTATTTCAAGCCAACCCCTGATCTCTTCTCGCAAATCGCAACTCTTACTTGCAAATTAATAGAGATCTTGTTCGGTACCTCACACTTGATGTTCAAAAATCATTTTCAAAAGTTTTTCCAAGGTCAAACCAACGAAACACACACACAAGTCACGTGATCGAGGTTTGAGAAAGTGGCCAGCGAAACAGGTAGCTATTTCATTTACTCATGTAATATAGTTGTAAGGAAAAAAGGTTGTCTTGTTGTTTTTGTGTGCATGTGCGCATCTGTGACAAAAATGTTGTTCTCAGCATCTTGAACCCTTCGTGGATATTTAACTTAGTACTGCTCGGCGTGGCTCAGCTTTTTGCTTTTTTGCTTGAAAGTTAATTTCAAAACAGTAAACACGTTTCACAGAAACTAAGTTGAGCTTGATTTTTTCTTAATTTCAAAACAGTATTCCATCATAACTCAAAACCACAAAAATAGGTTTTATAATTTTTGATTCTGTTTTTGTTTCATCCACCTCTGATCATCAATATATCTGACCACCACCAACTACCACTCCGACCACGCCAACCACCACTGACCACCGCCAACCACCACTCCGACCACTGCCAACCACCACTCCGACCACCGCCAACCACCACTTTGACCACCACCAACACCACTCCGACCACTGTCAACTACCACTCCGACCACCACTAATCACCACCGCCAACCACCACTCCGGCAATCGTCAACCACTACTTTGACCACCACCAACACCACTTTGACCACCGTCAACCACCGCACTGACCATCAGCAACTACCACTCCGACCAAAGCCAACCACCAACCACCACTCCGACCACCGTCAACCACCACTTTGACCACCATCAACCACAACTCTGACCACCGTCAACCACCACTTTGACCACCACCAACCACCACTTTGGCCACCGTCAACCACCACACTAGCCACCACCAACTACCACTCCGACCACCGCCAACCACCACCGACCACCGTCAACCACCACTTTGACCACCATCAACCACTACTCTGACCACCGCCAACCACCACTTTGGCGACCACCAACTACTTTTTTGACCACTGTCAACCACCACTCTGACCACTGTCAAACACCACTTTTACGATCACTATGACCTTCACCACCAATCTGACCACTACCGATTACCACTCTAACCTGTGTATGTCAATAGTTAGTACTTTCAACCTTTGTTACTAGTATTATTAAATAATAAATAGATTATACAGTTGTAATATTTTAATTTTTTTTAACTTAATGTTATATATTGTTTTGATTAAAATAAGCTTATCATAAATTTTTATTTTATGTTCAAGTTTGAAAGTGATTTTGATTTTTGAAATTTTTTAACTGAAAACTGGTTTTGGTTTTTGAAATTTTTAAAACTCAAAAAAGAAATTGGTTTTGGTTTTTGAAAATTTCAAAACAGAAAACAGAAAACCACCCCAAACGGGGCTTAGGTTTTAACATTTTCAATTATGATGGCAATTTCCATTGTGTTGTGTATGACAACTATTTTTTTTTTCTTTTTTTAATTAATCATAGCCTACCTAATTTTAGAAAGCTACCATTTTAGGATGAACTTTTGAATTATTTGTGTCTCTAGGCTTCCTTCTAAGTTCTAATCAGACACGAGTATGGTTTCACATCACTCTCACCCATTAAATGCATGGTAAGAACATGCTCAACTCAAAGCTATGAATGTGTTATTCTTTTTTGATCAAGAATGTGTTATTTATAAATAAAGAATTTGGCACTTCTAGAGAAATGGGGATGCATTTTTAGACCCTAAATTTAGTCCTCAATCCCTCAAGAATTTGCTTATAACAATCTTTACATTGCTTTTATTTTGAATTTTATTGTCTACAAATTAAAATGAATCCTAGAAGACAAATTGGTGAGGAGGATAAAGTTTTTTTTTGCTCCCATAAAAAAATATATAGGTGTTATTCATGAGCTAGTATTATTCTTTAAATGAATTCAAACTTACAAAATTATATAGACACGAGAGAAAATTGATACTAACTTTATTTATCTAATTTTTATTATTTTAGTCTCTTCTAACACTAAATACACACGTGAAAAGCTTCAGCAGTTTTATATTTTAAGATTAAGGGCCCAAAAATAATCTTTTACAAAAATAACACAAACATATTTGTTCTTTGAGAAATGAAAAGTACTAAATTGAGTGTCAAAAATTCATATATTTGTCAAACTAGTTTATATGACTAAAGTAACTCTAAACTTATTATGGAACGAGTAATTTAACAAATATTTTAGGGCTAAATTGATATATTTTTTTAAATACTAATTAAGTTTGTTTTTTATCTAAGTATCAGTTTGTGTCTTTACTCTTTTTTATCGTGCGATTATTTATGTTTGTTCCATGGTTTTTGATTATATTACAACCTGTATCCGTGACATTATTTTTATCGAAATGAAGTAGTTTTGTTTCCGTCAAAAAAAATGTTTATCTATGAATTCAACCAACACTGTTGGCTCGTGTGTCATGTTTCTACCCTCAAACACAGAGGCCGAATTTACGCTTTCGGTTTGATTCTCAGAGTGAACAAACACTATGTTGCATTGGCTAATATGAAAATTCGCTTCTTAAACACAAAACGAGATTACTTTTGTTTAAATTAAGACCGAGACACGTAAGTATCCAAACCAAATAAAAAAAATTCTAAGAATCCACCACTAAACAAGCCATCACTCATTATTTTATGACATCACTCATCTATCCATTAGCACATTGACCATTTAGGTGTCCAAATATTTTTTTCCCCTTTTGTTATGGGTCCACAATTAATATTCGGTACCCCCACTTTTCCTTATTTATTAATTCAGACTTATTCCCATTGTTTAAAATGGCTTGGACACTCCACTTTTCCTAACTTTTTCCTCTTATCTTACCCAAGACCAAAGAGTTCAACTTTTGTTTGTTACTAAAGAATCACTTGCTTTCCAAGCTAGCCTAAAATGAAGGCAATAATATTTCTTGCATTATTGTTTCTATTGATCATTTCAAGTGCTCAAGCCATATCATCACCAAACTTCAACACAAGTTCAACTTCAATCCAGGGAAATGGTCCAACACATGAGTTTGTTGGTAAGATTTTTGCTTTTCAAATGATAACACGTTTCATTGTTTTCACTCTCACTTTTAAATTTGTGTTATCATTCCATGATAGGGAAAATGTATGGAAATGGAAGCAAAAATGACTCCACAAGGCTGAACTACAAAGATGTGTTTGTGACAAGTGATGAAAATGAACAAAAACATGAACTATCAGTTACCATAAGAAAAGGAGGAGGTGGAGGAAGGGGAGGAGGCGGCGGCCGAGGTGGAGGAAGGGGAGGAGGCGGCGGCCGAGGAGGAGGAAGAGGAAAGGGAGGAAGTAGAGGAGTGTATGGAGGTGCAGGCCATTCTCATCATCATCATAATGCTGCACCATCATTATTTCCAGAGACTCAGTTATGGGTTCCAAAATTTATTTTATATGTGAGCTTGACTTTAATCATCTTGTTTCCATTCCACTAAGTCTCAGGTTATATATGTTACTTGTTTAATATGCCTACCTTTTATATGTATTTTAAGTGCAGATAGGAAAATCTAATTAGTTTTTTTTAGATAGAATTGTTAATGGAGGTGTGAAATGTTATTTGTGACTGAACTCATTTCACAGACTCTTTCTAAGATCCCTTAACTCGCCAACTGAGCTATCTACTTAGGATCTAATTAGTTGTTCATTAGTTTTTGTGAAGTCTCCTCTTGAAAATATTATTTAAAGATGTATGAACAGATGTAGTACTAGTATGTGGCATGTGTGCTTGTAAATTATCCTAGATATATATCATTTGAAAATGTAATATGAATAGATATATGAAGTTTTGTATGTTTTTTTGGTAATATTAATTTTTGTATGTTATTAGGAGAAAAAACACCGAAATAATTTTGTTATAATTTAATTTGCAATTACCTTACAAAAAATTTAAAAACAGCCCGAGGGCAATAAGATGCAAATATGAGACGATTGAACTTGTAAGATTGGAGTTCTACATACACACTTTGGTTAGTATGGATAATAGAGAAACGGTACTTTCTTTTGGAAAGATAAAACTTAGTTGCAGATTTTTTGGAATATTTTTTTAATCAGTAATCAGTTAAGGAAGAGAAATGTTTAACCTTTCATGAATTCTAGATTTTATTTTTAAAACTTATACTATCAATTCAATTCAATTCATTACTTCAATTCTATATGTTGAATAGGATGAGTTTTCCACACCGTTGGATTGTTTAGATGAAATCTTGCGTTTGTAATAGCTCCATGTCGGTATTGGTGAACGGTAGTCCCACTCAAAATTTTCATGTGCGGCGGGGGTTGAGGCAATGTGACCCTTTATCATTGTTTCTATTTCTCATTGTTGCCGAAGGATTGTCGGCGTTGAAGCGCAAGGCCGTGGAGATTGGTGATTTTTAAGACTTCGCTATTAGTAATGATGTCCATTTTTCCATGTTGCAATTTGCGGATGATACTATGTTGGTGGGTAATGCAACTTGGGAAAATCTTTGGAGTATTAAATCAATTTTGAGGGCCTTTGAGTTAGTGTCTGTTTGAAGGTAAATTTTCATAAGATCAAGGTTATTGGTTTAAACACTCCGGAATGTTTTTTGGAAAGAACTAGCACTTTTTTATTTTTCCGCACAGAGTCCATTCCTTTCAAGTTTTTGGGTATTCCGATTGGTGCAAATCTGAGGCGGGAGGCAACGTGGAGTTCCGTCGTAGGGGCGGTTAGAAAAAGATTGGCTCTATGGAAAGGTTGTTTTATCTCAATTGGTGGTCCGGTAACACTCATTAACTTCGGCTTTAATAGTATCCCTCTGTATATGTTTTCTTTTTTAAAGTGCCCAAGGTTGTTATAAAGAAATTGATCAAAATCCAAAGGGACTTTCCGTGGGGAATTAAAGAGGGAGATCATGGTATGTATTGGATGGCTTGGGATGGAATCTCTAAAACAAAAAAAGAAGGGGGCCTTGGAATCAAAAATCTTGAACTGTTCAATATGGCGCTACTCTCCAAGTGGAAATGGAGGGCGCTGGTGGATCCTAGTGCGACGTGGACCAAGTTGTTATCTCATAGATACGTAACCTTGCATCTTGTTTTGTTCATGACCCGGTGGTCGGTACTCAGCACCGGAGTGTGGGATCTATTTGGTGGAGAGACTTGGTTGATTTGGACTCTCATGTAGAGGAACCGAGATGGTTTGCGTGGTGCATCAAACGCACACTCGGTGACGGGAATGATATTGATTTTTGGAAGGAAAAATGGTTAGGAATTGAACCTTTGTTCAAGGTGTTTCCTTTGCTAGCTGTTGCGTACGATCAACAACACATTTTGGTGTTAGTCTGGGATATTGACATAATGATTCTTGGGTGTGGCTGGATCCTTGGCGGAACTCATCGGCCCCGCTAATTACGGCACAGGGTGATATTCTTAGTAGCATCTTACAGCAGGCGTCTCCCATTAGAGGTAAGAAGGATGAGTGGATTTGGCCTCACGATCCGTCTAAGCTATTTTCGGTTAAGTCATATTATTTCCAGCTGGTCAGAGACAATTACACCTCCAATGATACGAATCCTCCAAATCTTTGGACGTCCTTTTGGAAAACTGCAGCTCCTTCGAAGGTATTGTTGTTCGGTTGGCGGTTGCTGTTGAGTTCCTTGCCGGTGCGCGACGAGTTGTTGCACAGAAATATTCTGCACTCAGTTGAGGACGCTCTATGTCCCATGTGCAGCGAATTCTCCGAAACTGTGCACCATTTGTTCTCCTCCAATTCGTTCGCGAGTTCAGTTTGGTCTAGTGTCGGTGCTTGGCTTGGTTTGGTATTCGACTCATCACAGAACATAATGGATCTATTTCATAGGTGCGGCCAATTGTGCAAAGGAAAAAAGTCCAAGAGAAAGAAACATCTTATATGGGTGACGACTTGTTGGAGCATATGGATCGCAAGGAACGGAGCTATTTTCAAGATGAGGAACCAATTGTCGATTCGGTTGTGACTCGTGTCAAAAGCTATATTTGGAGTTGGTGTATTTATAAACTGAACTGTAATTCCTCTATTTCTATTTCAATGTGGTGGACTAACCCATCCAATGCCTAAACAATATGTAATCAAGACGGGGAGAAACAATGGGATAGGTTGATTATCCACACTGTAGTGCAGTTTGTGCGAGGTACTCTTTTTCCTGCCTGAATCTTTTTCTCAATGGGTTTGGCTCAGGGAGGTTTTGAGGAGGACCTTCCCCTTTCCTGCTTTCCATTGTAAGGGTTGGGCATCCCTTATGCTCCCTTCAATGAAATTTTTACTTATCTAAAAAAAATTCATTACTTCAATTGAGTATCCAATTACAATAGAAAAAACTGAACAATTTTAAATTGGAATTTAATAAAAAAAAAGCTTAATTGCATTTTTGGTCCCCCTATTATACCCAAGTCACGAGTTTGGTCCCTTAAGAATTTTTTCCACGATTTTGGTCCCCCTATTTTACCAATTTGTAAAATCGTGGTCCCCCACCAATCTGGTCAAACATTTGGGTGACTTGGCACTCACTAATCCTATGTGGCGGTACACGTGTCATGCCATGTTGGAATAAAAATTAAAATAACTTATTCTTATAAAAACATATAAATTAATATTATTCAAAAATTATTAAATATAACAAACAATGCATCCAGATTAATTGAAAACATACAACTTGAAGCTTCCTTCTCACTATCGTCTTCTTCATCATCATCGTAGCCATCGTTTCAGAGTTGAAACTTCAAATCGCGACTGCCATAAGTAACGTTTCCACCTCAAATCGCGACTGAGCTCGAATGTCTCGATTTTATCTGCTTTCGCCTCATGGTTCTTCACGCAGAGAAGAAAGCGATTCGTTATGCTAGGATTTGAAGCTCCATTAAAGACCGCTTGGACAAATGAGAATCTCGGGCGTAGGTTTTATGGATGTGCATTATTTGAGGTATTGTTCTTTTTATCATGTGATTTAGGGATTTGTATGTGATTTAGGGTTTCATTAGGTTTTGTGTTGACTGAAATTATACTCTTCTTTTTCAGGAATTTGGTAAGAAACAATATAATTTCTATCAGTGGTATGATGAAGAGATGAGTCCTAGAGCGAAAGAGGTTATTTTGTATTTTATGAAAAAGGCTAGCGATTTGAAGGACAATGTTGCTCAATTGAAGAGAAATGAAAGTCAATTGAAGAGTACCAATGAATTTGAATGGAAGGAAGCAAAGAGGGCTCAAGAGGAAATGAAGATAATGATGAATATGATTTGGGGAATTTTAGCAATTTCTTGGGTGATTATTATTGTGCTTGTGTTTGCATTGGTGGCAAGACACATGATAAACTAGTTTTGTTTTAGGGAGAGTACTGTTGTAGTTTGATGGGTTATGTTGTAATTTGATTATAATATTTTAGGGGTCATTAGTGTGTAAGAATGGCTTTGTCCCAATTATGAAATGAAACACCAATCAATTATGCAGCACATCAGTTATGACATATGAAGCACATAAGTTACAAATTATTACCAATGGTGTATAAGCCACATCAGTTACCAATTATGCAGCCACATCAGTTACCAATTATGCAGCCATATATGCAGATTATAGTCATGAAGCAGTTTTGCAAATTTCATAAAATGATGTTGATTAAAATGAACCGTAACTGTAATAAAGCATTTGAAAAGGCCAAAGGCCACTGTTAAGCAGTTACATCAAAAAGCCACAGTTAAGCAATTACAAAAGGCCACTATTAAGTTACAATTCCAAAATAACATAACTAAGATTGTTCCAAAATACATAACGGATATTCGTGGCACTATTACAGAAGGCCTACTTAATTACTGAACTTAAACTACATCATCTAAAAAACTTGGGAGCCTTGTGGAGCTTGTGACCCTTGTGGTTGTGACTCTTGTGGAGCTTGTGGTGCTTGTGAAGTTTGTGAGCCATCTACAAGTGTGGTCTTCTTCTTTCCTTTCTTGTTGCCACCTTTGGGTATCTCTCTATCTGCGGCTGTCTTACCCTTACATGTCCTAACATTATGGCCAAATTTACCACATTTCTTACACTTCACAGTTTGTATAAGCCTAGGGAGCTTGTTAGCAGACCTTGGCTCATCATTAGCCTTGTTTCTTTTCTTCTTTGGCCTCCCTGGTGCTCTCCTCATAACAGGTGGAAGTATAGGATATGTATCTGTCTCTGGCCATAATTTTGGTCCATTTGATGGCTTCACAATGTAGGAATAGGTGCTCATAAATGTTGATTTCCTATAAAACAAGTAATCAAAAAATAGAATTTTTAAATATACAATTGGTATGTGCAACAGATAATGAAGATCAACATATATATTGTGTGCAACAGAATTGTTAAATATATAATTGGTATGACAAAACAGGTTTGTTACCTATAATAATGTGATACAAAATCCTCTGGATTTCGCTTGTTGTGCCATATACAAACAATAGCATGGGGACAAGGAATTCCAGAAATGTCCCACTCACGACATGAACATGTTTTGTCTGTTAGGTTGACACTATACTGATCTTCTTCTTTTGATACGCTAAACAGTGCAAAGTCATCATCAGCATGCCAACGAGGGGACCACCCATCGCCTTCTCCCTTCGATCTTTCCGAATGACTTGGATTTTAGGACAAATATCTCCTTTGTACTCTCCATAAGTGTCTTTTTGTGTTACTATCCTCTCGTTGATGTAGTTCTTTAAGCCTTCCAAGAAACTTATAATAGGTTTCTCTCATGGTCCAAAAGCGCCTTGTTGAAAGCCTCACACATGTTGTTGACTTGTAGGTCACATTATGTGTCTGTTTTGTAGTGAGACCTAGTCCAGGTTGATGCTGGAAGTTGCATCATATCCTTCCAAGCATTTTCATTCAATTCTTTCATTTTTTTTCATTGCCCTCTCCCACTCAGGTACTGTTGTAGCCCTAGCAGCCCACCATAAAACCCCTTTCATTATGTCTCCAGGATATTTCTTCCTCCAATTGCCATAAAGATGCTTTACACACAATCTTTGCTCCACATTATCCCATTGGCTAAGAATAGCAGGTACCAATCCCTAAAAAACAACAATTATAATTAGTTTGCCTTTTGCACACAATATTAAAATTAGATGATAATGATGTGAATTAAATTAGAATTTACCTTTTGCTGATCTGATATAAATGAGTATTCCCTTTGCATCAGGTCACATAAATCATTAACCAAAAGGTCGAGAAACCACTGCCATGAATCCTTTGTCTCAGCCTCTACCACTGCATATGCTATTGGAAGCATCATATCATTTCCATCTTTTCCAACAGCAGTCATAAGTTGTCCACCAAATTCCCCCTTCAAGAAGCAAGCATCTAGACCAATTAAAGGTCTGCAAGTATAGGCAAATGCAGCCTTACAACCTTCAAGACAGACATATATTCTCTCAAAAACAGGACCCCTTGCACTCTCATTGCACTTAATAATTACAGTGCTATTAGGATTTGACCTCCTTAACTCTTCTGCATACCTCCTTAAATGGTTATATTGTTCAGCACCAGCCCCTTGGATAATCTCTATTGCTCTCCTCTTAGCTCTGTATGCTTGATGATGAGACACTTTTACACCCCATTTTAGAAGATATTCTTCCCTTATCCCCTGAGTCTTCATAGTAGGTGTATGCCTTAAAGTGGGAACAAATTTCTTTGCAAGCCATTCAGTCTTTGCTTGTCTATTTCTTGGTGTCCTATGACAACTTGTGCTCATCGCTTAAACTAACAAGTTGCCAACAATTCTCGACGACTCCTCTTGCTAACCTCATATAGAATGAACAGATTCTTAACACACTTCACTACAATTCTTTCCTTATCATTTTTATCAAAATTAAGATTCTTCTTACTGTCATAGCATATTCTTTAACAAAGATCTCTAACAAGTTGTTTGCTAATAAACTTCATGCCTAATTTAAACTTAATAGGTTCTCCCAACCGCATCTTGAAATATGGAAATTTTGGAGCTTGGTCTTCATCATCTTCACTGTTTGGAGGTGTTTCCAATACATCGAATCATAGTCTTCTTCACCAAAAAATTCAAGAAATGTGACTTGCCAATTCTTCAGAGATGACATTGTTTTTGTTTGAAATTCCAATAGATTTTACTCTTTGCCTAACTTCATTAATAGTCTCGTGGAGGAGCACACTTGTCCAATCCCATTTCTCATCGTAATCACTATCACTAAAACTGTCCTCCTCACCTTCTCTATCACTATTTTCACCATCATTATTATCCAACTCCTCCCCTTCACTATCATCCAAATCCTCCCCTTCCTTAACAACATATTCTTCATCATCCTCACTATCTAACTCACTGTCCTCCCCTTCCTTATCAACCTCAATAGCGGTGTCAACTAGATGATCCACATAAAGCTCCACTACATGATAACCCTTGGCATCTTCAACCATTTGTAGGACATCTTGATCAGTTTGTAGTGGTTTCAAGCCACGTGCTAGTGATAACTTAGGGTCCCTGTACCAAAGGCATTGAAAGTCTCTATAACCTAAACTTTTGACCAAGTTTGCAATTTTTCGTATAGGATATGTAGTCCACATCACAATCCCAATTCATCTCATCCTTTTGACCGTTCACATACACCTTTGTGGGGTAATAGACAAACATACCCCCATGGTGTATTTGGAATCTAATGCATGTTACTTCTGCAAGCCTTTAAAAGAACTACATCATGTTAATAAAATACATTAAGAGACAAACTCTAAACATATAAATAGGGGAAATAGGGTCCCACATGCCACATTTTCTTCAGAAACAAAATATTTTACAGAAATAATAACAATATTACACTAGGATACACACACAAACAAACAAAGAAGGGACCACATGCATCAAAACACTAATAAAGCAACAGTTATCATAGATGTCATAGAAACAGAGTATTACTTGGGCATAGAAACAGAGTATTACTTGAAATTCAAACAATAGAGCAAATAAGGAGTAAGGTTAAACATACCGTTCCACATATTTCTCATTTTCGTTCGCCCTAGAGGAAGAATCACACTGTTCTTTCATCTTCTTCGAGCTTCTACTTGTCGCCATTTCAATCGTAGTTGGGTTTTCTTTCCGTTCGATTCGCGTTCTACTCTTCGTCTTCACCTTTGTGGGTTCGCGTTCTACTCTACGCTTTCTACCCTTCGTGTTCTCCTCCATTTTTCTAGGTTAGCGTTCGCTGGGTAGTGACTGAAATGAAATGAGATGTTAGCTGAAGCCAATTATCAACGTTTCCAATTCCAGTTTTTAGTTTTTCTGTTTGTTATATTTAATAATTATTGAATAATATTAATTTATATGTTTTTATATAAGAATAAGTTATTTTAATTTTTATTCCAACATGGCATGACACGTGTACCACCACATAGGATTAGTGAGTGCCAAGTCACCCAAATGTTTGACCAGATTGGTGGGGGACCACGATTTTACAAATTGATAAAATAGGGGGACCAAAATCGTGGAAAAAATTCTTAAGGGACCAAAATCGTGAGTTGGGTATAATAGGGGGACCAAAACTGCAATTAAGCCTAAAAAAATTAATTCACATGATACGTTATAAATGTTGAACAACCAAAATACCTATGAAATAACAACACCCAAGTGTTTTAAAAAAATAGTTTTCAGAGTTAATTTTATTATATTTTATCATTATTATAATAAAATTGGAGAGGATTACAAATCACATACCACATTTTGTTATATGAAGCCAAAGAGAAAATTGGAGGGGATTACAAATCACATACCACTTAGTTTTTTTTTTTTTTTTTTTTTGGCACAACCACTTAGTTTTCTTATTATGGATAGAAACACTAAAACTGTGCAAAACAGAATGTAGGAACTAGGCTTATATGAAGCCAAAGAGAAAAACTAACTAATAACAAACTAAGATAAATCAGCAAAATAGCAAGGTAACTAAACCATTTGGTTAACAAACTAACCAGTGGTAACCAAACCTGAGACAAAATAAAATAACCACATGGTAAAACGTAATACGCTCCCTCAAGTTGGAGGTAAATGTCTACCAATCCCAACTTGAAAATGAGCATCTGAAACAAAGGTTTAGGAAGATTCTTTGTAAGAGGATATGCCAACTGTAGCTCAATTTTAACATGAATAAGCTTCAAGAATTTGGATTTGACATGTTCCCCGATTAATTGACAATCAATGTCAACGTGCTTAGTGTGTTCTTGACTCACGGGGATGGTGGCTATAGATGAATGGCCGAGAGAGTAATGAGGATGAGAGGAGCTATGATGTGGTGGTGGTATGGTGGTGAAGGGTGGGTTTGGTTAGAGAGAGCGAGGAGAGTAAGGAGATAGAGAGTAAAGTGTGAGAAATGGAGAAGTGTGGTTTAGGGAAGAAAAAAGAGAAGAGAAAGTGAGAGAAGAGAGAATAAGAGGAAATGAGAGTGGTTCAGCCATATATAAAAAAAATTAAAATTAGCGAGGGAAATTCCCTCGCTAATATTATTTCCCTCACTAAATTCCCTCGCTAATTACCAAGTAATCTGTGTTTTTTTTTCAAAATCCCACTTAAAATTAGCGAGGGAAATTCGTCGCTAAATCCTATCGCTAATACTGCTTTCTTTTGAAGTGATAATCGAGACCATAGGAACTTCAAAAGTGCGTAAAAGTTGGCAGATTCAAAGTAATTTTGAAGTGGCCGAGGCAAGAGCACGATACTCAGCCTCCGCAGAGGACCTCGCCAGAGTGGGTTGTATCTTTGACTTCCAATATATTAAAAAGTCCATAAAAACACACAATAACCTGTGGTAGATTTGTCGGTCACTTTGCAGCTCCCCTAGTCAGTGTCTGCAATGGCTCTGATCTTAAAATTGGAGGAAGATGGAAAACAAATACGGAGACCATGAGTACCTTTGAATTACTGTAGCAAGCTATAGACAGCTGCAAGATGAGGAGACCAGAGCTGTTGCATGAACTGACTCAACCTATTAACTACTACATATGTAATACTCCCTCCGGACTCATATATAAACAACAAATGACTTTTTAGATTCATTGAAAAAGTGATGTATTTGGACTATATGTAGTTCAAATACATCACTTTTTCAATGAATCTAAAAAGTAGTTTATTGCTTATATATGAGTCCAGAGGGAGTATATGGTCTAGACTTAGTACTGTACATTAGGTGCCCTATGAGTATTCTATCAAAAGAGAATCAACAAGGGGTTCTCGATCTGTATCATTCAAGGAAACATTCAGATTCATGGGGATTGGTGATGGTTTGGTTGAGATGTAACTTTTGTCCTGCAGTAATTGGAATGTATACTTTAATTGACATAGATGAGTGCCTTTTGAGGATTTGAAATTTCCAAACCAAGAAAGTAATTCAAATTTCTAATGATCTTTAACTTGAAACAAAGTTTCCAAGAGAACTTGCACATTAGAAATCCTATACTTTTTTGGGCTGGCCAAGATGACGTCGTCTACATAGACCAACAAAATAATCAAGGTGTCTCCAAAGCCCCAAGAGAAGAGGGAAAGAGTAGCTAGGGGTGGACACCGATCGGATTTGGTCGGGTTCGGTCCGTAAATGGTTCATTCAAGAAAAACCGCATAACAGAAATCCCATCCATCTCCGACCGTTTGAAGCGGAGGTTCCGGCGAGTGGCAGTTTAGACCGGTGGCGGTTTTAGCGGGTGGACAAATTTGATTTTAGCTTCTTTGTACAATGACCAATCTTCTTCATACTTTCTTCTCCGGTAGTCTCTCTCCCTCCGTAAAGATGTTGCAGTGTTTTTTATAAGATGAAGAAGCAGCTTACAAGAAGAAAGAAAGAGAAGAGTTTGGTTGAAGAAAAGGCACTTGACGTTAATACTTCTCTCTCATCCCTCATTCTTCTAATGATATTTATTTATTAATAAAACTTACTCCCTCTGTTTCACGATAGTTTTCGTTTTAAGGTTACTAGTATGTGTCATCCGTACCAGCACGAGTATATATTCTCTTTTTTAAATTTAATTTGTAAATATTTTTTTTGACGAAATTTAATTTAATTTGTATTTGTTATTTTGTTAAAATATTATGTATATATATCGTCGATGTTTATGATTAGTAAAAAGATGAGTCTTATTTGATTATAGTGGAAATTTAATTATATACAACTGTTAAATTTGTATAAAACATATATGCATTGCATTCACAAACTCTGATATATAAGTCGACCGATAGCAACGTAGATTTGGTGTTATTTTTCTAACAATCACACGGAGCACCAACTCCATTCAGTATGCCAACGATATCTGCCAAGACACAACATAATTGAGAGATAACATGAACAATTAAATATCGAATTGAACATAAAGATTACAGATATGCAATACAAATATCACATTACCTACTAAATAGCCGGAGTCAAATCATGGTTCGAAGCATTCCAATGGTGTAGTGAAACTGAATCGGGGATAAGGAACCACGTATGGTGATGTTGGCCGAATTTTTTCTGCTAATGCGAAGTTTCGACTGCACTTTTTGTCGAGCAAGACATATAACATGAGAACAGACATGCGTAAATTTGTGAAGGTGATTAGGGACGACAATGATGAGGGCAGGGTCGGTGGAGTACATCCCTGATCTCCTCCACATAAAGTTTTTCTCCCTGTCCCCGTCCCCATGGTTCAGAGCATTCTGATGGTGTAGTGAAACTGAATGGGGGAAAAGGAACCACGTATGGTGATGTTGACCGAATTTTTCCCCCTAATGCGAAGTTCAAACTGTAGTTTTGTCGAGTTGGACATATAACATGAGAACAGACATGCGTAAATTTGTGAAGGTGATCAGGGACGACAATGATGTAAGGGGGTGGGAGTACTCCCCCGATCTCCTCCACATAGAGTTTTTCTCCCTGTCCCTGTCCACATAATCCCCGTGGGGACCTCGTAAAATCATCAGAAATTTACTACTATTGTAAATTAAAATCTAATAAATTGGATAAAATACAATTGTTGAACTAAAAAATCATAGGTTAATATTTTAATATAAAATTTAGTCCATTTATTTTTAACAGTTAGCACAGTTAGGACATTTTTTATTTTTATTTAATATTTTTAATTAAAAAACACATATAATGTACTTGGACAGCGGGATGGTCTCCGTTCCCATCCTCATCCCCAAGTTAACAGTGGGGGAATTATCTTTCTCGTCCCCGTCTCCACGTGGAAAAACTCCTCACTCACAGGCCACTGTGGGACAATCCCCGTCAAGATCCCCTCACAGGTAGGAATTGTCGCCTCAGAAGTAACTCTCCTTATCCCGAACAACTTAACTAACACTAATTTTTTATGTATGAGTTCGTAATTTTACTAACTCAGATGCATGTATATACTATCTTGTGACATTTAAATATGCAAAAGTGTAAATTTTTATTTTTGCTCTAATTGTTATCCAATTTGTATATGTTATTGCTATAATTTTGACTATTATATTTATATTATATCATTATGAACTTTTTTTCTTTCTAATATTGAAGTCTATGGAATTTTGTAACAAAAAAAAGTCTATATTGAATTTTGAAATTTGTGACTTTATTACACATTAATTACCATCCATTCCAATTGTTGTAGATAAACAATATACTTAATTACCAAAATCTATGAATTGAGTGATTCACTTCAAATGAAAATGCAGTTAACTCAATTTTTGTCAAGCAAATTTCTTTTTCGAACATGATCAAATAGATACCTGATTTATATCAAAAATTAGTTCGAACATTACCCCGTAAAAATTAATACAAATTTAAAGTAAACGAATTTACTTAGTTCGAACATTACTCCGTGAACATTATCGACAAATTTAAGAGAATGCTATGGAACAAACACAATATGTAAATGAGAACACAAAATCTTTTAAGTTAATTCAAATGACAATAGATTGACCAATCACGAAATCAGTCACAACAAAAATAAAACACCTGAATGCATATACAACTATATAATGATAAGGCCTCTTAACAAAGCAGCAGAAAGGGAAAGCAACATGAGGATCGGGAGAACAAATTTACCATAGGTATAAATTAGGGAAAAAAAAGGCCAACAACAAAGGCAACAAAACTATGCTTCAACAAAAAGAGAAGGTAAGTAAAAGAAATATACTCCAAAGATTGAGCTTATTCTCTTCACTCACTCCCTTGGATAGTTAGCCTCCCTCTAACTCTTCTCCACCTCATTTGAGCTGCTCTGGAACATATCAGATAATGAAGTCAATATGGCCTGGAAAATAAAAGACTCTTTAATTGGTGTTCATTTCATATCTGTGTTTCCCAATGCATTAGCTGAGAGAATGATTTCCATATTGCAAAGAGCTTTAAAGAAGCACCTGAACAAAATAAGGAAAGTAACAATACCATGAATATGCACCTAAATCAAAAGAAGGCATCAATAAAAACAATTTTTGTTTGAAAAGGGAAACCAAAAACAAACATAATGCAGCCTCAAACTAATGAATGTAAAACATTATTTCTTAGTACTCTCAATATAAGATGATTTCTAAAACAAACATGGTTTATGAAACAAAAAGCATTAAAAAACTTCCCAAAACCAGCAAATCTTCAGGCATATAAGATTTTGCTCCTCGGCATCCTGCTTATCAAGTTTGGTTTGAGCGTTGTGCCAAGCAAGGCCTCTGTAAACGTTAGCGGAGAAAGCGGCGGTGAGGTAAATTGTAGTGACGGCGAGAGTTGCCGTGAATTTCTTGAAAGCATAATCCCCAACCTTGCCCACTGTTCCCATTCTCGATCTGTCATCTTCCTAAAACAACACCACATGAATGCAAGATTTTTTCTATTATTTTAAAATTGGTAAAGAACAGCAAGTGGAAGATGATAAACCCTAAAATCAGAAAATAAAGACATTGGAATATGGAAATTGTAAAATGCAAGCAAGAAAAACAAAATCGAAATTGATAAACCCTAAAACCCCTAAAATAGCCAAACCATAAACCCCTAAAATCAATAAGATAGTGAGAATGTAGGACAAAATTGTAAATTTGAAACAACTTGAGGAAGATTAAAGGTGGGAGAAGATTTACCTCTTTTGAAGAATTACCACAGTAAAATTCTACAATATTAGGCCAATAAAATGAGATGGATCTTCAACCAGTGGAAAATATTTAAGTTTTTTAAGCAACACTCTATCTATAAAAAAAATATAGATATTCTAACAAAAGAGGCGAAACATAGTTTAATACTAATCACACTTTGTAATTTGGAATTTCCCAAAAAATATCTCCTTTGTTACTCAAACTTTAGCCCTTATCTCCATTCCTAAACATTCAATATCATTCCCTTCAAAAACAAACAACATAGAGCCAAGTAGGTCATCCATAATGTTCAATGTTTTGTTTTTTTAGATCAAAATCCTAATTTTTTAGATCAAATCCATAATGTTAAATGTTAAACTTTGTTAAAAGCATAAAGCCAATGGATAATACGAAACCTTAAAAGATGCATAAATAAATAATAAAAATATATAAGAATATCGTGAGAGAGAAATTGGACAGAGACCGAGAGAATAAAAAATCACCATGATAGTTTTTTTTTTGGTCAAAATCACCTGATAGTTAAAAAGTCATTCTTGCATTCCAAAACTATCATAATATTTTGCACATTACAATTTTAAATTGGTCAAAGTAATTTGAAATTAAGTGCATATCAGGTACACCAAATTGGTAATGATTTGTTGTAACTAAATTAAAAATATTACACCAATTTTTGAATTTGAATTTCAAAACAGCTATAAGAAAGATATTCTAGTGTATTGAAAAATGGTTTTATTCTTTTGCAAAACGTATTTAATAAGTTGCGTAAGAGTGGGAATCGATTTATATATATTGAAAAATGGTTTTAAGGATTTGCAAATTTGAAATATTTTCCTTTCCCATTTGAAATATAGTTCTGTTTTGGAAATAATCTAAAAATCATCCACTAATTCCTTAACTGAAAATAGAGCATTTATGTGTGTAATTAATTTATTGTCAAAAATATGTGTAATTAATTTGATGCAGAATTTTAATATTTAAATAAATAAAATGGAGGTTACTTATTCATAGTTTAATAATCAGCCTATATATCAATGGAGGTTACTTAATAAAATAGAGGTTACTTATTCATAGCAAAAGAATATTATTTTTTGAATGTTCTGGGGAGAGAGGAGAATGCGATGGTCTCTCTCTTTTCACTTTAATAATCAACATATCAATCATCTGTAGCCGTTGATCGTGTTAAATTTTAAATTGACCACACACCAGCCCTTAGATCTGGAATACTATAGGCTAGCTGGCGCAAGGATTATGGAACTGTGGTTAATTATTTGGGTCCTTGAATTGTGGTTTCGGTTGTTATTACTATTTACTCCACCTGTTAAAACGTATTAAATTCGTTTAATTGGACCTGTTGATCCGTTTTAAAATGTATTTAATGAGTTGTCAGCCGCAATTTTAAGCTATATTGACCGTCGATCTAATGCGCTGTGTAGCTACTTACAGCAGATCCGTTAGATCTGTTTTACATGGGGTGGCTTATTTTACCAACTGTTAGATTATATGCAAACATGACGGTGTCCACATAATTGACATGACATGACTTATATGGTGATTCGATTTGTTTTCCCTGTAAAACACAAAACAATTCTCCAATCACATAATTCAACCATTGCCCAAATAATATAAGATTAAGTAAAGGGAGCAAAAACAAATTATTATTTTTAGCTTATAAAGAATATACAAATAAGACATCTAAGTTTCTTGGATTAAGCATGACTTAGATATGTTTGATACCTCTTCATGAAAGTGGTGGTGATTCGATTTGTTTTTCCCTGTAAACCACAAAACAATTCTCCAATCACATAGTTTTCTTTCAACCATTACCAAAATAATATAAGATTAAGTAAAGGGAGCAAAAAACAAATTAACAGATGAATTTACATATTTGAATAAAATTAAAGAGCAGCAAATCATAAGAACACCAAAACATTAAAAAAAACTGAATCAGGTGCAGAAAAATCACCTTTAGTGACAGGATTTCAGAAAACCTACGAACAGCAAAAGAAAATCAAAATGATAAATCAGAAACGGAATAAAAAAAGATTAGATGTGATTTATGTTTCTTGAATATTAGTCTTTATTTTCCTGCCAATAAAAGGAGATGAAAAATACACATGATTTGAAAGGGGATAAAAAAATATCATCGTCCAGTATGTCCACGAAAAAAAGATTTTCACGTGGAGAGAGAGGAAAATAGTATAATGATTTTGGATTTGGTTAAGGATGGGATGTGGTTGGTATTAAGTAGGCCTGGACATCGGGCGGTTTCGGGCGGTTTCGGCCCAAAACCCCCCATCCGACTCAAACCCGCGGTCTGTATGTTTAGGCCCATTTCCGCCCAAAATTACTATCGGTCTACTCGGTTCGGTTTAACGGGTTTGACGGGTTGGGATCATGGGTTTATGCGGGTTGAGAACATACAAGAATGAGGAGGAACATGAAGAGAAGACTGTGAGCGCTGGCCGGAAGTTGCAGAGCTTGAATAAGATCAAAAATGGAAGAACAAGTTTTGAAGAAGAACTTCAGAGAGAGAAAAACTAATATATCAAATCCATCACATCCAGTTATTTTAATATTATTATATGATGATGAGATTTAAAACTAAAGTAAAATATATAAAGTATAAAGCACCAACTGAAAAGTTTACGGAAAAAATGTAAGATAGTATCTGACAAGTTGAAAGGACTACATTTGTAGCCATAATTGCATTGCTCAGTGAGAGAATCAGAGAGTAACCATAGCCATTTGAAGAGTCTTTTGTATAATACTTTTAATCTGCGGTCGGTTTCGGTTTCCATTGGTTCCATAACTGAAGTCCGAATCCGCCCAATCAAAACCAATTAAAACTGACTATTTCAAACAGTGTACCCGTTGAACCGAACCGACCCACCCGAAAGTATTTACTTTTACCGGTTTTGACGGTTTTTGGGCGGGTCCGGGTTTTTTGTCCAGCCCTAGTATTAAGGATGCAATTTGTATCTCTCCCGATGCTGTTTAGAATAATGCGAATCAATATTTGGTAATTAAAATGCGAATAAAATTATTTAATGCCTGATTGGCGGTTTTAAAATTCTTTGACCCAGCTTATGCCGTTGGATCGTTTCTATGCAAACTCCATACACAGTAGAGATCAGGTGATCAACGGTTCTAATTCACTTGTAACGGTTGTTAAATATTGAGTTAATAATAGTTAATGCAGATTTCAAATATACCTTTAATGAGCTAATGCAGATTTTCCTCAATGAAGACACAATCACCGCAAATTTAAGCTATGTATGCCGTTGGATGAATATTAAGTCGCATTATATTTTTGTGAGATAGTAGTCTTTGCATTTTTTGACATTTTTGGACCGTCAGATATGGTCATGTGGCGCAAATGGGAAGCCTCAATCGTCGGATTAAAGCGCATGATGAGGTGTATGCCACATATTTTGTGCTTGTATTGCATGGCTTTTTATATTCATGACGTGACTTTTCTGATTTGTGAGGTGGATGGTCTAGGTGTTAAACTCACAATTGTATATAATAAAGATTTGAAAACGACAAGTAAATTGAATTAAACAAAATTGTTATTCAAAAACGACATGTATTGTAAAATGGAGGGAGTATAAGAAAAATATTATTTTATAAATTAAAGTCGTTGGGTTTGCATTTATCTTTGACATTCGACTTTGCGGTGTTGGTGTGACAATCGATACAAGATTGGACATGCATTGATGGGAGGTAAAAAAAGTTCAAAATTGTTCAGACGGATTCAGTTACTTTTGGATGTTGTTTTGCATACCGAACCCGCTCGTGGCAACCGATTTAAGAGAAGGTAGTGCTGAATTTTTCATACCATTGTCTAGAGCCATGTCTTAAACCATACAGAAATTTGTTAAGTATACAGAGAAGTCCTTGCTGAGTAGGATCCCCAGTGATAATTTCATGTACACCTCTTGATTTAGCTCCCCGTTCAAGAAAGCATTATTAATATAAGGTTGCAATAAATGCCAACCTTTTTGAGCTGCAATGGACAAACGAGTCATGGCTGTGGTATGTTTGGCCACTGGAGAGAAACATCCAAGAAATTAATCCACCCTACCCGTTGTGTGAAACCATGTGCTACTAGAAGTGCCTTCACTGCCTTGTAACGGTTCAAAGAACCATCAGCCTCGTATTTAACCTTGTAAACCCAACGACACCCAATAGCCTTTTTAGGTTTAAGAGACCAACTACCATTTGCCTCGAGGCTGTTAACTCAACCATGGCTTGATTCACTAAAGAAACATGTAAAAAAATGGCGGTGTTTTTGGTAAGTAATAGCGGTTACAAGCGCCACTTTTTACTTGAACGGTGGTTCCCAAAAGAGTAATGATATTGGACAAAAAATTTGAGATAAATATAGACAAAAACCAATTCACAACACCAATTAACCAAGTTTTTGGGTTATTAACCAATTCGTCTTTTTAGAGTTTTTAAGTCATTAACTAAAAACTTGGTTAATTGATTATGTGATAGATCTCCCAAATTGCCTTACAAACCACCGTAATATACATTTTGTATATAATGCAGTTCTGACCGCCATAATTTGCACATTAATAAAAAAATTGGAAAATTATGGTAGTTTTAACTGCCATGATGTTTACTTTTATCAGAAAAAAAGAGCCAATAATTGGAGTTCTTAAATTGTTTAAGAACATATAAATACACAACATTGAATTAGTCATAAATCTTCTCATTCTTTTATTTAACAATTCATATACACAAATAATGATTGAATTACATATAGACAAATTAAAAATATTCAATCCCATAACAGACTTGAATTTTGAACTATAACCAAACATAGGTATCCAATTGCCATAGTCTCCCACCGCGTTAACAAGCTTTAACCACTGCACCATTTATCTAACAAGTATAAATACAACTAGCCTCACCTCCCGTCCGATGGACGGGTTGTCCGACTATTGATTAAATGAATTACTTTTAAACAAAACAGAAATAAATAACAACATCAAATAAACTTTAAGTATTAGAAAGACATCATAGTTAAAGATAAAAGTCACACATATTAGATCAAGTCATAACACAAACAGCTTAAAGTTGTAACATAAGCAACAACCTATAATAATGTTATCTATATTCCTCAAATGTAACTCTAAAAACTTAATACATAATACAGTCCTACCCGGTTTGAGGATTAGTCTCTAGAGAGTTGCATGCAGACGATACTCAGTTTATGCCAAAAGAATGTAAATATAAAAACTTAACCCATAATTAAAGAGAAAAGAATACAACATAATTAGAAAGTGAAACACGTATGTAGGTATCATGCACAGTTTGATTTAAAACTAAACACAAATTTAAGTATGCTTCTAATACTTGTTGATGTGAAATTATCTAAATAAAGAAGAAAATACCAATTTGAACATGTAATTGTTTTTTAGATTCAAAAGTACTCCAAAACACACTGTCTAGAATCACAATTTATGTATTTTGTCATGAATTTTTTCCATCAAACAGATTATTGAGGAACGAACTTCACGTATTTGAACTTCTAAATTTTTTCATGCACCCTTAAGTTCCCCAAAATACACTATCAACATCGCACTTTACGTATTTTGTCACAAACTTATTATTTTACCGAACCGAATCAAGTTATTTATGAAGAAACTTCTAGTATTTGAATACTTAAAAAAAATTTAAATTCTAAAGTACTCAAAATACACCGCATAAAATTTAATGTTACACATTTTATTGCGACAAAATAATTTTGTCCCCATCAAGTACACCAAAACACACTATTTAGCATTTCATTTTACGCATTTAGTTACAAAATGATTTTTTCCCCATCAAATACACCAAATCACACTGTTTAGCAACGCACTTTATGTGTTTTGTCATGAAATTAAATAGTTTTTTGAGATTGTAAAGTACCCCTTAAAACATAAAAAAATAAAAATATTAGAAAACCTTCAACTATAAAAGAAGAACTTTGGATGCGGTAAAAATTCTATTGCGGAGAGGAGTACCCACATGTTAAAAAAATAAAAGAAGAACCGATAAAGTCGGATACTCGTGTGGTCATTGGACTCCCTAGCGTAGATTTAATCATCGGCAAAGGCAAATAAAAAATGTGTACCAATAACATGTTAAAAAAATAAAAGAAGAATGGTTGGTCATAGTTTTTTAACATTTCACAACACAATTACCTATAATGTCATTATTCATTGGGTGTGGATTTTCGGAATGAATAATTGAATATTACGTCAGCAGCATACTTGATGAAGTAAAAATATTATGGCAACAAATACACGTAACGTAACTTTACAATTAAAAGGATAAAGCAAACAACAATAGAACCTTTTTGGTATTTATTTAAAAAAAAAATGCGACATTTATCAAAGCCAATAAATTTCCAAATTTGTGAAGAAAATGACGGCAAAATCACAATTGATTTGTAACTCTATGTGGCTACAAAATAATTTTGTCTACACTAAAACACACTATTTAGCATCTCACTTTAAAATATAAAAATATAAAAAATAAGGTAGATTAGTCATCAGTAAAACTCTGTTGGGAGGATATAACCACACACGCCAACAAAACCGGATACTCGTGGCACTAACTTCCCAGTGTACATTAGTCATCGATAAAGCCGATGAAAATTGCACACTAATGAGATGGTACCAAAAAAGTAAAAAATAAAGGAAACAAAAAAAACCAAAGTGAAAAAAAAAAAAAGCCAATTGGCCAAAAAATTGGCTTCCTCATTAAAATCTGTATTTGTGAAAGAGGGTGTGTGTGTCTTGGTCGATTCAAGTTTGAAGAATTGGTTGGCTATGATTTAATTCAATTTTCATGTGGGAAGCATGCAAGTAAAATAATGTGTCAAAGTAACTCATAAAGTTTTAGCAAACGATTGGTGGTAGCTTTTTTGAGAGTTTTGTGGTTCAAAAAGAGGAAGTAAAAAATAACGTAAGGCATGGAATGGAATTGAATTTCCGGCGGCAAAATCACAATTGATTTGTAACTCTATGCCAAGCCGCATAAGAGTTTAAGATAAGTTAAAGTAACTAGGAAAAGGAAGTAACAATAGACTATTGTAATTCTACAAAACTATCTAAACCACAAAGCAAATTTCAGCTTACAAATGATGTGATAATTTAAAACATACAATTCGAACTTCCAGTAACAGTGAAACACAAATATCTTATACCTTATTTGGCTTGGCATGCATTATAAATTGATTTGGATTTTGGTGGGAAAGATTTTTTGGTCTATGGCATGATTTTTTTTTTTTGGTTCATTTTTTTGGTTGTTTTTTTTTTCTCTTCTTTCTTCTTTGTTTCACTTTCTTTTTTGTTTCTTGGTTCTATTTTTTTTTTTTTGCTATTTCCTTCTTCTTTTTTTACCATGCCATTGGTACGTAATTTTCATTGTCTTTGTCGATGACTAATCTACGCTGGGGAGTCTGGCTAAGCACAAGTCTTCCATCCCAACAGAGTTTTTACCACATCCAAAGTTCTTTTTTATATTTGTAGGTTTTCTTTTTTTATTTTTATTTTTTATATTTTAAGGGTACTTTCTGATCTTGAAAATTTTTAGATGTTTAAATATGCAAATTTTTGGTGGAAAACTATTTAATTTTTAGATAATTTCGCATCAATAAATATTAGAAGCATTCTTAAATTTGTGTTAGTTTTAAATCAAACCGTGCATGATCGATAGAATCCTACAACCGGCTCAAGACGGATCTATCAACCTCAAGAGCAAACTAACACAGAATAGTCATTCTTGATGGATTGTTGTTTGTGTTATAACTTGATCTAATATGTGTGATTATGCTGTTGTTTTTGCTCCAACTTTAAGTTGTTTGTGTTATGACTTGATCTAATATGTGTGACTTTTGTCTTTGATTGTGATGTCTTTCTAATACTTAGAATTTGTTTGATATTATTATTTACTATTGTTTTTGTTTAAAAGTAATTCATTTAATCAATAGTTAGACAACCCGTCCATCGGAGTCAATTGGTTTTTTTTTTCTTTCACTTTGGCTTTTTTTTTTGTTTCCTTTCTTTTACTTTTTTTGTTACCATCTCATTAGTGTGGTGTTTTCATGGGCTTTAATGATGACTAATGTACACTGGAGAAGTTGGCTGACCACGAGTACCCGGTTTTCTCGGGGTGTGTGGTTATATCCTCCCAACAGAGTTTTACCGATGACTAATCTACATTTTTTTTTATATATTTTTATATTTTAAAGTGGGATGCTAAATAGCGTGCTTTAGTGTACTTGATGGGGAAAACATTATTTTGTAGCAAAACGCGTAACGCGAAATGTTAGATACTGTATTTTGGGTTACTTTAGTATTCAGAAATTTTTTAACTATTGAAACACTTCGTTTGCCAATAATATATTTGATGGAAAAATAATTTGGTAGCAAAATACATAAAGTGTGATTCTAGGCAGTGTGTTTTGGGGTACTTTAGAATATTGAAAAAAAATTAGATGTCCAAATTGGTATTTTCTTCTTTATTTAGATAATTTCGCATCAATAAGTATTAGAAGCATAATTAAATTGATATTTACTTTTAAATCAATCTCCGCATGAGACCTACGTACGTGTTTCACTTTTTAATTATGTTGTCTTTTTTTCTCTTTAATTATGAGTTAAGTTTTCATGTGTACATTTTTTTGGTATAAACTGGGTATCCTCTACCCGCAACTCTAGAGACTAATCCCTCTAACCGGTAAGATGGTATTACAAGTTAAGTTTTTATGGTTACATTTGATGAATATGGATAATGTTATTATAGGTTGTTGTTTATTTTACAACTTTTAACTGATTTTGTTATGACTTCATCTAATCTGTGTGATTAGGCTGTTGTTTATGCTCCAACTTTAAACTGTTTATGTTATGACTTGATCTAATATGTGTGACTTTTGTCTTTAAATGTGATGTCCTTCTAATACTTAGAATTTGTTTAGTTAAAAAAATACTTAGATTTTGTTTGATGTTGTTATTATTTTGTTTTATTTAGATAAGCATTGTTATTATTTCTTGTTGTTCTTATGCTTCTTTTCTTTAGAGGTTTACTCTTTAACAAATTGTTAGCAAACCCGTCCATCGGACGGGTCGTAGTGACATGGAAAATACTTGACACATGGACTAATTAGGTTAAGGCATGTCATTTGGGTATAGATACCCAACTATTTCGCTATAGTGAGAAGGAAAGTATCTAAAACATGTATGCGGCTTGACATGCATGTTAAATTTGGGGAAAGATTTTTGGTCAATTGGCTTCCAATTTTTGGCCAATTGGCTTTTTTTTTTTTCACTTTGGCTTTTTTTTTTCTCCTTTCTTTTATTTTTTGTTACCATCTCATTAGTGTGTAATTTTCATTGGCTTTATCAATTATTAATATACACCGGGGAAATTGGCTAGCCACGGGTACTTGGTTTTGTCGGCGTGTGTGATTATATCCTCCCAACTGAGTTTTACCGATGACTAATCTACATTTTTTTTTATATTTTTATATTTTAAAGTGGGATGCTAAATAATGTGTTTTAGTGTACTTGATGAGGACAAGATTATTTTGTAGCAAAACACGTAACGTGAAATTTTAGACAGTGTGTTTTGGGTTACTTTAGTATTCAGGAATTTTTTTAACTATTGAAATACTTCGTTCGTCAATAATCTATTTGATGGCAAAATACATAAAGTGTGATTGTACGCAGTGTGTTTTGGGGTACTTTAGAATCTTGAAAAAAATTACATGTCCAAATTAGTATTTTCTTCTTTATTTAGATAATTTTGCACCAAGAAGTATTAGAAGCATAATTAAATTGATATTTACTTTTAAATCAATCTCTGCATGAGACCTACGTACGTGTTTCACTTTTTAATTATGGTGTCTTCTTTTCTCTTTAATTATGAGTTAAGTTTTCATGTGTACATATTTTTGGTATAAACTGGGTATCCTCTACGCGCAACTCTAGAGAATAATCCCTCGAACTGGTAAGACGGTATTATGGGTTAAGTTTTTATGGTTACATTTGATGAATATGAATAATCTTATTTTAGGTTGTTGTTTATTTTACAACTTTAAACTAATTGTGTTATGACTTCATCTAATATGTGTGATTAAGCTGTTGTTTATGCTCCAAGTTTAAGCTCTTTGTGTTATGACTTGATCTAATATGTGTGACTTTTGTCTTTAAATGTGATGTCTTTCTAATACTTAGAATTTGTTTAGTAGAAAAAAAATACTTAGATTTTGTTTGATGTTGTTATTTACTGTTGTTTTTATGTTTAGGTCTCTTTAACAAATTGTTAGCCAACCCGTCCATCGGACGGGTCGTAGGGCTAGTGTTTAATAATAATAATAATAATAATCATAACACATTCTTGCTTGAAATATTAAAAAATTGTGCATGATTCATCAAGAAACAAAAGCTCATACTCAGATTTTGCATATGTGTCAATTTACTCATTCCATGTTCATAACCAAATTTGTATCTAATTGCTTCTTTTGGACAAAGCAAATTATCTTTCTTTGAACAACACTCAACATGGTTCGAACTATCTTTATTATAAGTTACAAACTGGAATAAGACAAAGGGAAAAAGTGGCCAAAATAGAGATAACATGCATTTGAAGTTTGATTGGATAAAAATCTTCAATTGAAAACAAACATGGTGTTTTATTGGCAATTTGACAAGGCTTTATAGGGCAAGAATAATTTGTCATCACTACGCCAAATTGGCCAAAAAAGAGCACCAGAATTATTAGCGTTTTGTCATAAAACGCTACTTTTGGCCAAAACAAGTAAGCAATGAGCAGCGTTTCCTTATAGAGCGCTGCCTATTACGAAAGCACGCTAACCCATACCCAGCGCTTTTTGAAGAAACGTTGTGCATCGCCTAGAACGCTCTACCAATACCTAGCGTTTTTTAAAAAACGCTGCCCATCGCGTAGAACGCGTGAGCCATACCCAGTGTTTTTTAAAAACGCCGCCCATCTTCTAGAACGCTATACCAATACCCAACGTTTTTTATAAAATGCTGCCCATCGCGTAGAACGCGTGAGCCATACCCAGTGTTTTTTAAAAACGTCGCCCATTGCCTTTAACAACCTACCTCACTGTACACGTCTCTCTCTCACTCACTCACTTTCAGCTCGGTTCTCTCTCACTCACTCCCTCACTCCCCCAGCGTTCTGACACTCCCTCACTCACTCTCATTCTGGTTCTCTCTTGGTTCTCTCTCTCTCGCGCTCTCTCATCTCTCCCTCACTAGTTCTCTCTCGGTTCTCTTCTCTCCCTCACTCTCGTTCTCTCTAGCACCACCTCAAAGTACCCTCATTGCTTGCCTTCATCATCTTCTCTCAAAGGTTAGTTTTCTAATTTTAATTGTTTTTTAGGTTTTTTGTTAGGTTAGTGATGAATGTAGTTTGATAGGAGTTGAGATATATGTTTTTCCTAGGAGTTGAAATAGATAAAATTAGTTGAAAAAACCATAGTGAAGTTAGTTGACATGAATGTAGTTTGATAGGAGTTGAGATATATATTTTTAAGCATTCTAGTTAGTTATTTGAACCCTTTGTGCATACAAGGTGTTTGAGAAAAAACCAAAGTGAATTTGATATAATTTTTGGAACTCTTTTTGGAACTGTTTTGTGGTATGTGGTCTTTGCTACATATATTTTTTAAGTGTTATTGGTGATGCATTTTGATAAATAAGAAAGATTGTTGTTGTTGATGCTTCAATAAAATTGTAAATTGTGTGTTTTCACCTATATATATATATATATATATAATAGGTTTAAGTTCTCTTATCAGGAATTTATTATAGATATTGGGACATTATGGATAGAAAGTGGATGTCTGCTAATCGTCTATCTAAGGAATATAGAGATGGAGTGGATTATTTTGTGAACTGTGTTGTTAAGCATTTAGGGACATCTAGTAATATGATATGTCCCGATTTAAGTTGTTGCTATGTAAAATCAGTTAATTCACAGGAGAATTGGCTTGTTCAGATACGCACCCAAGATCCAATCTTCTTGGTTAGTGCTACAATCTATTAAGTTATAACATAAAATATATGTGACAATTATATATTATGCATTAATGTATACTTATCTCTCTAAATAGAAAGCAAGTCAACAGAATCGAAAGAGTGCTTCTGGCTGTGAGTATCCTTATAGAAGCGGTGCTACTCCATATCAACATATTGAAGAGAGATTGGTAAGACACAATAAGCTTGATTTTTTTGGTTTAATGAAACTTTTTATTAATAATTTCTTAACATTTGGTAAATTTAAATATAGTTGGTGGAGAGTGGGAAAGATCCTACTCAAGAAAGTGTTGAGCGGCATGTTTTGTGGGTAGAGGGTCGACAAAACAAAGAAAGGGAGATTGTTGATCCCAAAACTAAGAAGGTGTCTCAAAGAATTGTAAGTATTTCCTAAATTCAAATATTGTTTTGTAACTTTTATGATTTTTATAATGTATAATAATTATATTTATTATACTTTTGTTTGTGAGTCAGGAAGCCATATCACAGTCAGTGTCACAGGGAGAGCTCACTGATTGCTCTGAAAAGGAAATCCTTACACGTGTCTTAGGAAGGGAAGAATACTCGGGTCGTACAAGGGGTGCTGGATTTGGCATTAATCCAACCGAGTACTTTGGACCAAAACAGAAAGTCTATGATGACAACATGATTGTCCACAATTGAGAAAGATGATGGCATTGTATGAAAATATGCAGACTCAACTTAATGATATCCAATTGCATTATGGGCATGTTATGCAACCGGTACCATCCCCTGCTACAAATAGCACACGAGATAGTTGTACCATGTCGTCAACTAAGGTATTAATTGTTTTTATTACAATAAATAAGGAATTAATTATTAATCTCTCTTTATTGTACACACACACACACACACACACACATATATATATATATATATATATATATATATATATATATATATGTAACATCAAATAATGTCTTTATTATTTTTTGGTTTATAATTGGTTTAGGACAACAATGAGTGTGAGTGTGAATTGTATATCTCAAACCCATATGAAATGGTTGCAATAGGCTTCACATGTAATGAATTGGGTCCCTTGATGCACAATTTACCCCTACCTCCAAATAATGTTAGAGTCAGAGTTGCGGTACCAATTATGGAGGATGCACCATTGTCTAATCCAATTGACAGTATTGATGTACTGACGGTGTCACAAGCAGTTGGTACCTTTGTGGCAAGGTCATCACACCTTCTCTCACTATCAGCTTCTCTCACGCTGTGTCTCCATTAACGGTGTTTCTCTCTCGCCAACCTTCGTGAACTCGCCGACGTCCTTAACGCTTCTCTCTCTCTCTCTCTCTCTCTCTCTCTCGCCGTTTCAGAATATAGGTATTGTCGCTACCTATTTCCTGCATTGTCTTTTTTATTTCACTATTACATGCTTTGTTTCTTCTTCCTTTGTTTCTTCTTTCTTGCTTATTTGATTTTTATTGTTTGGTTAATTTGTACATTAAACCTGTTTGATAAATTGCCGCAACCAGAGTGAGTGAAGAACTTGTAGGTTAGAATTATTTCACAGTAAAATGGGTCGGTTGGGTGGGACTGTGTGTGATGCTACAGCTGAGATGCCTTTGTTTTTAGTGTTGTGCTACTGAGATAGCATTTCTCAGTAAATTAGTTGAATGTGTTTGTGCATACAAGGTGTTTTAGAAAAAACCAAAGTGAAGTAACTGTTAAATTAGAACTTCCACACCTATGTATGATGTTTACATTATGTCTGGCTTCTCTTTGTTGAATTTGGGGTGTGATTTAAATAGTGTAGGTCTTGGTTTGAGTTAGGGGTAGAAGCTTGAGTGATTTACTTGTTGTAGAACACCTTATTTGACACCTAATGCATCACCAAAATGAGCTAGTACAACCAAAAGAAGCTTGAGTGTTTATTTCAATCATTTTGCATATTTCTTAGTTTTACTTATATATGTATATGTATTCTTATTAATATAGTTATATGACATTTTGTTCAGTTGTTTGAGCACATATTGGGGAGTGGAAAAATTAATGGTCAAATGGTTACCTATAATTGTAAGTTTGTAACTTATACATTTAATTACATTATTTTGTCAAAAAATGTATTCAATTAAATTTAACAATTAACTAATCTTTTGTTTTGTAGTGTCCTAAACAATTCAATAACATTGATTGTGGGTATTACGTCATGAAATTTATGAAGGATATTATTACCCACAAGAAAACGACTATCCCTCGTCAGGTATCTAGCTACTTACAATATATTTTAATATGATTTTGATTTAATAGTAGTTATTTCCTTTTAACCATTTCAATTCTAATTTTATTTATTTATATAATTTCAGTATTTTCCTGATTGTGAGTGCCGGACATACTCTGTTGAGCAGCTTGCTGAGCTTAGGGGAGAGTGGTGTGGTTATATCTCCCTTTTTTTAGAGTTTGATTTGGATACTATTAAGTTAGCTAGCTAGTTTTGGACAAATGAATTAGATGATGTAACTTGTTAGCTATTTTGTTTTGGTTCATCTTATGTTGATATATTAGTGCATTTGGATATAAAGAGTTTGTTTCGGTTATGTATTGTAATTTGTTAGCTAATATATATATATATATATATTATATATATATTATACTGTGTTATATATATGAATTTGATTGGATTGTATTGATTGCATATCACGTGTAATTGTAGATATAAAAAGGAAAATACACAAAAGCAGAAAAAAATAAAAAAAAAAAAATTAGGCAATGGCGGCGCTTTTAATGAAGTGCTGCCTATAGGTAGACAGGTTTGGACAATAGGCAGCGATTTCAAAGGAGTGTTGTGTATCAGAGATAACGTTTGGGCAATGGGTAGCGCTTATTAGGAAGAAGCGCCTATCCGAGGACGTGTTTGGCAATGGGTGGCTTTTTAGAGAGCGCGCCTATCGATTGGCAATGAGTGGCGCTTTTTAGGGAGTGATGCCTATCGAGGGCGCGTTTGGTAATGGGTGGCGCGCTTTTAGGAGCGCATTTGCTCATTGATGGAGTGGAATCAAGCGGTATGACGTTCAGCCGCGCTCAAAAGCGCTGCCCATGGATGAAAAAAAGTGCTGCCTATAAACTAATTTTGTTGTAGTGCATAGGACATATGATCTTGGATTGGATATTGAACTTGACATTTGTAGTTATCAAGATAGACTGGGGTTTGTATATTTTAATGGAACCTTGGACCCTGCTTAGACAGATCGGCAACCCTCCTCAGGTGCATCAGCAGGCGCATCAATAACCTGCTCGGGCACATCTGCAACATGGGCAAATGCATGTTCAAACACATTAGGGACATGTTCAAGCAAAACAGGTGAATGTGCATAGGACTGTTCAAACTAACTCTCTCGAACAGAACTGAACTGCCAAATCGAACCAAACTATTTCAAACCGAAATTTTAGTAACAGTTTTGAATCGAACTGCCCTTTATTCAACACAGTTCACTAACCGAACAATTAAAACTCAGTTCAGTTAGTGAACTAAAAAATGTTAAGCCTTTCCTAAGGCTAAATCATTAAGCGTAACTGCGTAAGTTCAACACTCACATACACGATTCACGAACCATCCTCTATTCCTCTCCCTCATGCACGTACATAGTTTCCTCTCCCTCACGCACACACATAGTTTCCTCTCTGCGATTTGCAAAACCAAATCCTTTATTGTGAACCAAACTGAGAGCCATGTTGCCGATGTGCCCCAATCCTTTATTGCTAACCCTAATCTCATTCCTTTCATGATTGTGAACCCTAATCTTACTCCTCTCTGTGATTTTGAGCCCTAATCTTAGATCGAACTGTAAACTGAAGAAATGAAGAACGAACTGCGAACTGTGAACTGAAGAAAATGAAGAACGAACTGTGAACTGTGAACCGAATGAACTGCAAAGCATCTCTACGAACTTAACGAACTGCGAAGCATCTCTACGAACTGAACGAACTGCGAACAATCTCTGAAGCTTCTGATTTGATCTTCTCTCAGTTAGGTAAGCTTCTTTAATCTTCACTCTGTTTGGGTTGTGTATCGTTTTTTTCTAGGTTTTACATGGTCTTAGATTCACTTGTTGCTTTCATCTATCATTTTTCAAATTTCATGATCTGGGTTTTCCATGATTTTTTTTGGGTTTTCCATGTTTAATTTTGGGGTTTTTTGTGAGATTTGGGATTAGTTTGTGGTCTGTTATCATATGTCTACTTTTCTTTATCTTATTTATATATTGAAAGTGGATAATCAGTTTGTTGGGTTGTTTTTTTTAGATAGGTAATTTTTAGTGGGGTGGGGGAAATGTTAGTTTTCGGGATATGAATTCGGGACCTCCTTGCACTCATTTGGTGCACTCCTTCATGTCCCTTAGCTCGTCAACTGAACTACCTTCGTGGGACTTGTTGGGTTTGTTTGCATTAAAGTCTGTGTTTCGTTGAGATGGGAAGTGAAGAGGAGAATGTGGAATTCTACTTGAGATGATACTAAGTGAAAACGAATGTGCTGATGTTTGTAGTGATGATAAAAACAAGTGTGCTGATAGTAGTATTTTAATAATTTTTTATCCATTAACTAGTATTTTACCCGTGCATACGCATGGGTAATACTGTATTTGTTATTATTTGCTATGAAGTTATAAATACGTTGAAAGTTGTAAAATATAATAAAAGAAAAAAGCAAAATATGTTGAAAGTTGCAAAATGTAATAATAAAAGAAAAAGAAAAAAATTGATAAAAGATGATATTTCAAATTTATTAAAATATTTTTGTTTCAAAAAGTTTTAAAAAAGTCGGTATCTTCTTAAAATATTGATAATGGAGTAAAAATGAGGAAAAAAGAAAATGATATAAAATATAAAATATGCACCCTCCTTGGCGCTCCCGTTGCTCTCGTTGCTTCAACTGTTGGCGCTTCCATTGGCACCCCTATAACAGCTTTTGCCGTTTCTTTTGCAATTGTTGGCAATTTTTTCTCTTAGCCAAACAACAGTTTTTCAATTAGCTTTTTCTGCCAAAAGCTGCTGTTTTTTTGTTTTTTAATGACAAAATGTCTAAAATGCCCAAAAAAATGGGCGCGTGGTGTGCAAGTGGAATATCTAAAAATGTCAAGAGAGAGGAAAGAGATATGTTTGGAAACTTAGCGATTGTATAAGTGGACTATTTTTGACATTTTTATATTTTAGAGGTTATATTAGATAGATATGTTTGAATTGCTAGCATATTGTTTTATTAGATTAATATTAGATAAAATAGAAGTAAATGAGAGTAAATAGAGATGGAAGAAGAAAAAGAGAAAAGAGAGAGGAGAGAGGGGGCATTATGAGAGAGAGAAGAGAATAAAATAAATAAAACAAGAGAGAGGAAAGAGATGATGAAAAAGTGTGTAAGAGAAAAATAAAAAGTTATAAAAAATGGAGATTTTTTGTTTTTTAGTGACACATTTACAATTTTGCCCCTATTTTTTGACAAATGGCAAAATTCTAAGATGTTTAAAAATGTAAAAGTGCTAGCATATTGTTTTACTATGTTAGATAAAATAGAAGTAAATGAGAATAAATAGAGATGAAAGAAGAAAATGAGAAAGGAGAGAGGAGAGAGGGGGCATTATGAGAGAGAGAAGAGAATAAAATAAATAAATAGAGAGAGAGGAAAGAGATGATGGGAAAGTGTATAAGAGAAAAAGTAAAAAGTTGTAAAAAGTGGAGATTTTTTGTTTTTAAGTGACACATTTACAATTTTGCCCCTATTTTTTGACAAATTGCAAAATTTTAAGATGTCTAAAAATGTAAAAGTGCTAGCATATTGTTTTACTATGTTAGACTGTTTAGGGTATTCTGATACTAGT
The DNA here is from genome assembly GCA_020916435.1 of Oxytropis ochrocephala. Taxonomy (NCBI): domain Eukaryota; kingdom Viridiplantae; phylum Streptophyta; class Magnoliopsida; order Fabales; family Fabaceae; genus Oxytropis; species Oxytropis ochrocephala. Next base: position 13,143,163 of record CM037094.1, on the reverse strand, counting down.
AAATAAATAACTTCACTTCTTGCTTTCTTCAATCATTTGAAAAAAAAGGGTCAATTTTGATGTCCAAGTTGAAGCAATAATTTTGTTTTCTACTGAGAAGGAACAGAGCAATTGTAACGGGGTTGTAGATCTTAATAATGTTGTGAAGGTCAAAGGGCAGTTAGGTTGTTAGAGAGATTTAATGTTAGTATTATGGTTTGGAATGTGGTTAGATTGCTTATTTAAATTATAAACCAAAAATCATCGTTACACTACCAATCGCTCCTGTAGTTGTAATAGGAAAAAGTAACTAGGAATTAAAAGAGAAAGTAGTAGCAGGGTGTGCAAAAATTAAAGCTAGGAGTGTCAAAATATATTTTCCATAGGGGTATTGGTACAAATTTTTAAATTTGAGGGTGTGCAGCTACACACCCTGGCCTATATGTTGGTCTGCCCATGGGTCGAGGTGACTGCGATGGCAGAGTTCTTCTGAAATGCGGTGGAGCATGATGATGGGGTGTACTTGCAAACACCCTGACATCAACTTTAGGAGGAGAGGTGGTACTAATGATTCTATATGGTGGTGGGACTTATTACTTTTGGAAGAAGGAAATCCTTCTTGGCTGGGTGCCTTTGTTTATGCACTTAGGCCTATGGTGGGGAAGGGGAACCTAATTTCTTTTTGGGAACATAAGTGGGCCGACAATGAGACTTTTAAGGATTTATTTCTTAGTCATTTTGATGTGGCAAAGCATGCATAAACATGGTAGCATTTTGGAGCACGAGGTTTAGCTTGACAACATGTGGTGTTCGAATCTTGAATAGAGTCGTGAATTGTCTACGGAGGAGAGCTTGTTCAGAATTTTCTCTTGGCCACTCTTCTTCTGTTTCATCCTGATGACTTACAGCAAGATCGCTGGTGGTGGAGGCTTGAAAAACTTCATTCTTTTTTAGTTAAGTCATGTTATGCGCTTTTGTTAAATTTGATGCAGCAAGTTAGGTTGGATAGCATATCCAGAGTGCTCTTGTTGACATGTGGAAGCTATCTATTCCCACTAAGGTGGGAGTTTTTGGTTGGGGACTGTGGTTGGGAAGCTCCCAACATTTTTGGGAGCGATATCCCAGCGATATCCAGAGTGCGCTTGTTGACATGTGGCAGCTATCTATTCCCAGCATTTTTGGGCTCATGGCTTGCAATTGGTTTCGAAGAAGGCGTGTGGATTGCAATATTTGATATGGACGACTCTCAGTTGGTGTATATGGTTACATCGGAACCATATTCATCTCAGATGTCAAATTTGTAATCCACAGGTGGTTGTTAACCATGTGAAGTCAATAACATGAACTTTGTTCATAAGCATAGAAGGTTGTAATTCCACTCTTAAGATCTCTAATTGGTGGGGTAATTTTGTTGTTTATATGAACTTGGTGTTGTTGATTGTAACCCTCGTTTTTCTTGGGGTACTATTTCCTCCTTGGGTCTTTTTCTCATGGGATTTTAGCCCAGGGAGGTTTTAATGAGGCTCATTGTATTTGTAGTGGTTGGGTGCCCGCTTGCATCCCCTTTTATATATAATTTTTGCTTATAAAAAAAAAATTGGGAGGAGAGAATGAGAGTTAATTAATGCGCAAAGACTTACACGATATCAGAGTGAAGTCACTTATTTATTGGTGATAGGCGATGGCTAACACGCGGGGCCACAGGGCGAGTATGATCTAAAGTTTATTCTCTAAAAACTACTCCCTGTTACACAATATAAGCAAATTTAACTATATCACACATATTAAGATAACTACTAACTTTCATTTATTTTTGTAAAAAGTTACTTTAACTACCCAAATTACCCTCATTAAATAATTTTGTTAAGAATTCATTAACCCTCTTGATTAACTAGAAAACCAACTTGATAAATGTGTACCATTCATTAACTCTCATGTTTTATGAAACTTTTCAGATTTTCAATGAAGAAATGTGGAGTACTACATTGAACTTTTCGGTTTTCTATGAAATTATTTATGACATGAAAACTTGTTACATTCTTTTATCTTTTATTGAAATTAAATGTAAAATAAAATGAAGGGCAATATTGGAAAATCATCATTAAATTTATTTTTTTATCAGTAAGAAAACAAAAAGACAACAAACAACCCAACTAGGGTCTTAATCTAGCAATTCCTATAGCATCTGCAAGCAGAAATGTAGAAATGGCCGAAGGACATCTATGCCACAAGTGAACTCCATGCTCCATTGATGAGCCTTGTTTTGCCAACCAATCTGCACAAGAATTCCCCTCTCAAAGGGAATGTTGAAAGTTGAACTGCCAACCACGTTCCTTAAAGGAGCGGATATGATCAATAATTGGCGCCTGAGGGTGGGTGGTACAAACTCCCTCATTGATAAACTTCAGAGCAGTCAACGAATCAGTCTCGCAAATCAGATTTTGATATCCATTTACTTGAGCAATATTGAGCCCATGAGCAATGGCTTGCAATTCTGCATTCATATTGTTTGTGTAGCCACACCCACCTGAGAAACCAGAAATCCAGTTGCCATTGTGATCTCAGAAGAGCCCTCCATACCCTGAGCGGCCAGGGTTGCCAAAGGAGCTACCATCAACATTAAGCTTGACAAAGTTTGTCGGAGGTGGTGTCCAAGTGGCAAGTCGCGGTTCCTTATGAGAAGAGTGGTTAGGAAAAGCTTTAGTTGTAGCGTCCAAGAGACAACGAATTTTGCTAACAACTCGCCAGTTGTCCCATCTAATATCAGAGAAAACTTCTTCATTTCTGGACCTTCATAACATCCAGCAAGTGATGATAAAAATAATACCAAAATTGCCTGTTGCGATGGATTTGCACCAGAACCGAGGGTCATCAGAGTTGAAATCGTGAAGGTTGAAGAAACCAAAGAGGCGCCAAATAGGATGGGATCGGTTACAATCTCTCAAAGTATGGAGGAGTGTCTCATTCGTAGTACCACATCTATGGCAAGATTGATCCATCATATTATAAGTGTGAGTAAAATCCATCATATTCTCAAACTTTGTGACTTTGGCCCGGGGGATATTCTTGGAGGGTAGGAACCTGGATTTATGCACACTGACTTTCACACCGGAGGCCAAACAGAAGTCGTGGAGGACTTTCTTAACCACCCTAACTTGAGAGGATTTAGCACTAGTGAACAGTAAACAATCATCAACAAAGAATAGATGAGAGATCGGAGGCCCATCATTATTGATCCGAATGGGAGTCCAGTGATTAGAGTCCACCTTAGATTGAATTAGCAGAGCCAATTTCTCCATGCAAAGAAGGAATAGATAAGGAAACATGGGGTCGCCTTGTCTTAAACCTCTAGTAGGTGCAAAACTATCTAGCTTCTCCCCATTCCATTTCAGAGCCAGATTAGAAGAAGTAATGCAACTCATAATAAGGTTAATAATATGGGTCCACTTTTAAATTCGATACCCCCACATTTTCCTTCTCAAGGTGTCTATCGTGTTTCCTCTTAATTTGCTATCAAGCTATGTATATCTTAGTTTATGTTGAGATAGTCATAACTGGTACTCAATTAGACTATTATGCATTGAAACATTCTATAAACAATGTAGGTTTAAATATCATTTTGGTCCCTGTAAATATGGCGAATATCCATTTTGAGATAGTCCTTGCAAAATTTAAAATTATTCATTTTAGTCCCTGCAAAAAGTTTTCTATTAAACTAGCCCTTGCAAAATTTAATATTATTCATTTTGGTCCCTGCAAATATAGTGAATATTCACTTTGGTCCCTGCAAAATGAATAATTTTAATTTTTGGAAGGGCTATTTTAAATAAAAAGACTTTTTGTTGGGACCAAAATGAATAATTTAAAATTTTACAAGTGTTATTTTAAAAGCAAACTTTTTGCAGGGACCAAAATGAATAATTTTAAATTTGCAAGGACTATTTTAAAAAAAATAATTTTGCAGGGACCAAAATGGATATTAGGTGTATTTGCAGGGAACAAAATTATATTTAAGCCAACAATATATTAGATATTAGTACCAATGACTTGGAACCGTGCGAATGTACGTGTATATTTCTAGTTGTTTAAATGGCATGGACGCCAAGAAGAGGTGATGCTTATAAAAAGCATGCCTAGGTACAGTAACTTGGAGGAGGATACTCTTTCTCGGTGGCGGAGTCGGTCCGGTCACTATTCCGTTCGCTCAGCTTACTTTGCTCTAATGGAAACCTCGGGTATTATTAACAACTTAAGTGCTCGAATTGAAGGTGATTGGATGTCCATTTGGAAAGCGGGTGTTCCCCCGAAAGTCAAGTTATTAAATTGGCGATTAGCTAGGGGATGCCTTCCCACTCGGAATAACTTGGTCCATAGGCGCGTAGATTGCACTATCATGTGCCCATTATGCGATAGGGAAGAGGAAACGGACAGCCACCTTTTCTTGGAGTGCAGTGCAACACAGGAAGTTTGGCAGCAGTTGAATTTGCAGCAGCAAATTCGGTCTACTGCAGAAAACGCAGCAACCATGCGTGCTGCTATCTTTGAGTTGCTGCAAGTTCTATCCGTGGATAGCCGAAATAGCTTTTTGATGGGTATTTGGGCAGTTTGGCGTCGCCATAATGACAGGGTATGGAATGGCGTCTTCCAATCAGCAGCTTATATCGTTCAGTTTGCAAAAGATCAGCTGGGTAGTTGGTAGGAGGGGGAGGAGGAAGAGGAGGTGGTGGTGGTGGTGGTGGTGGAGGAGGAGGACGACGAAGTGGAAATGCAGGAACTGTAGGGAGAGGAGCAGGAAATAAAGAGGTGGAGGAAGAGAAGGAGGTGGTGGTGGTGGTTGTGGAGGAGGAGGTGGAAACGTAGGAACGAGAACGAGAGGAACGGAAAAAAGAGGAGTGATTGGAGGTGCAAGTCACCCTCGTAATGCTTCACCATCATTATTTCCGGGAACTCACTTTTGGGTCCCAAAATTTATTTTATATGTGAGCTTGACTTTAATCACCTTCTTTAACTAATCTTGGTTATTGATTAGTTTATGAATAGATAGCAGATTACATATGTATTATTTGAAAATTTAGTATTTTTTTTACGTAGGCAATTGTTTACGTAAAAGAATTTTTAAAAAAGTCTAGTCAGGGAGAAATTGGATACAAATATTGGTACTGATAAAAAAAAACAGAAATGTTATTTAGACATTTTTCTTTGACAAAAATTGACATAAACCAACTTACAACACCAATTAACCAAGTTTTTTAGACTATTAGAACTTGTTTTTCACAGTTTTCGAGGCGTTGTTTAAAAACTTGGTTAATTGATCACTTGGCTAATAGTCTAAAAAACTTGGTTAATTGGTATTGTAAATTGGTTTTTGTCGATTTTTGTCTAAATTTTTTTGTCTATATAACATTGTTGTAAAAAAAAGGTTACAAATATGATAAGGTTTGCAGTTTTACTAACAAATATTTGGTTACAATCGATAATAGAGAATATTCTTACTTTCTCTTAGAAAGATAAAATTTAGTTTGAGATTCTCTCTATCGTTTTTCATAAACAAATGTTAATGGTTAATAACTAAATAGATGAGAGAAAATGTTAATTTCCAGAATTTAAATTCCATACCTCTTTCTTCAAACTCATTTGTGTCGTTTAACTGGTCAATTCAACTCATTTATGTTTGGAATGTTTTTACTCTTTTCTAATCATAATTCAATTCATCACTTCAATTGTGGAGAACTTAGGCGGGAAAATGGCTTAATTTTTCCGAAAAAAAAAAGGCTTAAAGGTTGGTCCCTGCAAATATCTAAAAAATTCAGTTTCGTCCCAGCAATTTAGAAAATTTAAAAAAAAACCCTTGCAAATATCAAACGCTTCTAGTTTGGTCTCTGCAGTTAGTTTTTGGCTAATACCGTTAGTGGGTGTTGACGTGGCTGCCAACATGGATGTCAAATCATCATCTCTTTGTAATGCATATTTAGGGCCCAATTTCATCTTCAAATCAAAACACAATCAAATGGGAAGAATATGAGAGAAGAGAGAAGTGAGAAGAACAGAATTTCAGAGAAAGAGGAATGAAAGAGATGATGATTTGGCATCCATGTTGACAGCCACGTCAGCATCCACTAACAGTGTTAGCCAAAAACTAACGAACTGGGCCAAACTAGAAGCGTTTGTTATTTGCAAAAACTTTTTTAAAAAATTTCAAATTGCAAGGAGGAAATTAGTTTTTTTGGATATTTGCAGGGACCAAACGTACCTTTAAGCAAAAAAAAAAAAAACCATTTGGCTCTTGATAGCTGGTTGCAATCTATTTTTATTAGGTTTATAGTTTCACCCCATAAAGTTGTTCTTATTTAAAACATTTCCCCATACTAATGTTTTTGTTGTAAATCTACCCCAAATGGAGTACTAGTCTCATACTAGGACTACCAGTACTACTAAATCAATGGAATTTTTATTAGCCTTGTTACTTAATCTTTTTATTTTTTTTAATATGATTTCGCCTAGTATTAATAGTGAATCTAATTAATCAATATTTCTATTTTCCACCCAATACATTTTTTTAGAAAAACGGGGTTAAGAACCCCACCAAATCAGCAAAAGGACTAGAAAACCAAAAATGTCCTCTTTATCCTCAAGCAGAAGTGAGTGGATAAATTGAGGGGCAAAGACGTAAAACATAAAATTACAATCCAAATTAAAGTTATTTCTAGCTAAACAGTCAGCAGTTTTATTGTAGTCTCGAGGAATATTTGACCAACTAATATCACTCTCTCCCAACCTAATACGCCTAGTGTCTTCAATGATATGAGAGAGAGAAGTATGAGTGGAAGTACCACCATCCAACAACTCAATCAATTGAAAAGAATCTGATTCCAATCTTATCTTCTTGTAACTCTTATCCCAAGCCAAACGAAACCTGTGGAAAAACGCTCAAGCTTCAGCTTAAATTGTCGGGCACCCGTCAAGCTTCAGAGAAAAAGCAAAGAGAAATTCACCAGCGTTATCATATGTGACACCACCACAACCAATGCTCTCGCTCCACTGTTTCTTTCCGAACCATCCACATTCAGTTTCACGAAGCCAAAAGGAGGAGGAACCCAGAACTCATCACTTGTCTCGTTCCCGCTGCGAACCAGAGGGATCAAGCTTTTGAGCGACGTTCACGGCTTGCAGTGGAGCTTCAATTCTCCCCTGAGCTTTGAGGAAAATCAATCTGAAAGAGACATTGTTGTTAGAAAAAATAAAGTCATTACGAGCAAACCAAATACAATCCAGCACCACTCTGAAGGTTATAAGAGTCCAATTGATTTGTTGCATGTTTCTCTTCTTGTTTAGATTAACCTCTAACCATCTCTTCCAACTTTGAATAAGGAAAATATCAGTCAGGAGAAAGGTATTGAAGTAGTTCCACAACAATTAATACAATTGCAATCGCAAAATATCATTTAAACATGTATGGGCTGTTTTTACTATTTTCTAATCACAATTCAATTTATGACTTCAATTGTGGGGTTATTTTTATGGCGGAAAATGACTTAATTTTTCCACCAGAGAATTGCAAACGATCTTTTATTCTGTTTACAGTTAAAAATAGTAATTCAACTTTTATTCAAACTAGCCCCACGACCCGTCCGATGGACGGGTTGGCTAGCGGTTGATTAATTAAAATACATTAGAATAAAAGCAAGTAGAAATAACAGTTTGTGAAGATTAAATGTTAATGTTTGTTAAAGACATGCAGATGTGATACACAACAGAATCAAAGAATAGTTTAGGCCAAGTAAACTTAGATATGAAACAAATAGGAAGAAGGAATAATAATAAGAAGCATATTTAAAATAGTTCAAAAGCATAGACATTTGTTAATGAATATCCGGCAGTTTGGATATTTAAAGGCCAAGGGATTTGTTTCAGTAGAAATGTAAGTACTACAGTTAATTATTTCTACCTGATTTACTAATGATATCAACAAAAACAGTCAAAGGGGAGTCACCAATTTCCAATTTCAGCAAATCTCCTATTCGCAGTTTTTCCCCTTAACAAAGGACACCCATGTGGTTCCTGTTATGTATTTTTCATCCCTTGAATGTTTGGCGGAACGTAATGTGCACTCATTAAACAAAATCTAAGTATTTTTTTTTGACTAAACAAATTCTAAATATTAGAAGGACATCACATTTAAAGACAAAAGTCACACATATTAGATCAAGTTGGAGCATAAACAACAGCCTAATCACACAAATTAGATGAAGTCATAACAGTTTAAAGTTGTAAAATAAACAACTACCTATAATAACATTATCCATATTCATCAAATGTAACTATAAAAACTTAACCCATAATACCGTCTTACCGGTTCGAGGGATAAGTCTCTAGAGTTGCGGGTAGAGGATACCCAGTTTAGGCGTTTGCTTTTCCCACACCCCCTCCTACTCAAAACACACCCCATAAGGGTGTGAAAAGACCAAAAGGCCAGTCAAAACCTCTTTTTTTTCACGAAATTTCACCTGTTCGAACAAGGGCCTTTGAACAGGTTCGAATGACATCGTTCGTGTGTGTTAAATCTTAACTTCACAACCTCTTGTGCGTAATTTCACCTGTTCGCATGGGGTCATGCGAACAAGTTCGCATGAGGGTGTTCGAACACCCTATTTTATTACAAAAAATGGACTCTCACACCACATTCACCTTTTTACCTGTTCGGTTGACCTCAACCGAATATATTCGGTTGCCCATCCCCGAATCGGTGAAAACACGCACTCTACTTAAGGGTATTTTTGGAATATTTGGAGTTAAGGGGTGTGAAAGAGTAGGAGGGGGTGTGGGAAAAGCAAAACCCCCAGTTTATACCAAAAAATGTATACATGAAAACTTAACTCATAATTAAAGAGAAAAGAAGACAACATAATTAAAAAGTGAAACACGTACGTAGGTCTCATGCAAAGATTGATTTAAAAGTAAATATCAATTTAATTATGATTCTAATACTTCTTGATGCGAAATTATCTAAATAAAGAAGAAAATACCAATTTAGACATCTAATTTTTTTTCAATATTCTAAAGTACCCCAAAACACACTGCTTAGAATCACACTTTATGTATTTTGCAACCAAATTATTTTTCCATCAAATTGATTATTGGCAAACGAAGTGTTTCAATAGTTAAAAAATTTCTGAATAAAGTAACCCAAAATACAGTATCTAACATTTTGCGTTACACGTTTTGCTACAAAATAATGTTGTCCCCATCAAGTACACTAAAGCACACTATTTAGCATCCCACTTCAAAATATAAAAATATATAAAAAAATGTAGATTAGTCATCGGTAAAACTCTGTTGGGAGATATAACCACACACGCCGACAAAACCGAGTACTCGTGGTCAGCCAACTTCTCTAGTGTACATTAGTCATTGTTAAAGCCGATGAAAACTGCACACTAATGAAATGATAACAAAAAAAGTAAAAGAAATGAAACAAAAAAAAAGCCAAAGTGAAAGAAAAAAAAGTCAATTGACTCTGATGAACGGGTTGTCTAACTATTGATTAAATGAATTACTTTTAAACAAAAACAACAGTAAATAATAATATCAAACAAATTCTAAGTATTAGAAAGACATCACAATTAAAGACAAAAGTCACACATATTAGATCAAGTCATAACACAAACAACTTAAAGTTGGAGTAAAAACAACAGTCTAATCACACATATTAGATCAAGTTATAACACAAACAGCTTAAAAGTTGTAACATAAACAACAATCCATCAAGAATGACTATTCTGGGTTAGTTTGCTCTTGAGGTTGATAGATCCGTCCTGAGCCGATTGTAGGATTCTGTCGATCATGCACAGTTTGATTTAAAACTAAACACAAATTTAAGAATGCTTCTAATACTTGTTGATGTGAAATTATCTAAATAAAGAATAAAATACCAATTTGGACATGTAATTTTTTTGATTCTAAAGTACACCAAAACACACGGCTTAGAATCACACTTTATCTATTTTGTCATGAATTTTTTTCATCAAATAGATCATTGAGGAATGAACTTTACTTATTTAAACATCTAAATTTTGTCATGCACTTCAAGTTCCCCAAAATACACTGCCAACATTGCACTTTACGTATTTTATCACCAACTTATTATTTTTTACCAAAACGGTTATTTACGAAGAAACTTCTAGTATTTTAAGACTTAAAAAAACATTTTGCGTTACGCATTTTGCGATAAATCATTGTTTAGCATTTCACATTACTTTTTTTCTTACGAAATTAAACATTTTTTCACCCAAAATTTTCATATTTCATCATGTAATATTTTTCGAGATTATTGTAAAGTACCTCTTAAAATATAAAAAAAAAATGCAAAACCATAAAATATAAAAGAAGAACCTTGGGTGTAACAAAAACTTTGTTTGGAGAAGATAACCACACAAGCCGACAAAGCCAAGTTCTCGTGGTCAGCCAGTTTCCCCGGTGTAGATTAGTCATTGGTAAAATTAAATTTTTTTCTAAACCCTAAAGAACCCCTAAGCACACCACTTAACATTTCACTTTACACATTTAGTTACAAAATGATTTTTTCCCCATCAACTACACTAAATCACATTGTTTAGCATCGTATTTTATGTGTTTTGTCATGAACTTAAATAGTTTTCCACCAAAAATTTGCATATTTAAACATCTAAAAATTTTCAAGACTATAAAGTACCCCTTAAAATATAAAAAATAAAAATAAAAATAAAAGAACTTTGGATGTGGTAAAAACTCTGTTGGGATGGGAGACTCGTGGTTAGCCAGACTCCCCAGCGTAGATTAGTTATCGACATAGAGAATGAAAATTACGTACCAATGACATGGTAAAAAAAAGAATGAAATAACAAAAAAAAAAAAAAAAAAATAAAAGCAAGAAACAAAAAAGAAAGTGAAACAAAGAAGGAAGAAGAGAAGAAAAAAAAACAACCAAAAAATGAACCAACAAAAAATCATGCCACATATTAGATGAAATCATAACACAAACAGCTTAAAATTGGAGCATAAACAACAGCCTAATCACACATATTAGATGAAGTCATAATACAATAAAGTTGTAAAATAAACAACAACCTATAATAACATTATCCATATTCATCAAATGTAACCATAAAAACTTAACCCATAATACCGTCTTATCGGTTCGAGGGATTGGTCTCTAGAGTTGCGCGTAGAGGATACCCAGTTTATACCAAAAAAAATATACACATGAAAACTTAACTCATAATTAAAGAGAAAAGAATATACTATAATTAAAAAGTGAAACACATAAGTAAGTCTCATGCAGAGATTGATTTAAAAGTAAATATCAATTTAATTATGCTTCTAATACTTCTTAATGCGAAATTATCTAAATAAAGAAGAAAATACCAATTTGGAAATGTAATTTTTTTTCAAGATTCTAAAGTACACCAAAACACTGCCTAGAATCACACTTTATGTATTCTGCCATCAAATTATTTTTCCATCAAATAGATTATTGACGAACGAAGTATTTCAATAGTTAAATTTTTTTCTGAATACTAAAGTAACCCAAAACACATTGTCTTACATTTCACGTTACGCGTTTTGCTACCAAATAATTTTGTCTCCGTCAAGTACACTAAAGCACACTATTTAGCATCCCACTTTAAAATATAAAAATATAAAAAAAAATGTAGATTAGTCATCGGTAAAACTCTGTTGGGAGGATATAACCACACACCGACAAAATCGAGTACTCGTGGCCAGCCAACTTTCCCGGTGTACATTAGTCATCGATAAAGCCGATGAAAACTGCACACTAATGAGATGGTAACAAAAAAAGTAAAAGAAGGTTTAATTGCACTTTTGGTCCCCCTATTATCACTCATCCATGATTTTAGTCCCCAAACTTTTTTTTTGGCGATTTTGGTCCCCCTATTTTCACAATTTCTAAAATGTTGGTCCCTTTGAAAATTATTGGTCAACTATGAGGGTGATGTGGAGCTCATTTAAATGATGTGGCAAACCATGTTGGAATGCCACATCATCATTTTATTTTAAAAATACATTTTTAATTTGTTACATAATTTTATTAATAAACAAAATTAAAAAAAATATACAACGTTCGTCCTCTTCCTCCTCTCCGTCACGCTACTTGCCGCCCCTCCGCTACAAGCTGCGCTACTCCTTCGATTAACTAAATCTCCAAATTCACAAATCCACAATACAAATTCATGATGTACCAAACCAGCACAATAGCAAATTCAAAAATCCCAAATTACAATCTCCGTTCAATCAACAAATTCACAAATTAAAACTAGAACATCAAATTAGAACCAATTCGTTATGTGGCTATTCAAAATGGATTTTCGTAAGCTTAGTTAGAGTATTTGGTGATGGATCAACAATAGATCTTGAGATAGTAGCGACACAAATTTTAGGATAGAAGTGTGGCAGATAGCAACGGTGTCCGTTTCTGTTTCTGCGAGTTGTCACTTAATGTGCAGGCGGCGGCGGGGTGGTGGCGACGGCGAGCGATGGAAGCAGCGCGCAGCAAAGTCAAGCGGTGGAGAGGTGCAGTGATGTCGACGGTGGGAAAGGCGTCGTTGTTGCTTCTAGATTTTTAAAATTTTTTTTATTAAAAAAATTATTTAACAAATTAAAAATGTATTTTTAAAATAAAATGATGATGTGGCATTCCAACATGGTTTTCCACATCATTTAAATGAGCTCCACATCACCCTTATAGTTGACCAATTTTTAAAGGACCAACATTTTAAAAATTGAGAAAATAGGGGGACCAAAATCGCCAAAAAAAAAGTTGGGGGACTAAAATTGTGGATGAGTGATAATAGGGGGACCAAAAGTGCAATTAAATCGTAAAAGAAAGGAAAAAAAAAAAAAGCCAAAGTGAAAAATAAAAGTCAATTGGCCAAAAATTTGGAAGTCAATTGACCAAAAAATTATTCCCCCAAAATCCAAATCAATTTATATGCACTGCCAAGCCGATTACAATTTAAAGATCTGTCACTCGTCAATCGATTTTTATTTAATTGTATTTTGAATCATTGACCAAGTACAATTTGAATCACTATCCAAGTACAATTTTTTTATAAACCAAGTACAATTTTATTTAATTGTATTGTGCGTAACTGAAGAGACTAATCTCACGAGTTGGGTAGGACTATAATAGGCGACAAAGCTCTTCCTCAAAAGATTTAACGCTGCTACATGTCCAATGTTAGATTCGAATTCAGAACTTTGGTTAAACTAGAAGAGATCTCTATCATCTCATATAAGTACTTTTGGGTCACCATCCAAGAACAAATTGAAAGAAGAAGGATCAATTCCAAAAAAAAAAAAGATCAAGACAACAAACATTTTTTTGATAGAAGACAACCGAGGCGGATTTAGGGGGTGTTCTCCGTGTTCCCGAAAATACTCAAACATCCTGTCTTAGTGGTAATACACCCCAAACATCATGTTTTGGTGGTAATACATTCTACCTTAGTGTTTTTGAAGGAACACCATCCTACCTTGGTGGTAATACATTATGCCTTAGTGTTCTTGAAGGAACACCCTATTTTTTAATTCTAAATCCGCCACCGGAAGACAACACACATTTTGGTATATTATTTTATTATTTCAAAGTTATTATTTTTTAATTTATTTTTTACTAACTTATTCAACATTTATTATTAAATTTAATTTTGTTACTTATTCAAACTTAATTTTAAATTACAGTGAATTTATTTATTAAATGAATATCAATCGTAGAATTATAGTGCTTTTTTTAGTTATTTTGTTATTGTTGTGTAGTAACCACTAGCTTTTATGGTGAGTAATATATGTCGGGGGACCTTGGCTGGTCACATGTATCTAGCTTTGTCGGTCCGTATGTTTGTCCTCTTCTACTAGAGTTTGTGCCGCATTAAAATTTTAAATATGAGACCTTGAGGTGGGATCCAAATCTAATTACGATTCTGAACAACCCTTATCGGTAGTGATATAGTTCTTTAAAGTTACGTGTGTGGATTGTTTATCAAAAAAAATGTAACGTGCGTGGACTAATTCTTCTAAGTAACTTGGTGATTGTTTTATATTCTTGATTTTTGATTCAGTGTCATAAACTAATCATTTGTTCCTAAAGAATCACCACTTGCTTTCCAAGCGTAAAATGAAGGCAATATTTCTTGCATTGTTCCTACTAATCATTTCAAGTGTACAAGCCATATCAACAAAAGACTTCAATACAAGTTCAACTTCAATCCAGAGCATTGGACCAACACATAAGTTCGTTGGTAAGATTTTTGTATTTCAAATAATCACATGTTTCAAAGATTTGTATGCATATTTTTGTTTTCAATTTGACTTTATATTTTTGTTATGATAGGGAAAGTATATGGAAATGAAAGCACAAAACATGAACTATCTGTTACTACAAGAAGAGGAGGAAGTGGAGGAGGAGGAGTAGGAGGTGGAGGTGGAGGAAGGGGAGGAGGAGGAGGTGGAGGAAGGGGAGGAGGAGTGATTGGAGGTGCAGGCCACCCTCGTAATGCTGCACCATCATTATTTCGAGGGACTGGTTTTTGGGTCCCAAAATTTATTTTATATGTGAGTTTGACTTTAATAACCTTCTTCCACTAAGTACTCAGGTTATGGAGTTTGGATCGTCATAAGTATTTATGGGACGAGTGACACAAATAAATAGATAATGTTATTTATTGCATTTATTATTATATTGTATTTGTCAATCTCTCTTTGAAATTGTCTCACAAGTACTTGTGAGTTGTGAGGATCCACACGCTAGGTAATGTTACTAGTTTAATGTGCTTACATTAGTCTTTGTTGTTGATTAGTTTGTGTGAAGTCTCCTCCTAAATATATCATTTAAAGTTGTATGAATAGATAGCATTTGTGTTTGTTGATAATATTACATATGTATCATTTGAAAATTTAGTATGAATAGATAGATGTGTGAATTTTAATTTTTATCTTACTGGAAGAAAAAACCGAAATAATCTTGTTATAATTTAATTTGTAATTACGTTAAAGAATTTTTTAAAAAGTCTAGTCAGAGAGCAATTAGATACAAATATACTTATAAAAAAATATACAAATATGAAAGGTTGCAGTTTTATTGACAAGTATTTGGTTACAATCAATAATAGAGAAGCTTACTTTACCCAAGAGCAATTCGATATGGGATGTCTATTCAAGTTTAATCAAAGTCCTACATTCGAATCCAGTCTTGGATATGCAACAGTGTTAAATCTTTCGAAGAAGAGTTTTGCCGCCTATTATGGTCAACTCGACTCGAGGAATTAGTCTCTGCAGTCTATGATGAAGCACAGACTTGAACACCGACACCGGACACGACACGACACAGACACTTATGTCATACCCCAATTTTGTCCGGCTTAGGTCAAAACCCTAATTTTTCCCAAAAATAAATAAACAAAGGAGAAAGAGCATCATGCATTGCATTGAGGGTTCTAAAAGTCACTTCAAAGCTTCTAAAATCATTTTTGAAGTTAGAATGCACTTCTTAGACAAACTAGGGGTTTTCAGTGCAAAAGGGTATTTTGTCATTTTGCAAATAAGGGGCAATTTCTCAAGACAAGTCATCCAACATGCATTTTTAAGGTATTAGAGGTCATTCCTAGGATGAAAAAATCAGTTTTGAAGTGAAAATGTGCCCTGGGCAAAGAACTAGGGTTTTTAGAGTGATAGGGCATTTTGGTCATTTCACAATAGAAATGGTCTTTTGTCCCAAATCCCTGAACAATCACCAATGATTTATTTGAGGGATATTTGTGCTCCATTGTGATTATTTTTGTGCGCAAGTATTAAACTTTTTGGCTTAAAAACCTAGTTTTTAGGTAGAAGGGTAAAATGGTCATTTCCTTTGAAGTGGGGTAAATAAATCAATTTTGGGATTGATGAGATCATAAAATTCAGAGCCCAATCATTGAATCATAGGATTTGGCCCAAAATGGCATGAACTAAGAAGAATGATCTAGAAAAGGAATATCCTCTTTTGAAATATCTTGTGTGGTACAATAGTACAATTTGCAATTCCACTCACTCTCCCACTCTCCCATTGCTGCGCATATCAGCCCCATTTCACCCCATTTTCATTTATTTTTATTGTTTGCAAATTGTGTTAAATCATGGTCATCCATTCAAAAGTGAAAAACAATCTTCACCCTTCATTTGAATCAAAATGGCACTTGTGTAATAAGCTTTATGGAAAAATACATTTTTGTAAATAAGCTTATCCTTCACCACCCTTCCTAAGCTGCGCCCTCAGCCCTCTCTCTCCCCCCATTTTGTGTCTTTAATTACCCTCAATCCATGTGATATTGCATCTTGACCATTGATTCAAAATTTACCTCAAATCCTATGGGTTTGCAAGAAGCACATTGTCCCAATTACCCTTTTAATTTTCACTTCATATAAAACCCAAAAATAAGAGACCACACACACACACACTCTCATTTTTACCCTAGCTAGCAATCTCTCCTCCTCTCCTCCCTCTTGACCGAACCCTCTCCCTCTCCTCCTCCATCTTTCTTTTCAACTTTCATCCACCAAACCACCTCAAATCCACTCCACATTCATATATCCTTCACTTTTCATCCTTGATTCCATTTTTACATCACTAAGGAGCTTGCTTTCCTCAAGTTTGCGTGACATTTGTTGGTGATTAGTGAAGATTATTGTTGATTTGTTCTTGATCTCCATTTTCCACTTTTTGCTAGTTATCTCTTGAGGTAAGCTTGTTATCTTGAGCATTTTTAATTTTTAGCATGTGAATCTCCCTTCTACTCCTCTTTCCTCTCTAAGAGGCTTAGAGGGTCCATTTCAAACACTATGTCAAGGACATTGGGAGCCTTGGGTGTTTGAAGTGAACCCTTGGCCTTGAGGAGAGGGTTCTTGTGTTTTCAACCATGTTTTTGCATTTTTCACCCTCATTTTGTCACCTTTTCATGCATAAAGAATTTTCATGTGATATATGCATCCTATTGTTCATGTCATAACTTGCAAGTTTGAATTTTGTTTTGGACTTGAGGGATGTAGGAGTTTCGGTTTTAGGCCTTAAAAGTTAGGGTTTTTGCTTTCCTTTTACTCTTTGATTTTTGTGTAAATAAAATGCTTGATTTGCATAATGTGTTCCATGTGTTGATTATGAGTTTTGGCATGAAACAAACTTGTTGTTTATGTTCATGTATGGTTTCGCCATAAGGCCTTTTTGATGATCATCTTTGTGCTAAAATTGTGTTGCTTGATCTTGTGTAGATGAGTATAATGGTGTTAATATGTTTTTAACCTTTTTACCACTCATTCTCATTTTTACTTTACCACTCATTAATATTTTACAAAAGTAAAAAAAAACATTTTAACTTTTTACTTTACCATCTCATTAAATAATTACCATTCACCTCATGCATTTTTACTTTACTATTCATTAACTTTTTACTAAGAGTTTTTACTACTTGCCTATTTGCAAAAATACCCAAAATATTTCCATACTTTGCATTTCATCATTTGTGCCTACATGTTCATGCATTCATATATGTCTATATCTCTTGCATTCCAATACCTTCTTACATGTTCATGCATCCATTAATATCATGTTCTTGCATTCATTATTATATGATCATGCATTCAATAATGCTATGTCTTGCATTCCACAATTGTATGCTCATGCATTCATATACTTGCCTAATCATGCATCCAATAATGCTAGGCCTTGCATTCCATAATTGCATACTCTTGCACTCACATGTTTGCTTAATCATGTATTCAATTGTCCATAGTGATTGAATAGGGATTTGACTTGCAGTCCTAATACTCTTTATGTTTGCTTTGCTTATGCTCTCATTGTTGCCTCGGTTTTGACTTGAAAAGGGATTTGTAATGTTCTACTTCTTTTCAAACCCAAATTCAAATGTTTTTTAAATAAAAACCCTAAGGCGTTTTTTCTAAACAAATCATTAGCCATCACTCGAAGCCATTGCTTGTTTGATCGTTAATGAGGAGTTATTAGTGATAGTCACTCGAAGCCTTTGCTTGTTTGACTATTATGAAAGCTCCCACACATTAATTAAACAACAAAAATCAATTCAAACTTCCAAAATAACATGAGCTATTAGTGATCAACATCACCGAAGCTCACCACTTCTTTTTTTTTTTCAAAACAATTTTCAAAAAGAATAATGCAACGTTGTTACTTGAAATCACTCGAAGCCATTGCTTGTTTGATTTCCGGTTTCAACTCTCTTTTCTTTCGAGTTAATACCGAATGCCACTCGAAGCCTTTGCTTGTTTGGTGTTCGCGAACACTCGAGTCTTATTTCAAAAACTCCAAAAACTCAAACCCTTAAGCCGTTTTCAGACGCAAAACGAGAACTACGTAGCTTTGATCCCTCATTCCGTGAGGGTACGTAGGACCGGGTTCATGTCCCGTCAAGCACACTTTTCAAAAATCTTTGTTTTGTTCCGCTTTTCAAAGATACCAAAAACATTCCTGTTTCCCGTTTTCAATAAAACAATCTCGCAAAAGAAAAGAAAAGAGGTAGAACAATATATTTCAAATCAAACATTTCAAAACCACATCAAATTAAAGGTTCCCTTTCGGTAGAAAGGGCGTGTGGGGTGCTAATACCTTCCCCATGCGCAACCGACCCCCGAACCTACATCTCTGTGTTTTCAAAAGACCACCCGTTTTCCAAAAAAGGTTTTTTCAATGTTTTCCTAAATAAATATTGGTGGCGGCTCTACTATTTTCACGTTGTCAAACTGAAAAGTCCAAACCGGATTTTTCGGGGCGCAACAACTTAGACACCACTAATGTCCAAAATGTAGGACACCGGGACACCGCATATAGATATAAGTAATTACGAAGATAACTAAATCAATAAACACAACATATATGGTCAAGAGATGACAAAAATCTAAATTGAGAATTAGAATTTATCTATTCACACTTTAAAAACAAAATTGATATTGGGAGTAATTCAGTCTTGATTATCACACTGTAATTTCTTGTTTTACTTGTTACTGTTTTACGTTTTACTTTTATCTCTTACTGCCAACTTGGCATGACTTGAACTAGTTATAAATAATCAGTGTAAAATCAAACTTGCTCAATTGAATAACACTTGAATAATCACATTGATTATTCATTTCAGATTCTCTCTCTCTCTTTCTGTTACATCCTAACAAACTCTTGAGTGTGAGTGTTGTTCATGGAGTGAATCTGTGCATTGATTCACAGTGTAAGAGGTATTCAATTCATTCTGTTCGGTTCTGGAATTCAGTTGTTACCTCGTCCGAGAAGCTTGAGGGGATCCGCTTCTCGAACCCTGAAGATCGTTGTCGGTACTGAAGATCGTACTATGCGGCTCCGAGTTAGAGTTCTTCCCACGTCGGGTATGGGGTACCTGCAGACACTCCGATGCCTAAGTCAGTAGGTGAACAAGGCGGAATGTGCAGGAATGAAAGCGTACCTGGAATTGGAGGGGTGCACCTCTATTTATAGACAAAGTAGCTCGGCTCTGTCCATCAGATCTTGTCGGTCGATCCTGGCCGTCGTTTGCTAATCTTCGAGCGGGACATGTAGTTCGTACCATGGCAGTTTTTGGGTCGTGCTTTCGGAGAGTAATTGGGCCTGGCCCGATCGTTCAATGGGTTAGCCGAGGTCGGAACAATGGCCCCCCAAGCCGAGGTCCGAAGAGATGAGTGAGCTTGGCTTTGATGAGGCTGCCCATTATTCCTGATGCTCGGGGAAGCTCGTCCAGATCATGAGCTTTGTTTTCCGAGGTTTTTTTCCTGCCTTTGTCCTGAAAGAGCTTGACAGAGAATTTAAGCTCGGAATCAAGTAAATCTTGACTGAGCCTCGAAGCTCGGAGTCAATTATCCCTTGACAGAGCATTTAAGCTCGGAATCGAGAGGGGTGAAGCTGCTGAGAGTTTCTTCCTTCGGTCGCGTAATCGGACATGGAGTCCTCAGTACGTGAGAAGGTTGTGCCTATTAAAGCACGGGTCGAAGTCGCCCTTGGACTTCTTCCTCCGGCCTTTGGCGTGACTGCGAAGTGGAACCAAATGGGAGGCTAGTTCACGCTGCGGTGACTCGTCTCGGAGGTTTTCGATGAGTCAAGAGTGGCCAACGACGCGAAGCGATGAGGGTCGCGAGGGACCTGAGCCGTGTGGGCCTCGCCCGCGCCCCGCGATGGAACATATGAGTTTGGGATCGCAGGGGATATTCTTTGAAGGCCTGCCTCATCCCGTCGTCTGTCGAGTGGCCAGTTCGGTGTCAGAGTCCGGGGAGAGGGGCGTTGTCACGAGTAGGGATTCGGTACCGTTGTTTCCCCTTTTCATAAGGAAACAAAGTAATATTGAAACAAGAAGTCATTTCATTGATTGATGAGGACTATTAATCCAGTACAATTGCTTCTTTAGATCACACGACTAGCAGTAATAGAACCTAAGCTTCGTCGCATTCCATGTCCTCGGAATCGGCTCTTTAGAGAGCGTTTCGAGCTGATAAGCTCCTTTGCCGGTTTTCGAGATGACTCTGTATGGGCCTTCCCAGTTCGGCGCTAACTTGTCTTCTCTTGCATTTTTGTTGCCCACGTCGGCTCGTCTAAGTACAAGATCACCGACATCAAACTCTCGAGAGATGACTCGTTGGTTGTAGTGGTGTGCAATCCGAGCTTTGACGACAGCTTCAGCAAGCTGGGCCTTGTCGCAGACCTCTTGGATAGCATCAAGCTCTTCCCTAATAGCTCTGTTATTTTATTATTCGTTGAGAGGATACAGGGTCCTCCATGTGTATTCCTCAACCTCCACCGGGATGACGCCTCCGTCCCGTGTGTGAGTCGGAAAGGAGTTTCGCCGTAGTTGAATGTGGTGTGGTTCGATATGCCCACATGACATATGGGAGCTCGTCGAGCCATGCACCTTTTTCGCCCTGCAGCCTCTTCTTTAGGCCCTTCAGCATAACCCGGTTTGCTGCCTCGGCTTGGCCGTTGGTTTGCGGGTGTTCGACCGACGTGAAGTGTTGCTTGATATTCAAGTCAGTCAAACATTGTCGGAATCCTTTATCGGCGAGCTGAGTCCCGTTATCAGTTATGATCACGGCGGGAATGCCAAATCTGGCCAGGATATTTTTTTGACAAACTTAATGAATTTTTTGGCGGTTATTTGCGCCAATGGCTCGGCTTTGATCCACTTGGTAAAGTAGTCGACTACAATGATGAAAAACTTGACACCGCTGTTTGCCATGGGAAAGGGGCCGAGCAGATCTATCCCCCATTGGGAGAAAGGCCATGGTGCTGACAAGGAAGTGAGTTCGGCCGGTGGAGTGTCTTCCTTTTACAATTGTTCACCCTCCTAATCCTATTGGTCTGTCTTCCTTTCACAATTGGTTTCTGAGTAAGGCTATTAGTTTTTTCCAGGGCACAGAGCATAGTTTAACTAAACTTATCTATACCCTTTGGAATATTATGAAAGCAAGAAATGAAGCTATGTTTAATGATAAAGTTCCTAATCCTATGGAGTCTCTTTTTAGGATTAAGGCTCTTTGGCATTAATATCTAATAGCAACTACTCCTATTGATCCTTCTAATCGTCTCCCCTTTAATGGTAGTGTCAATAAGGTGCCTAGTAGATGGAAACCTCCTATTGGGAATGCTACAAAGATTAATTGTGATGCTGCTTTCAACAAAGATGCATGCACAGGGGTTATTGTTATTGTTTGTAGAGATAATAGAGGAAGAATTCTCACATCAAGTTTCAAGAGAATCTTTGCTTCTAGTTCCATTGTAGCTGAGTCTCTTGGCTTGAGAGAAGCAATGTCTACTGTTGTGGCTCTCCGTCTCACCTATCCGGTGATTGAGTTCGATAATCAACAAGTTGTCAACATGTGCAAATAAAAGAAATACTCATCAGAAATTGGGGTAATTCTTAGAGATGTTGATAATTTCAGGAATAAATTAGAGAATTGTGTCATTACCTAGACGAATCGTGAGGGTAACAAGCTTGCGCATGAAGTAGCTTCGTTGGTTGCAAAAGGGATTCTTCAGAGTAATTGGACTTCAAGACGACCTGACTCGATTAGGAAGATTATTGTAGAGGATTGCAAAGCTTGTTTGGATCCTGACGCTCTAAGATTTGGGATTGTTGATTGCTAATCCTCTTGGTGTCTTCGTCAAGTGATCTATTTGATTAGGGTTTTTTCGTCTCTGATCTCAGTTGTTTAATTGAAGGATTGGCTTGATTTTAGGATCTTGATGTCTTGATTTAAGCTGGTTTATTGTGCAAGGTTGTTTAATTGAAGGTTTGGATCTTGTTGCTACTTGCATGTCGTGGTTGGAGAGCTGGATCTATTGTTGGTGAAATGAGGGTTTTCATCGACTATGTCTTGCAATGTATCGTTTTTTTTTATCAACACAATGTATCGTTTAGTAGTTGTTTTCTTTTTGTGTTGAATGATTGTTGGGTTGGGCTTCGCTTAGCCCTTCTCTTAGTGGGCTCTTCTTTGTGTTGTGTTTTGATCGTACCTGACCAATAGAAGTGTAGCACCGATGTAGTCTTTCAGCTTGGTCGCTGGTTGCACCGAGGTTCTGAAGTCTTGGCCGCACGCGGGTGATACCTGCAATAACACTCTGACGCTCTAGTCAGAGGTGTGCTAACGGGCAGGCCTCACAAAGTGTATTAATGACGTACCTGATTCCTTGGGATTCGCGATGCATTTATAGCTACAGTATTGGGCCATATTGGACTATATTGGGCCTCAAGCCCACTCCGGAACTTGTTTAATTTTTTCCTGTAGTTTCTTTTTGGTATCCCCATTTGAGCCTATATCATGTGTAGGTCTTTTGGGGTTCCTTTGTTACATTTGTTGTATTTGGTTGTGGCCTTTGCCCATATCTATTTAATCAGTACAACTTGACCAAAAAAAAATACTAATTTGTCTATTTAGATCTAATTGACACTCTATCAGAGACCTTGGGGTGGGATCTGAACCCAGTTACCACACAGACGTCCAACCCTTGTTTGAGTTGGGAGTTTTTGTGTAGTCCAAAAAATAAAGGTGGTTTAGGGTTTAAAGATTTTGCTAACCAAAATTCATCTCTCCTAGATAGGCAAGCCTGGAGTTGTATTCACTGTCCCAACTTTTCTAGTGAATACCCCAAGTCCCATTTCTCCCAAAATTGCCATTTTTTAGTAACAACTAGTAGGATACCCGTGCATACGCACATGCGCTGTCATGTTATTTTTATGAATGAACTTAGATAGTATTTAAGTAGTATGAACAATATCCCGTGAAAATAAAAACAAATTTAAAGTAGATAAAAAGGAGTTTCAAATAAAAAATAGACAAATATTAAAATCTAAAAATGTAAAAGTATTATTTAAAAACAATTGTGCATTTATCTGGTGTTTTTTTTTATATCAGTGCAGTATTTTTTATATATCTGTATTGTTATCCCATTTTTTTATATATCAGTGCAGCTATCCCATGTTCTTATATATATTATTGCAGTTATCCCCGTATTTTTTTATATATCAGTTCAACTATCTCGTGTTTTTTACGTATCATTGTAGTTATCTCATAGATTAAATTGGTTATTTGAGTTGATTAGTAGATTATAGTAGATAGTAAAAGATAGATAGTAGATGATCAATAAGAAATAATTATCCCGTGTTTTTTATATATCAGTGCAATTATTTGTCTTTTTTAGGTATTAATCAGTTTAAATAGTCATTAAGTTTTTTTGTTTGTTTAGATAGTAGGTTTATAATAAACTTCAAAAATTATAGTTATCAATGACAAATATTAATCTCATGCTTTTATATATCACTGTAGTTATCCCGTGTTTTTTTATATATTATTACAGTTATCTCGTAGTTCAATTGATTATTTTAGTTGATTAGTATATTATAGTAGATAGTAAAAGAGAGATAGTAGATTGTCAATAAAAAATATTTATTTTAAATATTAATCAGTAGTTTAAATAGTCAGTAAATCTTCTTGTTTTTTACATAGTAGGTTTATTGTAGTCTTCAAAATTTTAATTATCAATGACAAATATTATCCTTTGTTTTTTTATATATCAGTGCAGTTATCCCGTGTTTTTTATTTATCATTGCAGTTATCTCGTAATTTCACTTAATTATTTTAGTTGATTAGTAGATTATAGTAGATAGTAAAATATAGAAAGTAGATTAGTAGATTATAGTAGATAGTAAAAATAGATAGTAGATGATCAATAAGAAATATTTATCCCGTGTTTTTTATATAACAGTGACAATTGTTTGTCTTTTTTAGGTATTAATCAGTTTAAATAGTCATTAAGCCTTCTTACTTTGTTAGATAGTAGGTTTATAGTAGTCTTCAAAAATTATAATTATCAATGACAAATATTATTCCCGTATTTTTTTATATATCACTGCAGTTATCTCGTGTTTTTATATATCAGTGCAGTTATCTCGTAGTTTCAATTGATTATTTTAGTTGATTAGTAGATTATAGTAGATGGTAAAAGTTAGATAGTAAATTATCAATAAGAAATATTTTTTTAATATTAATTAGTAGTTTAAATAGCCACTAAGCCTTCTCGTGGTTTTAGATAGTAGGTTTATGATAGTCTTCACAAATTATAATTATCAATGGCAAACATTATCTGGTGTTTTTTTATATATATATATATATATATATATATATATATATATTTATATATATATATATATATATATATATATATATATATATATATATTGATATATTTTAGTTGAATAATTAATTTAAGTAGTAAAAGAGAGATAGTAGATTTTCAATATAAATATTAAACAGTAGTTTAAATAGTCATTAAATCTTCTTGTATTAATTTAAATATTAATCAGTAGTTCAAAAAATTTAATTATCAATGACAAATATCAATCCTTTGTTCTCGTGTTTTTTATATATCATTGTAGTTATCCCGTAGTTTTAATTAATTATTTTAGTATATTAGTAAATAGAAAAATATAGATAGTAGATTATTAATAAGAGGTGATAGTAGATTATCAATAATAGTGTAAACAAATTTCAGAGAGAAAAGAGAAGATAATTTTAGTAGAGTAATTAATTTAAGTAGAGTAGTGTTTGTATAAATTTAGAAATTTAGTTAAAAAAAACTAAAGTGAAGTGAAAGAAAGAGAAAAATTGTTTATGGAAAAATAAAAGTAAAGTAAAAAGAAAAAAAAAGGAAGAAAGAGAGTGTAGGAGAAAAGTGAAAAGGAAGAAATAGAATGTAAGAAAAAAGAGAAAAAAGTAAGAAAGAGAGTGTAAAAAAAAAGAAAAAAAGGAAGAAAGAGAGTGTAAGAAGAAAAAGAAAGAGAGTGTAAGAAGAAAAAGAAAGAGAGGATAATGACATTTTTATCCCTAAAATGAAGATGTGTCTTGTTAATAAGAGATCTAAAGTAGTAATTTTGTAGGTAGTTTGTTTGTATAAATAGATATTAGACAATATACCCCAATAATAGCCATGTGAGCGCCACGTGGCAGCCATCCATTGGTTGTTGGTGTAGCACATGTCAGTGTAGTGTGGGAATAATGATGTGGATGATAATGTGGCGTGTCAATGCCACGTGGCACAAAGGTCCAATAATATGGCGACATGTGGTAGTGACGTCATTGCTGACGTCATCTCCGTTTGCCACATCACTTTTTTTTAACAAAAATTTAACAGAAGGGCCTAACTATAAATGTTTAACATTTGTAAGGGTCATTTTAAAACTTTTTTTTTATAGGGACCTAAATAAATTATGGCCATATTTGCAGGAGCCAAACATATATTTAAGCCTAAAGAGAATTACAAAGGTAGTGGTTTACAAATGGATTATGGCGATATTTGCAAGGTCCTAAATGGATTATGGCCTAAATTTGCATTGGAAACTATGGATTCGGTTCGATTGAAGAATGTCAGCCTTATATCGCTTCTATTATTGATCCTAATTTGCCCCTCACTAATGGTTTCTTTTGACAATTTCAGAGACATTGAGAAGTTGGCTCTCGGGTTCTAACCTGGGTGTGACCTGATGTAGTGTGTGCGCATAATGTTTATTTGACATTTCATCTAAGTAGATCAAAAAAAATCTTGATGCTAATTTGGCTACTTAATAAAATTGATGTCAATATAGTAGAAAAAGAAGTTCAATGAATTTGACTATGTTTGGATAAATAACTTATTATGCGTTATAACATAAGTGTTTATGATATAAATGTTTATTTATAAGCTAATTCTAAAACAAAATATAAAAGAAAGTCAAATGTTTTCATATAAGCTATAAATTATTTTCATAAGTTATTGTTAGCTTATGAAAATAAGCTCAAAGTTTATGAACATGACATGAATGGTTTCTATAAGTTTTTCAAAATAGTTTAACAAGTGTTATGTTAATAGATAAACTCAAATAAATGGTGTGCCGGAAAAAGAAAAACTCAAATAAATCATTCTAAAAATGCCCTTTATTTTTAAACTCATTCAATTTTTTTTTGACAAAAGCTTCATTGAATTTTTTCCTCAATAGTGGATTGATTATATTCATAAGTGGGCAAAGCCCAAATAAATTTAAGAATAATAATTAGGATTTTTTCTCACTCCCCCTCCTACTCGCCAAACACCCCATAACCTTGTAAAAAGACAAAAATATCTTTAAAATATAAAAAGTTTCGAGCGCATCTTTTTTTTTTGGCTTTCAACAGATATGGTACTATAGCACCGAATCAGGTTCGGTACCTTAGTAGCGTGGCACCTAGTTTCCAACAAACTCCAAGTACGGTACCAAGATACCGAATTGGTTCGGTACCAAGGTACCATGAGTGTTAATTTTGAAACAACACATACACAGTCAGGGGAGGATCTTCTTTAGAATCGGGGAGGGCCACGACCCACCCTAAAAAATATGAGAAATTGCTACAATACCCCTACTGTAAAGTAACTACTACTGAAAAGAAAACAACATAATTAAAAAGTAAACACGTACGTAGGTCTCATGCAGAGATTGATTTAAAAGTAAATATCAATTTAATTATGCTTCTAATACTTTTGATGCGAAATTATCTAAATAAAGAAGAAAATACCAATTTGGACATGTATTTTTTTTCAATATTTTAAAGTACCCCAAAACACAAAGCCTAGAATCACACTTTATATATTTTGGCACCAAATTGTTTTTCCATCAAATAAATTATTGACGAACGAAGTATTTGAATAACTAAAAAAAAATTGAATACTAAAGTAACACAAAACACACTATCTAACATTTCACGTTACACGTTTTGCTACAAAATAATTTTGTCCCTATCAAGTACACTAAAGCACACTATTTAGCATCCAACTTTAAAACATAAAAATATAAATATAAAAAAAATGTAGATTAGTCATCGGTAAAACTCTATTGGGAGGATATAACCACACACGCCGACAAAACCGAGTACTCGTGGGCAGCCAACTTCCCTAGTGTACATTAGTCATCGATATAGCCGATGAAAACTGCACACTAATGAGATGATAGCAAAAAAAGGGGGGAAAAAACCAAAGTGAAAAAAAATAACCAATGGACCAAAAAATTGAAATCCAATTGGCCAAAAAATTATTTCCCCCAAATTGTATGCGGCATGTCAAGCCGCATACATGTTTTATATATATATATAAAAGAAAAATTTGTATTTTTATGGATTAGTAATTTTTTTTACTCTTGGTAAGATGTAACAATATTTATTTTGGAGTGTAAATTTTATTCATATTTGTAATACTATCACATCTCTTATATTAAAAATTTAGAATTAGATATTATGAAGAGATGAATGATAACTTTTTTTTTGAAGCAACAATGAATGATAATTTTAGAAAAAATATATTTAGAATTTTAATATTAGAAACAAATAAATTTAAAAATTATCTTTTTACAAACAACTTCAATTAAGTCTCTATATGAAATAAAAATTACAATTTTAGTCTCAATTTTTTTGGTTACCGTGTGATTTATGTGCAATATCAACCAACTTTGCGAACGACTGATCTAGGTCGGGAATCTGACTAGCCACATGTACTCGTCAGTAAATCATTTAATTTTTTTAATAAATAATTTTAATTTTAATTTTAATTTATCTATTTTAATTGAATTTGTGTTTCTGCGTCTGTATTCATGCGTTTCTGACCTTTCATGTATCTTTCTTTAGTGGTCCACCCGAACTTTTTTGTCAAGATCCGCAACTGTACAGAGTACCTTGGTACCGTACCTGGTAAACTTTCTACAACATGATTTGTGACATATATTTTCTATGGATTTATGGACTTGTATGTCAATACCATATGGACTTCCAACGAGATAATTTTTCTTTTGTAACAACATCCTTAAAATAATTTTCCTTGTAATTGGGTACTTGTCAAATGTTTTTGTGATGCACAATTCCGCTTCTTATGAATAAAATTCCATCTTAAAGTAAACATAAACTAATATATAAATTAACCATAATAAAGTAATGTACATCATCCATAGTAAATATAAAAGTAAACAACCTAAAAAATACAAGTCCTAAAGTAGTTATTGGGGCTGTTGTGTCCCTCGCCCGCCATGTCTTGCTCTCTTTTGATACACGCACCCTCTAAAGCGAATGAATGACCTGGCAATCTCTGTCAATCGTTAGAGTAAGCTCCAAGTCTGCGTCCCTTGTGGAATATGATTTTCCAAGTATTGTTCCAGCCCAATAGCTATCTCCATTACTTCGACTGCTTGTGTGTGCCACAAAAAACAATTAAAATAACATCATTTTTACAAACAAAAAAAACCATAAAAATTCACATACATGTGCTGCTTGAGACTCATCTAGTGCAGGGTGATTTGTCGGACAAGAGTATTGGTGCGAGACACTCATGTACAAGTCCATGTACCTGTCAATGGTGTCAGTCTGGCCCTCAAATGTTGTAGGTATTTATGAATGATGACAGTCCACTACCCCCGCCAAATGCGATATGGCGTATTAACAGAGAGGACATAGCAAAGAATTGAGCAAGTCATATGTTGGTTGTTGGCTGCAGAGAGACACCTGACTTCTTATGTAGACTTACTTGACTGAAAATTAAGAAGATTAATGTTTAGTTGAATTTTAGTAGTTGCTACATTGGTCCATAGTTGAATATGTAGACAAACTACACATTTTACACATCAATAATGCTATTTGAATATATATTTTTTTGGTACAAACTGTTATTTGAACATTTACCAAATTTTTAGTGTTACTTGAATATTTTGTTTGGTGTTTTATAATATAATAATATTGTTAGTTTAATTTGGTCAAAAAAATAATATTGTTAGTTTAATATTTAAGAGAATTGCAGTATCAATAGAACATCATCAAATAGGTACAGTACCTCAGTACTAGACCGGTTTGGTACTTTGGTACCACACCTCTACCGACAAGTAAGCAAAACACTTAGTACCTTAGTACTGAACTAGTTCGGTACTCTGGTATCTTATCATATATTTTTATATCCGATATCAAAGTTTCATATCGGTTCGGTACTAAGGTACCCGATTGGTTCAAAGTTTCATATCAGTTCGGTACTAAGGTACTTTGGTTTGAGTGTGTAAGCGTAAAGGGGATTTTTGGGATTTGTTATAATTAGGGGGCGTTTGTGAGTAGAGAGGGAGTGGGAAAAAAATCCTAATCTACAAAAATATAATCGGCTTGTCACTTAGGCGGGAAGTTGCCAATTTTTTTTTTTTGCATCAACATTGCAAAAAAAAACTTCGTGTTTTGTTGGAGTTGTTTTCCTTTTTTTTGGTTGTTTTTTTTGTTTCACTTCTTTATTTACTTTTTTGTTTGTTTTTTCTCCAATTTTTTTGGTTTTGTATTTTGTTTTTTTCTTCTCTTATTTTTTTGTTCTCATGTCATTGGTGTGCAGTTTTCCATCGACTTTATCAATGATTAATCTACGTTAGAGAATTTGGCTGACCACGAGTATTCGACTTTATTGGTCTGTGTGGTTCTCCCCCAATAGAGTTTTTACCTCATCCAAGGTTCTTCTTTTTTTTTTTTTATATTTTAAGGGGTACTTTACAGTCTTGAAAAATTGTTAACGTTTAAACATGCAAATTTTCGGTGAAAAACAATTTAATTTCATGACAAAATATGTAATGTGTGATCCTAAACAATGTGCTTTGGTGTAGTTGATGGGGAAAAAATATTTTGTAACAAAATACGTAAAGTGAAATGTTAAGCGGTGTGTTTTGGGGTACTTTAGGGTTCAGGAAAAAAAAATCCAATTCTTCAAATACCAGAAGTTTCATCGTAAATAACCAGTATGTACGTAAAGTGTGATGCTGACAATGTATTTTGGGGTGCTTTAGGGTCCCAGAAAAATTTTAGATGTTAAAATACGCGAAGTTCATTCATCAATAACGGCTAAATGAAAAATAAAAAACAAATTGTGACGAACTACGTAAAGTGTGATTCTACGCAGTGTGTTTTGTGGTAGTTTAGAGTCCGGAAAAAATATTACATGTCAAATTTGGTGTTCTCTTCTTTATTTTGATAATTTCACACCAACGAGTATTAGAAGCATACTTAAATTGGTATTTAGTTTTGAATCAAACTCTCGATGATACCTACGTACGCATTTCACTTTTTAATTGTGTTGTATTCTTTTCTCTTTAATTATGAGTTGAGTTTTTATATTTCCACATGATGAATGTAGATAATCTTATTAAAAAAATTAGACTTTTTTTTTCTTATTATCTGTGAATGTTCAATTCCAATGTAAAGTTAAAGTATATTTTTAATTTGATAATATTGTTATTTAATTTATAGTTATAATTTAAATTTTTTTGTGGGAACTCTGACCTCATTTATGATAGAACTCCCTAACATTTTCTTTAAACTTTGTGTAGATGCTTTTATTTTATTAGTGGTAACTTCAACCGCATTTACAATAAAACTCCCATAATCTTTTTTCAACTTTGTATAGTTTACAACTATTTTATTGGTGATTTTCACCTAGCCCTACATGATATCCACATGTTTCACTTTCTAATTGTGTTGTATTCTTTTCTTTTTAATTATGGGTTAATATTGAAGTAAACTAAGTTTTACTGTTTTACCTCTTATTAGTTTACCTCTCTTTTACTATTGTAAATTAGTTTAATACTTAGTTTGTTAATGGAACTGTCAAGTTAGTTAGACCTAGATAGATTAGTTTTGATTACCGTTGAACTAGTTTAGTTAAGCTGCAACTATTATTGTAACTATATAGTTACTAGTTGACAGGTTGTAATGAGATATACTAGAATTATCTTTTGTGAAATACAATTTTCCTTCGTTCCTCTTTTCCTTTTCTCTGGTTCTGTGTTTGTGAAAATCACCGCCCCGGGGTTGTTTGAGGGGTGGATATAGTATGAACTCGATGTTGAAACAAAATTCACCCCTCAGCTTGCCTTTGCCATCAACACCAAGAATGGCAGGAAGGATCGTCCTCAATGCTCTCATTGTGGCATGCTTGGCCATGTTAAAGACAAGTGCTTCAAACTACATGGTTTCCCTCCTAGGTATAAGAAACAGAAGGCTGCAGCATCCCAGAATGTGAATCAGGTGACTGCAAGCAATGGTGCATCCACCGAGCCTCATCTTGACACTCAGCAGTATCAACAACTGATACAATTTATGCAGAGTCAAATGGCTAAAGCATCAACAAATTCTGATGCTACAGAGGGCAAAGGTGATGTTTGTAACGCCCCAAAATAATTTAATTATTCATTTAATTAAGTTATTTAAGGCTTGCAACATTTATTTAAGTCAATTAATTAATTTGGAGTTTTATTTTATTTAGGAGGTGTTTAATTAACTAGGTGGTGCAAATAAAGGGCACATGGCCCATTAGTAGGCCCAAATTCAAGGAAATAACTTAGGGTGTAGGGTTTTACCCCCATTTTGAAGAAAAGAAAGAAAAGGGGGGAGGCGACAGCAGCTGAAGGAGAGGGAAGGGAGAGCATTTTGTTCATCTTGGCTTGTGGTAAGTGGGTTTTGGTCCCATTCTTCCTCATTTTTCTTGCTCTTTCTATTGGTATAAGTTTCACCCACTCATTCCTTCTCATTTCCATTTTGCCATGAAAGGGGTTTGAAGCTCAAAGTTGGTGAGTGGCTAGTTTTGGTGGTTCTTGAGATTGTGAAGGAGAGAATACTAGCATCCCTTCAATTCTTAAGGTTAGGGGGCTCTCTTTCATTCATAATAGGTTATATGATGAGTATTGTGTGTGGGCTAGGTATTAGGATAAATAATTGATTGTTTATGTGTTGTTTGAATTAATTGGTGTTGTGTTGAATTAAATTTGATGAACCCATGATGTTGTTGCTGAAATGAGCTTGATATGAACTATGTAAGTATGGTGTTTGGTGTATTGTTACAATGTGGTTGAGTATGAAATTGTGATAATTGTAAGATGTTGAATCAAATGCCCAAAAATGAATTTGAACTCAATTTGATAATTTAAGTTGGTTGTTGTTGAAATGGACTTGATATGCAATATTGTGTTGTTTATGTGTGTGGTTGAATTGGTGTTGGATTTGGGAGTTTGAAGCATTGTGAATTGGTGTTGTTTATGTATATAGGAGAATTGGGGTTGAGATTGGGAATTGAGACATTGTGCTACTTGGTGGTGTTTATGTGTGTGTTGGAGAAATGGGTGAGATGGGTGTCTAGGTGTGGTTGTCTAGGGAAAATTGAAGTTGGTGTTGAAATGTTGTGGTTTTGGTGTCTGGCGCGTAAGTGGCGCTTGCGCGCATCCTACGCGCAAGGGTCACTGTCTGTTGGCGCGCAGGTCGCGCGTGAGTGGCGCGCCGCGCGCCAGTGCCTTGTGCTTACTGTCTGTTTGCGCGCAAGTCGCGCGTGAGTGGCGCGCGCGCGCAGCGCCCTGTGTCTATTGGTCCTCAAAGTTGCTGTTTTGGTCCTTTTGCACCGTTTAGTCCCTAAAAATGCTGTTTTGGTCCTTTTGCACCGTTTAGTCCCTAAAAATGTTGTTTTGGTCATTTTGCACCGTTTAGTCCCTAAAAGTGTTGTTTTGGTCCTTGTGCACTATTGGTCCTTCTATTGTGTTGCTTTGGTCCCTATGTGACTGTTTAGTCCCTAGGTGACCGTTTAGTCCTTGTGGGTGTCGGTTTAGTCCTTATGTGACAAGTTAGTCCTTATGTGTGAGTTGGTCCTTGACATTGGTGTTAGCCTTAGAGCTATGTCTTGGTGTTAGCCTTAGAGCTAGTGGTTGATGATGTCTTGGTGAATTTAAGGTGGTTGCTTAAGGCGGTTGTTCAATGGTGGTGGTATTTTACATATAATGAGATTTTATGTGATTGATGCATTGTTCATGACGTCTCATACCTCATATGCATCAAAAGGTGGTTGTAGGCTTCGGCCTTGATATCAAAAGACGGTGGTTGATATATATTAAGGTGGTTGTGCCCTCAAGGCAAAATTTAAGGAGGTTGATGGTACCACATGCATATGCCCTTAGTGTAGGGTTGCATACATGCACATATTCATGTAATTGGTGTTGCCTTTTTGATGGTTGTGAGTTGATGTGCTATTCTTAATGTCGTATGCTATGTGTTGGAATGTGATTGTTGCTAGTTGTCTTCCCTAATATAATGCTTATCCCATTTGCTATTATTTATGTAAAGAGACTCACCCTACTGCTTTTATGTTGCTTCTCATGTCGACAACGTGCAGGTGATAGCGAGTGAAGGTCCTTCTACCTTCTAGTAGGTCTGTTTAGGTCATGCTCTGATATGTAGCACCAGGGGCGGGGTGCCTTAGTTATTCATTATTTTGTCTTGATGTCATTAGACTGATATTGGTGCTGTATTGAATATGTATTAGACTTATTTTGATGTTATTAGACCGTTGTCATTTCGCTGTGCTGGTGAATTTTATTCTGGTTGTTGTAAACTTAAACAGGTGTTTTGAGGGTTCGCCCCATTTTGATGTGCTCTATATCACACTCTAGTTTGTGTTATGAGCTTTTAAGTGTTGTCGTATGTTGTTTGATGGAAATGTAGCATCCCCTTGCGCAAGATGTGTTGAGATACCGTGGAAGGATTTGTATTCCTAGTGATGAGGAAATTAAGAAGAGGATTCTTGAAGAGGGTCACAAAAGTAAGTTGAGTATTCACCCAGGAGCTACAAAGATGTATCAAGACTTGAAGAAATTGTTTTGGTGGCCAGGTATGAAGCGTGACATAGCCCAGTTTGTGTATGCTTGTTTGACTTGTCAGAAGTCGAAGGTTGAGCATCAGAAGCCAGCAGGGCTGATGCAACCGTTGGAGATTCCGGAATGGAAGTGGGATAGCATTTCTATGGATTTTGTAACAGGTTTGCCTAGCACCGTGAGAGGTTTTGATGCTATATGGGTGATTGTTGATAGATTGACGAAATCTGCTCACTTTTTACCGATTAGTATTACTTATCCAGTTTCGAAGTTGGCGGAGATCTATATTAAGACGATTGTGAAGTTGCATGGTGTTCCTCTGAGTATTGTATCTGATAGGGATCCTAGATTCACTTCTGAGTTTTGGAAGAGTTTGCAAGAGGCTTTGGACTCTAAATTGAGGTTGAGTTTGGCGTATCACCCGCAGACAGATGGGCAGACGGAGAGGACCATTCAGTCACTAGAGGATTTATTGAGGGCTTGTGTTCTTGAGCAAGGAGGTTCGTGGGATTCTCATCTTCCATTGATAGAGTTTACCTATAATAACAGTTTTCACTCGAGTATTGGAATGGCTCCTTTTGAAGCTTTGTATGGTACGTAGGAGGTGCAGGACTCCTCTGTGTTGGTATGAATCGGGAGAAAGTTTAGTGCTTGGGCCAGAGATTGTTCGTGAGACCACTGAGAAAGTGAAGTTAACCCATGAGAAGATGAAGGCCTCGCAAAGTAGACAAAAGAGCTATCATGATAAGAGAAGGAAGGATTTGGAGTTTCAAGCTGGTGATCATGTGTTTCTGAGAGTCACTCCGGTGACCGGTGTTGGGCGTGCCCTGAAATCTAATAAGTTAACCCCTCGTTTTATTGGCCCATATCAGATTTTGGAGAGAGTTGGGAAAGTTGCTTATCGGGTGGCCCTGCCACCTAATATTTCGAATTTGCATGATGTGTTTCATGTGTCTCAATTGCGGAAGTATGTTCATGATCCATCTCATGCGATTCAAATGGACGACGTGGAGGTGAGGGAGAACCATACCGTGGAGACAATGCCGGTTAGGATTGAGGATCGTGAGGTGAAAGTTTTAAGAGGCAAAGAGATCAATTTGGTGAAGGTGGTTTGGTTGGGAGCCGTTGGCGAAAGCATGACTTGGGAGTTGGAGAGTAAGATGCGGGAGGCATACCCGGAGTTGTTTGATTCAGGTAATTTCGAGGACGAAATATT
Source organism: Oxytropis ochrocephala (assembly GCA_020916435.1). Lineage (NCBI taxonomy): Eukaryota > Viridiplantae > Streptophyta > Magnoliopsida > Fabales > Fabaceae > Oxytropis > Oxytropis ochrocephala. The sequence goes on along the minus strand of CM037094.1, from coordinate 13,107,724 downwards.
CTAAGTGGGGGAGAGTTGTAACGCCCCAAAATAATTTAATTATTCATTTAATTAAGTTATTTAAGGCTTACAACATTTATTTAAGTCAATTAATTAATTTGAAGTTTTATTTTATTTAGGAGGTGTTTAAGTAACTAGGTGGTGCAAATAAAGGGCCCATGGCCCATTAGTAGGCCCAAATTCAAGGAAATAACTTAGGGTGTAGGGTTTTACCCCCATTTTGAAGAAAAGAAAGAAAAGGAGAGGGAGAGAAAAGGGGGAGGCGACAGCAGCTGAAGGAGAGGGAAGGGAGAGCATTTTGTTCATCTTGGCTTGTGGTAAGTGGGTTTTGGTCCCATTCTTCCTCATTTTTCTTGCTCTTTCTATTGGTATAAGTTTCACCCACTCATTCCTTCTCATTTCCATTTTGCCATGAAAGGGGTTTGAAGCTCAAAGGTGGTGAGTGGCTAGTTTTGGTGGTTCTTGAGATTGTGAAGGAGAGAATACTAGCATCCCTTCAATTCCTAAGGTTAGGGGGCTCTCTTTCATTCATAATAGGTTATATGATGAGTATTGTGTGTGGGCTAGGTATTAGGATAAATAATTGATTGTTTATGTGTTGTGTTGAATTAAATTTGATGAACCCATGATGTTGTTGCTGAAATGAGCTTGATATGAACTATGTAAGTATGGTGTTTGGTGTATTGTTACAATGTGGTTGAGTATGAAATTGTGATAATTGTAAGATGTTGAATCAAATGCCCAAAAATGAATTTGAACTCAATTTGATAATTTAAGTTGGTTGTTGTTGAAATGGACTTGATATGCAATATTGTGTTGTTTATGTGTGTGGTTGAATTGGTGTTGGATTTGGGAGTTTGAAGCATTGTGAATTGGTGTTGTTTATGTATATAGGAGAATTGGGGTTGAGATTGGGAATTGAGGCATTGTGCTACTTGGTGGTGTTTAGGTGTGTGTTGGAGAAATGGGTGAGATGGGTGTCTAGGTGTGGTTGTCTAGGGAAAATTGAAGTTGGTGTTGAAATGTTGTGGTTTTGGTGTCTGGCGCATAAGTGGCGCTTGCGCGCATCCTACGCGCAAGGGTCATCGTTCTTGTCTGTTGGCAGTGTCGCGCGCGTGAGTGTGGCGCGCGCCGCGCCTGCTGCTTGTGCTTATCATCTGTTTGCTTGTGAAGTCGCTGACGTGAGAGCAGCTGCGAGTGGCAGCTGCGCAGCCGCCTCTGTGTCTATTGGTCCTCAAAGTTGCTGTTTTGGTCCTTTTGCACCGTTTAGTCCCTAAAAATGTTGTTTTGGTCCTTTTGCACCGTTTAGTCCCTAAAAATGATGTTTTGGTCCTTTTGCACCGTTTAGTCCCTAAAAGTGTTGTGTTGGTCCTTGTGCACTATTGGTCCTTCTATTGTGTTGCTTTGGTCCCTATGTGACTGTTTAGTCCCTAGGTGACCGTTTAGTCCTTGTGGGTGTCGGTTTAGTCTTTATGTGACAAGTTGGTCCTTATGTGTGAGTTGGTCCTTGACATTGGTGTTAGCCTTAGAGCTATGTCTTGGTGTTAGCCTTAGAGCTAGTGGTTGATGATGTCTTGGTGAATTTAAGGTGGTTGCTCAAGGTGGTTGCTTAAGGCGGTTGTTCAATGGTGGTGGTATTTTACATATAATGAGATTGTATGTGATTGATGCATTGTTCATGGCGTCTCATACCTCATATGCATCAAAAGGTGGTTGTAGGCTTCGGCCTTGATATCAAAAGACGGTGGTTGATATATATTAAGGTGGTTGTGCCCTCAAGGCAAAATTTAAGGAGGTTGATGGTACCACATGCATATGCCCTTAGTGTAGGGTTGCATACATGCACATATTCATGTAATTGGTGTTGCCTTTTTGATGGTTGTGAGTTGATGTGCTATTCTTAATGTCGTATGCTATGTGTTGGAATGTGATTGTTGCTAGTTGCCTTCCCTAATATAATGCTTATCCTATTTGCTATTATTTATGTAAAGAGACTCACCCTACTGCTTTTATGTTGCTTCTCATGTCGGCAACGTGCAGGTGATAGCGAGTGAAGGTCCTTCTACCTTCTAGTAGGTCCGTTTGAGTCATGCTCTGATATGTAGCACCAGGGGCGGGGCGTCTTAGTTATTCATTATTTTGTCTTGATGTCATTAGACTGATATTGGTGCTGTATTGAATATGTATTAGACTTGTTTTGATGTTATTAGACCGTTGTCATTCCGCTGTGCTGGTGAATTTTATTCTGGTTGTTGTAAACTTAAACAGGTGTTTTGAGGGTTCGCCCCATTTTGATGTGTTGTATATCACACACTAGTTTGTGTTATGAACTTTTAAGTGATGTCGTATGTTGTTTGATGGAAATGTAGCATCCCCTTGTGGTTGCATTTGAAAAGGTTTTTGAAAACTCTGATTTATTAATTAATTAGTAGTATAATTAGAAGGGGTGTTACAATGTTATACTCCATTTCACTTGTTCTTTATCTCATTTGGTCTTTTTTTGCTTGTTCCTACATGACTGGATTTATGATTCTGGAGCTACTGCCCATATATGCATCTCTTTAGCATCTTTTCTTACCTATATATTATTAGTTAATACATTTGTTACACTTCCAAATAAACAAAAGTTTACTTTCTAGCAGCGGTTCATTAGACTCTCACCAAATTTGATCCTTCATAATGTTTTGTGCATTCCTACTTTTCACATCAACATCATTTCTGTGGGTTCCTTAAACCAAGATTCTAATTATCATGTTTCTTTCACTGATAATGTGTTCTTGGTCAGGATGCTCACCATTTGAAGGTGATTGGCAGGAGTGATTATCATGATGGGTTATATTTTCATGCTTCACCTGACACTTGTAACAATGTATCAGATTCTTCATGTAATAAAATTCACTCTATTTCTAATTTTGCACCTAGCATTTCTAGTTCTATATCAAATGTAACTAGTGCACACTTGTGGCACGCTAGGCTAGGGCATCCTTCATATTCTATTTTGAAAAATATGTGTAAGAGAACCTTGCATCAACTTTCATGCCCACATAGGCCTCAACAGAACTCGGTAGTTGAAAGAAAGCATCAACATCTTCTCAATGTTGCCAGGGCTCTGTACTTCCAATCCAAGGTTCCTCTTGCCTATTGGGGAGAGTGTGTATCAACTGCAACTCATCTGATCAATAGAACAACTTCTGCAGCATTAAAAGGTAACTCTCCTTATGCCTTGCTCTACAAGAAGGAGCCTGATTACTCATTGTTAAGAGTGTTTGGTTGCTTGGCCATTTCATCTACCATCCCATCCCAAAGACACAAATTTTCTCCTAGAGCCACCCCTTGTATTTTCATGGGATATCCTATTGAGGTTAAAGGGTACAAACTTCTTGATCCCACCACAAACAAATTCATAATTTCCAGAGATGTGTCCTTCTATGAGACCACCTTCCCTTTTCACCAAGCTTCTCCACATCGTCCTTCACAGTCCCTTTTTCCACAATCTCTCTTGCCCAACATTGGGGACTGCCAAGATGCCATAGATTCCACTACATGTCTTGTGGTGCCTCTTTCAGTGGATGATCATGTAACATACCCCTTGCCTACTAAACACCCAATTGAAACAAACACAAACACTACAAATACTCAAACAGCTAACCCTTCTACTCAAGACCTTCCTACAGTACCAGAAATACCTACTCAAAATCTTCCTGCAGTAACAGACATTCCTGTCCAAGCTGACACAGAACAAATTCATGATATTGGCCTGCGTAGATCCACAAGACCTCACAAGCCACCTGCACACCTTGATTTGTATGACCGCAATAGTGTACCCTATCCCATACAAACATTTACTACCTATAGCAATCTTTCCTCATCCTTCAAGAACTTTATTCACAATGTTTCCACAGTGTTTGAGCCACAGTATTATCACCAGGCCATCAAACACCCTATCTGGCATAAAGCCATGGAGGAAGAAATAGTTGCCCTTGAGTCTAACAATACTTGGACCATTGTCCCAAAACCAATAGACAAGAGAACCGTTGGATGTAAGTGGGTCTATAAGGCTAAGTACAATGCAGATGGTTCCCTGGATAGATGCAAAGCAAGGTTGGTTGCCCAAGGTTTCACTCAACAACCTGGGATTGATTTTCTAGACACCTTCTCACATGTTGCCAAGTTAACCTCAGTTAGGATTTTGCTGTCATTAGCTGCTCAATTGAATTGGCACCTCTTACAACTCGATATAAATAATGCCTTCCTGAATGGAGAATTAAAGGAGGAAGTCTACATGGACTTGCCTTTAGGTTACCCCAAACAGGGGGAGAACCGAGTTTGTAAGCTGCACAAGTCCTTATATGGACTAAGACAAGCTTCTAGGCAATGGTTTGCCAAATTAAGCTCCACTATCACTGGTTTGGGGTTCACAAAAAGTCCTAATGATCATTCATTATTTACTAAAGGATCATGACAGAAATTTGTGGCATTGCTGGTATACGTTGATGACATAGTTGTGGCAGGTCCCAAAAGTCACTAATTAATGAAGTTCAAGCTCAGCTAGCTAAGTGCTTCAAGTTGAAAGTCATTGGTGATCTAAAGTACTTCTTGGGGCTTGAGGTAGCTAGATCAAAGCATGGAATACACCTATGTCATAGAAAGTACACGCTTCAATTGTTACTTGACACTGGTTTTACTTCCTGTAAACCAGTGAACATACCTATGGATCCTAGCTGCAAGATGAATGAAACTGATGGCACACCCTTGGAGGATGATGTTCAATACAGAAGGCTTGTTGGGAGGATGATTTATCTCACAATTTCCAGACCTGACATCATATACACCGTAAATAAATTGAGTCAGTTCATGTCCAAGCCAAGAACACCTCACTTGCAAGCTGCTCATCATTTGCTACAATACCTCAAAGGAACTTCTGGTCAAGGTATTTTGTTCCCTGCTGAGGCTTCTTTCCAAATCACTGCATATGTTGATGCTGATTGGGGATCGTGTGAGGTAAGCAGAAAGTCTACAACGGGTTTTTGCATTTATTTTGGTCAGTCCTTAGTTGCTTGGAAGTCTAAGAAGCAAACAACCGTTGCTAGATCCTCTGCAGAAGCAGAGTACGAAGCAGTAGCTTCTGTTACCAGTGAATTGTTGTGGATATAGCAAATACTTCGTGATTTTCAAGTAACAATCACCTCCACATTGGTGCTATCAGATAGCAAATCGGCCATCCAGTTGGCTGAAAACCCAACAACACGTGAGCGCTCCAAACACATCGATATTGACTGCCATTTCATCCGTGAATATGTTCAAAATGGGTTCCTCAAACTCATACACGTGAAGTCCTAACTGCAGCTCGCAGACTTACTGACCAAGGCACTTCACAAGACTCAATTTCAGCACTTGCTCTTCAAGTTGGGGTTAAAAGACATATATCTCCCAACTTGAGGAGGAGTATTGAAGTAAACTAAGTTTTACTGTTTTACCTCTTATTAGTTTACCTCTCTTTTACTATTGTAAATTAGTTTAATACTTAGTTTGTTAATGGAACTGTCAAGTTAGTTAAACCTAGATAGATTAGTTTTGATTACCGTTGAACTAGTTTAGTTAAGCTGCAACTATTATTGTAACTATATAGTTACTAGTTGACAGGTTGTAATGAAATATACCAGAATTATCTTTTGTGAAATACAATTTTCCTTCGTTCTTCTTTTCCTTTTCTCTGGTTCTGCGTTTGTTCACCCAAACTCCATGGATTCTTGACATATCAACAGTTAAGTAACCAAATTACCGTCGACGAAGCCTCTTCCACCACAAAAACCCATCATCCCAGATCTGAAGAAGAGCAACAGTTAAACACAGAGATTTTTTTTTAAGTTAAACACGAAGATGAAGATGAAGATGATGAATGTTGAAATTCACTTAAATGTTGAAACCTGAATATAACGATTTGAAACCCATTTCCATTTAAATGTTGAAACTCATTTTCCATCTAAACTTTAAAATCTATTTTTCTCAAAATGAATACAACAATTTGAGCATGAGGTTATGAATGATAGATTGAAGTTTGAAGAAATTCAAGTGTTAATTTTCTTTTAGTTTGCGAGAGAGATAATAAGAGTTCTGCTTTTTTTTTTCTAATTTAATTGTTATTTTGTTTTTACATTTTACATATTTTAACTTAGGTGGCAGGAATTTAATGACATGGAATCCAACATAGCATGCCATATGTAACACCCTCAGTTTTCTATGTAATTGCTTTTACGTGTTTTCACTTGTGTGTTTTCTCACGCTTAACGTGTGAATTTAGCCCCAGAATTTGTTTGTGTTTTCACCAAACCGAAAGTAGATATAGGACCTAATATATTATATTAGGTTGAGGTTTAATTTTCGTTCCAAAATTCCACCGGAATTTGGACGCGTTTTGGACCTGTCGGACGAAATTTAACTGCTTAAAAACTCTAACCATGACCCGAATATGAAAATGTTCGACGTTAAGGTTTTTAATCGACAGTTAGAAAAATTTAGTTAACATCCGATGCGATGTTAGTTCCGCAAAAACGCTAACTATCGCTTAACCGTATTATTCTAGTAGTATTTTAAGTAAATACCTAGATATTTTGACTATACTTAACCGTGAAGTTATCAAACCTATTTTTTAAAAGAAAAAAAAAACATTTTCATCTCTCTTATACATCGTTGGACCCTCTCAATCACCCACCTTCTAATTTCACTCTGATTTACAGTCACTCTCTCTAAAAGCATGAGTTAGAAAAAGAAAAAAAATGTTCATCCTTTTTACTCTTCCTTCTGAATGTGACTTTACTAAAATTTCCATTGGCTCAACTCTTCTCTAATCTTGCTTCCATTCCTCTCTACACACAATTGAAGTTGACCTTTCAAGCTCTCTGATAGTGAGCATCTTTTTCCCTTTCTTTATTTTGCTTATTTCTTTTAAGGTTTTTTTTGTTCCCTTACATGAATATTAGTTGTCATAAGTTAATATGATCATGGCAAATCAAATACTTTTTATAAGATAACCTCAACACCATAGTTTGTTAAAAATCCGTGAGTTTTTCTTTGACAATACTCTCTTTTTGATCTAAAAAGAAACAATTTTCTTAGACAAAAAGTTAACTAAGCTTTGAGTATAAAATCTGATGGTTTTTCACTTATGAGCATATTATTTCAAAAGAGTTTCTCTTTGTCAAAGACAGTAAAAAGAAAATTAAGCTTTTATGAAAAAGAAGATAAATATTTTTGTAAAAGTTTCAATTTTTAGTAAAGTTTAAAGTTTGGAGTCACCAAAAGTTTTCGTAATTTTCTCAGAGCACTTTTGATCGTCATAAAAATTGAATCTTTCATACAAAGGAAAAATGTATTTTTCGATTTTCAAGTGTTCAAATGATTTTAGAAACCGGATAAGGCGTTAGAAAAGAAATAGAAATATATCACGCTCTAGTTACCACCCTTAAACGGGACTAGTATAGCTTATCACGCTCTGAAGGTTACCACCCTTAGCTCGGATACCTCGTGAAAGCGAAGTACTAGTATTGTAGGGTCTTGGCCGCGCGGAAGGACACGTGAGGAGACCGGACGTTGAGGAAGGACTTTATGTTTATGCGTTGAAGGTTGCTCTCGCATGACACAAGGTAGGAAAACGCACGATGCCATATGCGAATGGCTAGCTCGGCGTGTTGGGCCGATACCTCGCTGGCGCTTCGTATTTGCTAATACACGGAACACGCTACTCGGCGTGAACACGTTTCAAGTAAGGGGAATTTCTTCATAAGGAGTTTTAGCTTCATGGGTGTTGTGTGATTGCTTGAATTGTCTGCTGGATTGTTTTGATTGATAATAATTGTAGTATTATTATGTGAGATATTATATTGAATATCCCTGTGATTGATTATTGTGAAGATGTGAATGACTGGTTGTGCTAAATTGTCTGTGTGTTGGAGTCATAACTATTGTTATGACCAATTGTTTTGTAACTTGAGCTGAATTGGACTCGAGTAGAGAAATGGTAGCGGTAAAAAAAAAAGATAAAGGGAACGTAACATTTTAGTGACAGATCATGTGAGGTTTCGAAAAGAAGAAAACTGAATTTCGAGAGTTAATAAGAAATAATCGATTTAAAACATAATAAATATTTTAGACAAAAACAGACTTTATGAAATAGCGTTTCAATTGTGAAAACCCGAATTCCTCCAACGGATTTTCGGTATAACCTCGTTTGAACAAACACGCTCGTATTTTGAAAATGAAACCTTAGGCATTTGAAAAATGGAGAAGCAAAGAGTTGATTTAAGAGTTGTTGGTTAACGATGAAAGTAAGTTAGTAAAGATAATAATTGAGTATTCCGACTTTATAAAAGAGAAGCGTTTTCGAAAAACTCAAAGTGGTACTCTCGTCTGTCAAAAGATAAGAATACCCGGAAAGCTATGCTAAATGGAATGGGACGCTTAGTGTGGTTCTCTAAAACTTTGAGCGCAACGTGTTAAAAAGAGAATTTATGAAAATGGGATACTCGATGATTGTTGATATGTAATGAGACTTTCAAAGTAAGTGTTGATTTTGAGATGAGAACTTGGGGCCGAGTCTTAATCTAGATGTGAGAAAATCTAGTAAAGATTTCGTATTGATTATCTAGGTACCATCGAGGACCTAGAGCGTTGAGAGTGTAGAACGTTTTAGGGCGTTGTTCCAACCCGGACGTGTTGTAGTCTGTGTTGAAGCGCGCTGAGTAATTGTTGTAGAGTCCGACGGGAATCCAGATCTAGGTTACAAGGGACACGGAGACATAATCATGGTGTAAATGTTATGTCTGTCGGTGTTGATCTAACGGAGAATCTAGATCACATTATTGGCCTAGGTGACGATCTAGTGCTATTCCATTTCGTATGGAAATTTTGATGATATTGATAAATCGATGTGAGGAACAATTTCTAACACGAACCGAAATACCTTTGATTGACTAACCACATTATGTTAAGGTGATGAGATTGTTTATTTATCTTATGTGTTATTTTTCGTTTTTGGAATGATGTCTAAATATAAGTAAGTAATGTATGGTACATGTATATATGTATTATTTTTGGTTTTTACCTATGTATAGCTTATGATGAACTCGTGGACGAGGAATTCACCCTTGTTGTGTTTTATTTTGTATGTGGTATATTTAAAATTGGGTTCAGAAGATGGCTTCGAAGGACAAGATGGTTATGAAGGATTTGCAGGAGATGGACTTGCCCTTGGATCTCAAGGGGGAACAAGTTCTTGATTTCCCTGATGAAGGAAATTTGGATTATTGGGAGTTTGACCCCGTCTCCCAAAAGATCCGATTTAGGGTAGTAGTAGTATCGACTAGTATAGATGATGAAGGTAATTGTCTCTCACAGTTACGTTACAAGACTAGGTTCACTATTAATATGTCGTTTGACTTTTTCTGGAATGTACCTTGGAACCCTCCTGTGTGACAACACTATTATGGGACTAGGCGTACATCGCAGCGTACACGTGGAGTTAGGATTGGGCCACGTACGATCACTACTCTGAAGAAGAGCGCCATTCCTAGGGGACTTGCTAGACCATCAGTGACCAGAGATTTTCGTGAACCTGTTGACCCAGTTCCGGTGATTCAGGTACCCTTTGCCCCCATTGCTGAGGATGGTGCTAGGGATTTTGATGTTGCTGATGACATTCCAAAGTCACATATTATACCAAAGTTTACTCATGCTGCTCCGCCACATTTGCCGATGTTTTCAGCTATGCGTGTTCCTAACTTTTCCATCACGGAGGCGGTGGCGAGTCTCACGGAGCAGGTTCATCTTCAGGAGCACATGTGGTGATTCATGTTTCTAGTGATGAGGAGTCTGATGATGAGGAGGACCCGGAAGCGAGTCCATCTTATTATTACTAGTGAGATTAGCTGAGCTGAGGTCTGGTGTTTGTATGATATTGTTAGGTATTTTGGAGGGCCTAGGATAGTGGTTGTGACGTGCTGGCAAGTCGATGGTAAAGCCAAGTATGTCTTTTTGAGGATTAGTGTCCTTGTATATAGTTTCCTTTTCTCCCATAAGTATTAGGGATTGACTATGTTTTGATGATGTTGATATGGTGCCGCCTGAGTGTGTGCTTTGTACATTAGCCTTGACTATGCCGCCTGCGAGCGTGCCGTGCAGCTTGTTGTAACTATGACTTTATGTTTAATATATATAGTCTTTATCTTGGACCTATTTATAGTTATTATTCATATTGGAGTATACCTTAGTTATCTTTAAGCCCTTATCCAGAAAATATTTTCAACTTCATTTTCAAAATAAAAAAAAGGGTCCATTTTTTCGTAAACAAATACAAAGAAAAAGGAGTTAAGTTAGCAAGGTGACACTTCAGAAATGGGGTGTTACACCATCTCTTCAAAAATTGCCACATAAGTACCCTTGCCACGTCAGCACTATTAGTGAAAACTAACGGCAGAGACTAAAAGTGCAAACGGAAAATAATGTAGGGATCAAAAATGCCCAAAAAAGTTTATAGGGACTAAAACAAAATTCGGTATATTTATAGGGACCAAAAACATATTTAACCCTTAAAATTATTTACGTTTTTTCTTACTATTATCTATGAATGTTTAATTTCAACGTCATTGTTAATATTCTTTCATTTTTCTATATTCATATACCGTGTTGCAGCATTTACTCATGTGGGAACTTCAGCCACATTTACAGTACAACCTCATCATCTTTTCCAACTCTGTATAACTGCTTCTATTTTATTTGTGATTTTCATCCAGCTCTTCATGGTACACACATATTTCACTTTCTAAATGTGTTGTATTCTTTTCTTTCTAATTATGAGTTAAGTTTTTATATTTACATTTGATAAATATGAATTATGTTATCAAAAATTTTAGACATTTTCTTCCTATTATCTATGGATGTTTAATTTCAACGTCTTTGTTAATATTCTTTTTTAATTTTATAATATTCAAATTTAATTTATATTTATATTTATAATTTAATTTTTATTCACAGTTATTTGACTACATATTTTACAAGCTACCATTGGATACAGGGTCGACTCAATACTTCTGAGTTCGATTCCCGCAGTGGACAAGCTCTAAACAGTTAAAAAAAGAAACCGAGCAACATAAATTTTTTTACTCATTTACACGAAAGAATTTAGCCAACCCCATGCATCACACGGGATATGGGGTTAGTAATATTTAAATAACTAATGATTTGGACTAATATGATTTAGACTCTGTTTGGCAAAAAGTAGCGGATAGCGGATAAACTAGCGGATAAGCTATCTTATAGCGGATGGGGTAGCTGAAAGCGGATGAGGTAGCGGATTGAATTAAAAGTGTTTGGTAAAACTAGCGGTTGGAGTAGCTTATAAGTATAAAATTACGTAAATAGGCATAAGTAATTAATGCTTAAAAAGGAGAGATAAATTCATTTAATGGTGGATAAATGAGTAATTTAATTAAAGTAGTAAGGGTAAAATTGAGAGAAAAAATGAAGCTTATTTATAGGCTCAATCTTTTACTTCAAGTGGCGTTTTAAAAATCTTTATAATTTCTTACCTGAAAAACGCTAAAAAGTGGTAGATACTAAACACCTACAACTAACGGATACGCTATAAGCTATCTGATTGCTTTGCCAAACAGAGCCTTAGCAACGGCGCAAGTATAAGAAAAGAAAAGAAGGAGGGGGGAGAGAGAGAGAGAGGAAAAAGCGAGTGAAGGAAAAATGAGCAACGAAGCAAAAGCGAACAGCGGTGGTAAAGTGGGAGGAGGAGGAGGGGGATTCAGGGCAAGGTTGGATCACTACCTTTATAGCGGTGATAAGAAGCATGTTTTCGGTGGCATAGTTCTCATCACTGCTCTTTTCTCAATTCCATGGTTCCTTATGAATAGAGGTTTCTTCCTTTTTCCTTTATTATTATTATTGCTTTTTTATTTATTATATTCTGATAATTGATGAAAATTGAAAGCTGATTTCTTTTTAGAAGTAGTATTATGAATTTCCCTTTCAGTTTAAATTTGAGATTTGTTTATTTTGCTGTGAAAAACCTGGTTCTTGATGAGCACTCTCACGCACATAAACTGTTTGATGAATGATCTGAATGTAACTAACCCGTTATTGATAGAAAAGTGAATCTTACAATGATGCTTATATGCATCTCAGTTCAGCAATGAAACTACTAATAAACTGAAACTGTAAACTAACTCAACCATACACGTGTACTAACTATGATTAACTACTAACCAATTTGGAATACCTACAATAGTATGTGTATATGTGCCTACAATGTTGTGTAAAGTTTCAAATCTATTCCTTAGCTGCATTGTTATCAAAACAGTGGTTGCACAACACAATTGAACTTAGTAAATTTATTCTAGAGGCATATAACTAGCACAAGTAGAGATCCTCTCATAATGGAGATTCTGAGAGCTCTGTTACTATTGTTTTAGGTATATATATACACATTTTAAATTGGTGACATAAGTTGTGTGTTTCTCCATTTCTTTCAAGAAATGGAATACTCTATCTATCTAGCACATTGTCTAGGGTTTATGAGTAAACGAAGTCAGGGCAGTGCCAGTTTGCAAGTTGAGGTTTGGATGGTATTGCTCAACTTTTTCTCTCGCTGTTTGTTCGAAGTCCGGTTGAATCCCTCCAAAGTAAGTTAAATACCCTTTGATCCAAGAAAATGTGATTTTAAGAAACATAATTATCTCTAGTTATTCCGATTTCTAAGTCAATTTTTTATTGATCCAAGAAATCTGGCTTAGGAGTTGGGTTGAGAACAAGAACAATTGCCAAACCATTTCCAATTGTCAGGATCTATTGTTGTATACTAAGTTCAGAGATAAGCTACTTATCTCTAAATCTTTCTTGATCGTTTTTCCTCTAGTTTTACTTCGTCTTTTCTACCTCTAACCATTGGATTGTCCTCCATCTGGTCGATCCTCTTTATTGGTTCTGCCTTATGTGTTCTCTACATGCATTGAGTAGAGAATTCCATATTAAATTTTACTGGAAATTATATTTTCAGATATAAATCAGTTAACATCAATTTACTTTTAGCCAAAACCAATTTTTTAAATCACGATCATTCAAATTCAAGTTTACAAATACTCACTCATTTAAACACACTAAGATCTGTTGTGTTGAAAAGGAAGATAGAATAAGATAGAATATTTTCGGCATGATTTCACGAGCTATTCTCGCTAGATATAGCATTGCTCATAACAATTTGGCTATCCAAAAAAAAGCCACATTCTATGGGGTAGAGAACCAAAGTTCAATTGCTTGGGAAAGCAATTTTTGGGAGGGTATCCAAACTGCAATTGGCATTAAAGAAATAGTGAAAAAAAATACTTTTGGGGATACCCTGGTCAATAAACCCAAAGCAAAAGTGTAACATATTCGCATTTCTATGGCATGACTGTAGAACTGTTCTGGCCAAAATACATTTTATTTTTACCCATTCTGTTGTATGTTTTTATCATTTGAAATCTAGACTAGAAGAAACAAAGTTAGACTTCTCAAATAATCATCATCGTACTAAAGGTTTTTAAACATGTGCATTAACTTGTGGAACTATCCGATTCCACTTCCACGATCTTTGGTCTTCATTCCTAGTTAGCTTGCTGGTGGAACCGTTTTTGCGGCGAGTCGTTGATGTGACTCGCGATTCGGATGAAATCGAGCATAATAGTTTGTTTTTGCAAGTTAGCGTTTTCAAATATATTTATAAATCTGGCCCGAATTTTGGGCCCGACGTGCAAGACAAGTCTTCTTGTTTTCTGTTTAAATAGACGAGAAACATGGGATGACAAACACAAACGCAGAAGCTTCACAAATAGCAGTTATAGGCTTACAGACCTTGTGAACAAAAGTCTTGCTTAGGCGACGCCAATGGAAACCTCCAGTGTCTTGTGTCATTGATGCTTTCTTTTGAGCCTTCTATGTTATGTGTGTTTGAAGTTTGAACAAGCGCGTGCTAAACGTGGTTTTGAATGAACTTGGCTTTGTAAATTGATTTGGCAATGAAGTAACATTTATGTTTGGACATTTTTATTCTAAAAGTGAGTTTGATGTAAAACGAGGTGTAAATTTCAACCTAATGTAAAAGCTACTTTTTATCAGTTCTTGTTATAGTCAACCTAGATTTGGAGACATAATTAATTTTAAGTCAGATCAATATCTTCAATTCTAGCCACCCTCTAACCAACCCTTCTTGATCCCTTGGGGGACTCTGCCTGTGGGGCTATTCTGTTTGTGCATCATTAAGTAATATGGTTCACTCATTGTTGTCTCCCCGGCACCCACCTGATGAGGGTTCCCTGCGTCGTTTTATTTACAGGGTTCCCTCTGGGGGGCGCTACAACAACTGCACTATTCATCTATATTTTTAACGAAATCAGGATTGGAATGAAGTTAAGTGATTTTGAGTTTCAAAAAGTATCCAAATATTCAAATCATTTAATTACCTCCTCTGTTTCATTGCAGGATCAAAACACCAGTCTCATCAAGATTACTTGGAAAAAGCTGATAAAGCAAGGAGCCAAAGACTCTCATCAAGTGCTGCTTCTGCCAAATAATCTTGAAAAAGTATCTATTAAAGAGCATAGTTTTCCAGTTACTCTAGAATTAAAGGCATTAGATATGTTTGTTTGATGATGTTGTTTCATCATTACTTTTTTCTGTTGGATGAAGGTCCATTTTTTCCATTTCCCTCTAGTCATTGTACTCTACTGCTAAATCAATCTTTGTTAATAAAAAAACTGTTGATGCTCTATAATTTGATATGATAAAATTTCCCTATATAATAAAATTGGTTTGGTATAATTTGTATTTTGTATAAAGTAGTCAATAGGTCATATAAATTTGATCAGATATTTATGTTGTACATTTAATCCAATTGGTTTAAAAGAAATGTAAGAAGAACATTGCCCTGCATAACCCAACACCTGCTGGTAGCTGATGAAACGAGAAAGTTATGTGTTTTTCGTCGGTTTTGTACAGTAACTTTCGTACTATGTATCATTTTCCATATGATGTATTGCTGTTTGTAGAGCAGACAATGTTCTTTTCATTGATATTAAGTTGAACCTTATCAAAATTGTTGAGTACTTGTGAAGTTATGAAAACAAAGATAAGCAAAAAATTTCAAAATGACATGATCATTTGAAATTTCAACATTAGAAGCTATATATGTTGCCTGTATTTTATTGGCTCATACGATGCATGGATTGTGATTCTCTCTATCTCTCTCCTCTTACATTTTTTAATCTTTTTAAAACAAAATAATTTTAAGGGTTTGGTTTGAGTTTTATAATTGATCCAATGGTTTTTGTGTATCTTAACTTTAGTGAATGCAATCAATAATGAATGCAGTGAATCATGGTCCTGGATGAATATGTCAATTGAACAATAATTGAGTTTTGTCGTGTATGTTCAAATAATACAACTGATAAAAAAAGCCCATTAGTTCAGTAAACTGGGCCACCCCACATCACATCGACTTTACCCACAATACCAATATATATAGGGTTTTGCTTTTCCCACACCCCCTCCTACTCAAAACACACCCCATAAGGGTGTGAAAAGACCAAAAGGCCAGTCAAAACCTCTTTTTTTCACGAAATTTCACCTTTTCGAACGTGGGCGCCCGAGCGAGTTTGAATAGACATCGTCGTTCGTGTGTGTTAAATCTTGACTTCACTTGCCTCTTGTGCAAAATTTCACATGTTCGCGTGGGGTCATGCGAGCGGTTCAACACCCTATTTTATTGCAAAAATGGACTCACACCACATTCACTTTTTATTGCGTCAGATATGATGTTCGAACAAAGTCGTTTTTATTTTGGAATAAAATTTGTTAGGGTTTTGATCTTTGTAACGGGACCCTATACCCCCATCTCATCCCAAATGCTAAAAACAAAAAAAAACAATTTTTTTCTTTCCGAACATCTCTATGAGATAAATCCAGAAGTCAAAAAATTACTACGGTTTATTATCCTCAAGAGATAAACCGTAGTAGTTTTTCACGACTGAGATTTATCTCATAGAAGATGTTTCATAAAATGATGTTGTTCTCTATGAGATAAATCCGAGTCGAAAAAATTGACTACGGATTTATCGCTCGAGATAAACTCGTCAGTCTTTTTCGACTACTGCAGTTTATCTCATAGAGATGTTTCCGGAAAAAAAATTGTTCAAAAAAAGTTACAGATTTATCGCGAGGATAAATCGTAGTAGCAAAAGTGATTACTGATTTATTTCCTAAACAACTCAAATAAAATTGATTAGGAAGTTAATGAAAATGATGGTATTTTGGTCTTAAATCGTATTATGTATGGGGGTATGGAGGCCAAGGAAAAGTAAAATTAAAACCCGATTTGAGGGTGTGAGAAAGAGGAGGGTGTGGAGAAAAGCAAACGCCTATATATATAGATAGATAGATAGATAATTCAAAATTATTTTTAATTGGTGACGACTTTCCAGTGAAATTACTACTAGCTTACAAAAGAATTAAACAAAATTTTAGAAGTGAATAGTCAATGAATATTGTCAAGGGATAGCTTATCAATAATTAAGATAATAATTGTTATTTGCAGGAATGACACTTCACTACAGGGAACATGATATAAAAATTTAGGTTATTAGCACATTACAATCATTGACTTGATTTTAGCCTCTTCCTTCTTCTTCACTTTACTTATGGATAAAGATAAACGTATGAAGACATCGATCAAATAATGTGCAATCACTTACCGGTACAGTCGTGCAGTCAATAGATATAGACAGTTAAATTTTGATCAAACGGCCCAGATGAACCAAAATAGTGGCTCTACAAGATCCAAAATCCATAAAGACATTGGATACTATTTGTGCAATCACTTTTTTATTTATATACAAATTCTTCAACTTCAAATCTTCAATCATACAAAGAAACACCAACCACTTTTTGGTGTTGACTAGTAGGTGATCTATCTAAGTAAATTACATAAACTTGAAAACAAATTAATTAGATAGAGAAATTCTTTAAATGTAAGGATTAATATGAGATGAATAATCACGAATTCCTGCTCCTTCCCAACCCATCCATTCTTCCCAATATTCCCAATCTGGATCATGCATTCCTCTAAATGTATATGAATCATCATCCCCTTCATCATAAACTTCATATGTTTCTGTCACAACATTTGTTTCTCCTCTCAAATTAGCCATCACAATCTGCAATAATTAAATCCTAATTAGCAATAATAATCAAAACATATGCTAGTATTTAGAGATGATCATATTCATATCATTCAAACCAATGTTTTGAAAACCGAACCAGACAATGAACCAATCAGACCTTTCGGTCATGCATGGTTCAACCGTGAACCGCTTAAAACTGCTCAAATTTAACCGCTCAACAGGTCGTGGTTCAACCGGATCAACCGCTCCGGTTTTTAAAACACGGATTCAAACAATAATGTTACACAATATTATTAAATCAACTATCCAATTGAAATTTAGAATAACTCACATCATAAGCCTCATTGATTTCATGAAACTGAACCCCACAATCTCTTCCTCTACATACATCTGGATGATACTGAAACACAAATGAACAGCAAATAATTAATATTTTTTTAACAAAAAAAAAAATACTCAATACAAACACAATCAACAGACATCCTTAATTCTGTCAAAAAAAAAAATAGACATCCTTAATTTCTTCAAAATCAAAAATGTCAAAACCAAAACCAAAATACATGAATCTAATTAATTATTTCAAAGAAAGCCCTAAACATAGGCAAAACATCCTTAATTTCCTCAAAGTCAAAATGGCAAAACCAAATATATGAATCTAATTAAAGTTCTAAACTTTGATATAAAAACAGAAGATTGAAGATCAAACCTGCAAAGCAAGGCGTCTGAAAGCCTTTCTAACATCAGATTCAGAAGCACCAGGTTGAATTCTCAAGGTCTTATAAGGATCCCTTGCAGAAGAAGAAGATGAAATAGAACAAAAAACCCTAGCCTTGTTATTCATCTTATTTAATTTATTTTCCTTTCTTTTGAATTGCATCCATGAAACAGAAGATCCAATAACACCAAAAGCAGCAGCAGCCATTTTTGCAAAAAATAAAAGCTTCAAAATCTCATAAACTAGAAATACCCAACACAAATTTTCAATGACCCACAAAACCTTTGGCTATAAATAAGGAAACTTTGATATTTTTTTTTATTAGTTTAGAATGGATCAAAGGGCACGGCAAATTTGATTGATTTTGATGGGAAGACGGTGGGTAACGTTTTCTTTAGATTTTAATTTGTTAAGTGTAGAATAGAATAGAATAGATCAAAAAAAGGGAAAGGGAAAGTAGAATAGAATAGATGAAAGGGTTATGGTAGACAGAGATTTATATAAATTGTTAAATGGTGAAAGATCGAATCTGAGGTTGTTGTGTTGTATTGTATTGATGATGTTCTTATCCATTGATGCAATCGTGACGTGGAATGTCGCGTTAATGAGAAGGAAAAGTTAAAAATAGGATAGATAAATAATAAATAAATAAATAAATAAATAAAAATCATCCTGCTGAAGATAAGGGATAGAGAGATTATTGGGATTTTGGTTTATCTTATTTGCTTTTTTTTTAGCTTTTACTTAGTCTGTTTGTGAAGGACTGTTATTTTGGATTTTTTATAAGAAAATAAAATTTTTGGTCAAAAAATAAGAAAATAAAATTGTATACTTTTTGGTACAGAAAGAAAAACAAAAGAAAAAAACCAAAGAAACTAAAGACGCCGGAAAGCTATTATTCTACATGAATTGCAAATAGGGTTGGGAATAAGTTGAGTCGAGTTAGGCTAGATTGTATCATTTTAAAAGCCTATTGTTGCGCCCGAAAAAATCTCTGAGGGGTTTTTCTCGTTTACAACCTTTTAGAACAATGAAGTCGCCACCAATATTTTTATAGGAAAATATTAGGTTTGAGTTTGGTAGGCATGCAGGTGTAGTCACATTTTTAGACCTTTAATTAAACGTGTGGTTTTAAGTGTTGATTTGGAAAATACTTAAATTTGCCTCTTGATTGAAAAGACTTCTTTCCTTTGAAAGGAAAAATGTTTTTAGTTTGTTGTGCAGAGTTTGTTTAAAAGCGCTATTTATTTTTATTTTTTTAAGCAATGATGATCAATTGGCGAAGGCCAAGTGATTTCAATGTTGACAATCATGCAAGCAAAGGCTTCGGGGGACCGCTAACAAAGGCGTGTTAATGAAGCCTAACAAATTAGGCATTCATGATGATCAATTGAGCAAAGGTTCCAAGTGATCATCACTAGGTCCTCATTGTTAATGATCAATGACCACTAACAAAGTTTTTGATTTAATGAAACGTATTCGAGTTAAGTTAATTGAGAGAGAGAGAGAGCAGCGGAGTCGGTTTGGGGGTGGGTTGCGGCGGTGAAGAAGGCGGTTTTCTCTCCTCTGTTCTTCGTTGTCTCTTTTTGTTTCTCTTCGTTTCTTTCTCTTTTCGTTTATAGTCCAAACGGGTTTCGATATGGTGTCTTTTGGATTTAACATGATATAAACCCAATAACGTGCTTTCATCGAGCTTGGCGAGTTCAACAATGGCATAAATTGCGTTCTTTCGTTTTCTCCGCTTTCGCAAGAAGAAGGAGGGTTTCGTTGGTGGAGCTTCGGTTTTGGACGAAATATCTTTATATGACTATATGTATTACTCAAAATAAATTAACTTATTTAAATTTTATTTTATAATAAGTTAAGTTCTAATTGAGATCTAACAAAACCTTTAATGGAAATATCTTTATATGACATCTTATTTAAATTTTATTTTGTAGGTAGGTTAACTAATTGAGATATCTTTATATGACATCTTATTTAAATTTTATTTTATAATAATAACTTTAACTATGTCTGATGTAGGTTAATATGTTTAAACTAACAAAAAATGTTACAAAGTTAAGACTTAATACAAAGTACCAAATTGAATACAAAATCAAATTAGTAATTAAAAATATTAGTTATATTTATTTAAATAGGCCGGCCTGATAGGCCTAAAAGACTTTACTGATGACCTATATATGGTCTGACCTATTTAGCTAAATAGACTTTTAAAAAAGGCTTATGCTTCGTACAACCCCCATTTACTCACTAGGCACCCTTTTTGGTGTGAAAAGAACAAAAGCTCTTACTGAAAATTGGTTTTTATTTTTTTTTAAACATTAAGTACGATTCGGATTTCACTGCACCGAGTGTGTTATTTTCAAAGACAACCCCTGTAAAACTGTTTTTTATTAAGTTTGGAGCACGGCTGACCGAACCTCACTATTTTATGTTTTCTCCTATTTTCTATTTTCTATTGTTTTCCTGATGAACTGTCACATTCAAACAAATTTTCGTTATCAAAAATCGAAAAAATATATATATATATATATATATATATATATATATATATATATATATATATATATATATATATATATATATATATATAAGCCACTTAATTCCCTTTTTACATTGTTCAAAAGTTATAAGCATTTTGCATTTGGCATTTACTTGAGCAACTTAATTCTCTTTTATTTCAAGACGAAGATACCAGATTATACGAACACATTCTAAAAATTAATATCAAATATTTAATAAAAATCATCCTAAAAGTTAGGCAAAATTAAGGTACGCAAAATTAATAAAAATCATTCTAAAAATTATACGAAGGTGCCAGATTATACGAACTCAGATTTAAGTTAGGAAAAATTAATACAAATCATTGTAAAAATCATCATGTACACAGTAGTACAACTTTTAAGGATAAAATAAAATATTTAGTATCAAATGCTTAGTATTAAATTTTAGAGCGTGAGGGGGGCTTTGAGGGGGTTCGGTACTCAAAAGACCGAACTGGTTTGGAGCACCGTGCTTTGAACCAGTTTAAATATAGCGTTAGGGGGTTTTGATGTGAGGATATTTTGGGAATATTTAAGGGTTAGGGGTGTCCAATGGGTAGCTAGGGGTTGTACGAAGCATGGGCATTAAAAAAAGTCTTGGTCTTATCTGTTTAAAAAAAAGTCTGGTCTAACCTGGGCCTGTCGTAGGCTCCTGTTAGGCGGCAGGGCCTATTCCCTCCAAAATACCAATTTTATCTAGGGATGTTTTTTTATACCCCCACACCATCCCCTCCCACCCCCATGCTTTTACGTTATTCCGAAATTACCCCTGGCATAAGTTACCAATTTTGACTTGCATTGAATTCTCTCTGATTGGGAACCACTTTATCTGCCATCGTATATACGCCAATGAAAGGTATATACGATTGCATTGAATAATGAACGTTGACCTGGAAAAAAGTGCATCGCATGTATGTCCTTCGAGACGTATATACGATTGCATTATTAAATGTTTCGTTGACTACCCATCGTATATAACATAGATACGAGTGGGCTTTGAAGATTCAATCGTATATACATTTGGGCCATGTATATACGATGTTAGAAATTAACCCATCGTATATACATGGTTAAGGAGGTATATACGATGGTTTTTTTTTAAAACTGAAACATATATTTGTGTTGTTGGAGCAGATATTGACCTGCCTGCTGCAGATGCCGACTCTCAGTTGGCTGCTTTTGATATTGATACTACAGCGGCGTTCACGACGGATACGGTTTATATTTCACTCAAATTTTTGTTAATCAAGTTTGATAATTATTTAACCAATTACGTAAGTACGTAACATTTATCTATTTATTTGTAGGTATTTTCTACACGCGAGGCTGTGGAGGAGTGGGGCAAAGCTGTTGGTAGAAGTATTGGAGTAGTGGTAATAAAAGTGAGATCCGACAAAGCAGGAAAGAGGGGGAGACGAGAGAAGATTGATTTTGGCTGTGAGAAGCAAGGGTGGTTTACTAATGATTCAAGGGTTTTCGGTTCTAAAAGAAGAAGCTGTCCTTTTAGATGGAAAGCTACTTGCACTATTCGTCGTGGGGGTTGGACTGTGACGGTTAAGTGTGGTAGACACACACATGAGTTGCTTAAAACTCCCATTGGTACTAATGCCTTTGGGCGTCTGTCTAAGGTGCAAAAGGATCTGGTTAACGAGCATGCGAATTTTGATGTTGAACCGAAAGCTACTATTAACGCTTTGAAGAAGCTAGATCCGGAGAATGTGACTACTCTTCGTCAAGTTTATAGGCAGCGTCACAAACACCGGTCTACAAAGAGGAGTCTTAGAACGGACATTCAGGAGGTATTGAGATTGAGATTCAAATTATAACCGTTGATAAAATCACAACCGTTAACAGTTAATAAGCCCATCGTATATACCCTTGGTGGGACATATATACGATGTGCATTTTTTAGGCATCGTATATATGTTTATTGTGCGTATATACGATTGACTTAAAACGCATCAATCGTATATACGCAAAATAAACATATATACGATGCCTAAAAAATGCACATCGTATATATGTCAAAAAAAGATATATACGATTAGTGTAACTTTGTCAAAAACAAAAGGTTTTTGAAGGGCATTTTGGGAATTCACTATTGTGTGGGGGTATATGGGAACATTGTGGGGGAACAAAAATAAAACCCTTTTATCTATCTATTATCTATCTATATCATTCACCTACCACTAAAATTTCAATTTTATCCTTTTTCTAAACAAACAACTGGAGGATATTTTAGTAATTTTACTTTTTAATTTTTCAGTTTTTCAAACTTTTTCACTCAATCTCTCTCACATACTTTTTCACTAGCTTATCCTCTTCTTCCTCTAATTCTCTCATTTCTCTATTTTTCACAATATCTACTTCTACTATCTATCGATACCATTCACCTACCATCCAAATCTACTATCTATTTATATCATTCACCTACCACCAAAATACTAATTTGATCATTTTTCCATCTAAACAATTGGATGATATTTAAGTAATTTAACTTTTTCAAAAATTTTCACTTTTTCACTCACACACTTTTTCACTCTCTTCTCTTTCTTCCTCTATTTCTCTATTTTTCACAATATACCTACTTTAATTTGGTTCTACATGTCTCATTCATTTTCCCTCTTTACTATTTTAAAAAGTTTCAAATTTTGACAAATTTTTAATATCCATTTTTTTACGCACGATAATATTTGGACTAATTAAATTTGTCAACTTTAAAATTGCATTGATTTTCATAGGATAGTGTTCAAATTAAATAAATTTTGTCAGAGTTCATACATTTACTATCTATATAAATCCTTCATTTTTCCTTTTTAGTATTTTAGAATTTTTCAAAATTTTGACAAAATTTTAATATTCCGCTTTTTTACACGGAGTAACGCTCAAACTAATTAAATTTTTATACGGAGTAATGTTCGGACTAAGTTTGTTTGAGTCCATACATAAAAATAAAACGGTAGCACTCGTGCGTAGGCACGGGTATACTGCTAGTCTATCTATACCATTTACCTACTATAAAAATACACATTTTATCCATTTTCCAACTAAACAATTGGAGGATATTTATATAATTTCAATTTTTCAAACTTTTTCACTTTTTTACCTTTCACTCTTTTATACTTAATTTAACTTCCTCTACATGTCTCCTTAATTTTTTAACATGTAATTTCTAAGCAACATAATTTGTTAATAGAGATGGAGTCATGTAGTTCAATAAGTGACCATTCGGTCCGACCATTGACCTATTGATCCAATGTCATAATCGAGTCAATAACTGAGTCGATTTTAATAACACTGCTTGTTAGAAATACACATTTCAAAACAATCTAATCTACTCTAATATAATAAAACACTATGCTAGCAAATTGATATTTTTAGACATCCCACAAGCGCACCACCTTTTCAATTTTTTTTTGGGTATTTTAGTCATTTTCCCGCTAAAATACAAAAACAAAAACAAACAGCTTTTAACAGCAAAACCTGCTCTATCCCGTGTCATGTTGTATCAAAAAAAAATTAAAAATCTCTTGGGCATGCAGCAATGTTAAATCTTTTGAAGAGGAGTTTTGTCACTCATTGTGGTCCTACGACTCAAGGGATTAGTCTTTGCAGTTACGCGCAAAGGATACCAGTTCTATACAAAAAAAACTCACTTTTGTAAAAAAAAATAATTAAATCAAAATTGATTTAATTCATATTAAATTATGTAGAACTTACTATTTACTGGGTGATTCTAGGGTGAGAAAATTAAATCTTTCACCGGTGAACCACTAAAATTGACCGTTGGATGTAGTTTAGAAATTTATAAATGGTTGAGATTTAATATTGGTTGATTCAATCTTAACCATTCATAGCATTTTAAACAATATCCAACGGACAATTTTAGTGGTTCACCGGTGAAAGATTTAATTTGCTCTTTCACCCTATAATCACCCCTATTTACTATAATATACTCAAACTTTTACAATCAATTAATTTAACCACTATCAATTCTAACAAAATATCATACCGCTAGCTAAAATTCCAAAATTATTTTTCCTAAAAAATCAATATTAAATCTCATTTCTCTCTTTCGTGAGCGGCAACGAGAGCAGCAACGACAATGCCAACAGGATCGCCAACAGGAGCGCCAACGGGAGAGACAACAGGAGCGCCAATGAGGATTTTGCAACTTTTATCGATTTTTTCCTTTTTCTTTTATTATATTTTGCAACTTTCAACGTATTTATAACTTCATAGCCTATTATAACAAATACAGTATCACCTATGCATCCGGGTAAACTACTAGTTTAATTTTATAAATATTCTTCCAATAACCTTGTGTGTGCTAAAAAAACCTACAACCCCGTCTTAGAATGTGGTTAAGAACTAAGGCTGTGATACTATCTTAGAATGTAGTTAATGTCTAACTTGACCTCGCAAAACCGACTTGTAAAATAAGGGTCGAAGGATATCTACCACTTATAAACTCTTTTTCATGTAATATTACATCTGATGTTGGGACTCTTAACACCCTGAATGTTTTGAAAGACAATATACTCTCTGCTAGTCACATAATTTTGGGTTTTAATTTTCATACCCCCCTCATTGGCCTCCATACCCCCATAATACAATTTTATACCAAAATACCCCTCTCATTTTTACAAAAAATCACAACTGGTCTAAAATTTCGTGTTTTTTTCGGATTTATCATAGAAAGGTAAATCCGTAGTTTTTATTTTTGAATTTTTCCCGAATTGATATGTTGTGATGATTCCGTAGGGAAAAGTTTGGGTTTTTTCCGGATTTATGTTAACTACATAAATCCGGAGTGTTAAAAATACACTACGGATTTATGTGGTTAGCATAAATCCAGGAAGCATACAGATTTATCTGGGATAGATAAATCCGGAGTCATTGTTTAATTTTTTAAAATTTATTTAATTAGTTAATTAATCAGGTTCTCTATGGTTAATATCGAACATATATGGCTATGCCGGATGGGATGCTTCCCAATTGCATTGATTTATCAGATGCATTTACAACAAATGAGGTGCGTATTTATGATTAGTTATTTTAAACAGTATTTAGAATTTAGTCTAATCCGATAATTGTAAATTATTTGTAGATTTTTCATACCCGTGATGATCTCGTACGTTGGGCTAGAGAGACTGGGAAAGCCAACGGAACAGTTGTTATCATCCTCAGATCCGATAAAGCAATTGGCAAAAGTGGGAGAAAAAATGTGATTGTTTTTGGTTGTGCGAAACATGGGAAACACACAGGAGTAGACGTGGATTGCTCTAAAGGTAGAAGGATATCTTCAGAGAAGTGTGATTGTCCATTCAAGCTAAAAGCTAAACCTCTAAATCCTCCAGTTGAGGATTGGAAAGTAGAGGTTAGGTGTGGTGTACACAATCATAAGCCATCTCCATCATGTATCGGATTTCCAATATTTGGGCGATTCACAAAGGAAGAGAAAAATATGTTGGATGAGCATACATTGTTAAATGTCAAAGCAAAGAAGAGTCTAAGTGCATTGAAGAAGAGATTTGTGGGGAACTTGAGTACTATCACGCAGTTGTATAAGCAGCGCCGAATGTTTAGGACGAGTCACAAAGGTTCTAGAACTGAGATCCAGGAGCTTATGAGGTTGATAGATTCTGAACACTATGTGTGTTGGACCAGAAGAATTGAGAACTCTAAAGTTATTGGCGACATCATGTGGGCACATCCTGAGTCTATCAACCTATTGAGGATATTCCCTAGGATATTGATTATGGACAACACCTACAAAACCAACAATTATAAACTGCCTCTCTTGGAGATTGTTGGAGTGACTTCAACGGAGTTGACATTCTCGGTTTGCTTTGCTTATTTGTCGAATGAGCGGTATGACAATTTCAGATGGGTATTGCAGACGCTGAGAGACATGATGGTGGTAGATATTACTCTTCCTGAACTTTTTATCACTGATAGAGATCTTGGACAGATGAGTGCCATAGAGGTGGTGTTCCCAGAAAGTTACAATTTGCTTTGTCGGTATCACATAAGCAAGAATGTGAGTGCTAAGTGTAAATTGATGGTGAAGAAGGATAGGCGCAAGAGATGGCAATGGGTCTGTGGGTGCGTATAGCTGACTCAACAGATGAGGAAGAGTTTTATCAGCGGCTACTTGAGTTCGAGCAATCATGTGTTGATCTACCGCAGTTTGTTCAGTACGTGAACAACACATGGTTGCTTCCTCACAGGGACATATTTGTGTTGGCGTGGATTAATAAGAGGAGACACTTTAGGAATACCACAACAAATAGGTACGTAATGTTGTTCACTATTATTTTTTTATGTGTTAGACTATTAGTTTTTTTTTAGAAATAGTTGTGTTTATTTTTGCTTTGGAATATTAGGGTTGAAAGTGCACATTGGGCATTGAAGAGGGCTTTGGGTTTTAGTGGAGGAGACTTGTGCAGATGTTGGGAGTCAATGCATGGTATGTTAAATGCACAGATCGATAAGATAGTTGAATCATTCACAAAGAGTATTGACCGTGTGGATGTCAAGCACAACACTCCATTCTACAACAATCTACGGGGTTTTGTATCGGTAAACACACTTAACCATATTTCTACCAAGTTTGATAAAACTTTGGGTTACGTGGGCACAGATAAAGGTCGATGTGGTTGCACGATTAGAGTTACTCATGGATTACCGTGTGCTTGTGAACTTGGTTATATGCACCTTCATGCAAAACCTATCCCATTGGAGGTTGTTGATGAGCATTGGATGAAGCTTACTTTGGAGGGTATTGATGAGGAACGCAAGAAGCAGGCATCTGCTGATTGTGACATTAGTTTCATCATGGAGGCAATATGGGGGCGTTTTAAGGATATGGACCTTAATGAGATATTTGCGTTGAAGAAAGGTCTTATGCCGTTTGGTTTTCGTAGCACAACATCTATTGTTCCTCCTCCTTCGAAAGTAAAGACTAAAGGTGCACCAAAGAAGCGGAAACTGTATGATGTGAAACGAGATCCTTCCTTCTTTGAGCATGTGGACGAGCGAGAGAAGAATGCCACCACGAGTTGATCGAGAAAATCTTTCCAGCAGTCATCAAAGGTTCCCTCCCAAAGATCATCAAAACAACCTTCCCAGTTACACTCATAGCGATCATCAAATGAGCGAGCACAACATGACATGCATTTCATCAGGTGGATTCCTCCTCATATGCACGACTAGATTGATGACATTATTAATGTAGAAGGAGATGGGAACTGTGGGTATCGATGTATCGCCGCCGCACTTGGTCTTGGTGTTGACAGTTGGCCCCTAGTTAGGCAAGATCTGCTTCAGGAAATTGATGAACATTGGGGTCTATATGATCAGTTGTTTGGTGATAACCTTGACACTCTCAGAGATTCATTGATTGTTGAAGATTGAGTGCACCAACTGGAGGACAAGTGGATGGTTATGCCTGATATGGGACATATTATTGCAACCAGGTATTCAATAACTGTAGTTTCATCCAAAGGAATGGTGATCCGAGGAATCGACACCTGTAAAAACCAGGGCAAGTATCTCTGAGAAGTCTCACCAATGAAGGTCGTCGGAGTAGCCGCCCTGATGACTGCTTCAGCCTGATTGGGGCCATACATCCACCTCCCAACCATGTCCCTAATAGACCCCATTGGGGAAATTGGTTCAAGTGGTATGTCCTGAATATAACCAAATTGCCATAAATACCGGTCAGGCATGTACCGAACCCGAATCTCGTCCCTAGGGAAACATCCTCTATACAACATAATCTTCTCAAACGGTCTGTACTGCCTATGGTCCTCACAAGGTCTGAAGTTAACATCTGTACACTTAAGGGTATCCAACTTCCTCCTAAAATGTGCTAACTTCAGGGTGTCATCTTTTTTATTGATCCACCACCCAGAACGTGGCCCATGAGATGCTCCTAAGTCCTTTCGAGCAACAAAGGTGGGAAAGTACTCATAGATCCAAGTCTGCAATAATGTGTTAAAATAATGTGTTAAAATAATGTGTTAATGACCTAATCATGTGTTCAAATAATGTGTTAATGAAACATTTTACCTGCAACAAAGTCGCGTAGCCTCCAAGCTGCTTACCCTTATGATGAGATCCAACATGCAGCTGGTGGACAAATACGCCAACGCAGCTGGGGCCCGGGCCCACTAACCACAATCTTTAAACTTCTCAAAAAGCTTCACCCAATTCACGGGTATGGCTGTCGCACTCTTGTCGGAAAATATGGTATACCCCACCATAAGCAAAAGATATGGACGTGCAGCAAATCTAAATTTACCTGCATCCAAGTGTCTCTTGTATACATCCTCTAAAAAACTGAATCTAAGATACCCTCCTCTGTTTTTCTCTCATCGTTATTTAATAATTTGTTAATGATGAGAGAGAGATAGAGAGGATTGAGGGAGATGTAGGGAGATGGATCTCAATCCAAGATCAAAAGCCCATAATTTTTCCACAAGATCCACTTTGTGAAATGAGGAAGTGGCAGCTTCTACGTGTTGAGTTTTAATACCATGATGAAAAGTTAGATTTAAAAATGCTCAACTCGTGAACTTTGTGTCTAGTTAAAAAAAGGTTGTGAAGTTGCGCTAATAAGAATCCTTTTTAATATGAAAATCGTGACAAATCGTAACCGGTAGAAATTGGATAAGAAGAGTCCTTTTCAGAAAGGGGATAAGGGGTACTCATAATCCGACACGCGGTGCTTCTGCGACCCCTGTAGCATCTAAATCCAGTTCTGTAAAAAAAATATAAAAATTTAGATGGTCCACCTAGCTTATACTACTACTTGTTTTCATTGTTTTGATCTTATCATTTGTCAGTTATTTTTGTCGTGTTTTTAATTTTTTTCATCACACTTCTTTTATTTTTTTTTAGAATTGTTAGTGGTTAAATTGAATAGAATTTGTTGTTAAAAAACTAGTAGGATACCCGTACATACACATGGGGTGTCGTCGTGTTCTTTTTGTAAATGAACTTAGACAATATTTAAAAAGTCTGAACTTTATCCCGTAAAAATAAATGCAAACTTAAAGTTGATAAAAAAAGAGTTTTTTTTTTTTAAAAAAAAAGATAAATATTAAAATCTAAAAATGTAAAAGTATCATTTAAAAACAATCTATGCATTTATCCCGTGTTTTTTTGATATATTAGTGCAATGTCTTTTTATATAGGCCATTGCTTTTCCCACACCCCTCCTACTCTTTCACACCCCTTAACAAATTTTATTCCAAAATAACCTCGCGTAAAAGCAGCGAGTTCACGTGTTTAAAAGATCGTTGAACGCGCTTGTTCGAACACGTTCGAATGACCTCGTTGAGCGGTGAAATTACGCACAAGAGGTGTGAAGTCAATATTTAACACACTCGAGCGATGTCGTTTGAAGCGGGTTGAACGAGGTCACGCGACACTCGAACAGCAAGTGAAAACGCCAAGAGAGTGTGAAGTCAAGATTTAACACACACGAACGATGTCATTCGAACTGTTGAAGGCCGTGTTTGAGCAGTGAAATTTCGTGAAAAAAAGAGGTTTTGGTGACCTTTTGGTCTTTTCACACCCTTATGGGGTGTGTTTGGAGTAGGAGGGGGTGTGGAAAAGAAAAACGCTTTATATATATCGATATAGTTATAGTATATATATATATATATATATATATATATATATATATATATATATATATATATATATATATATATATATATATATATATATATCATTCTGATTATTAAAGTATTTTTTATGCATTAGTGAAATTATCTCATAGTCTCAATTGATTATTTGAGTTTATTAGTAGATTATAGTAGATAATAAAAGATAGATAGTAGGTTATCAATAAGAAATATTTATCCCGAGTTTTTTTATATATCATTGACAATTATTTGTCATTTTTAGGTATTAGTAACAAATGTTTGTCACGTGTGTTTTAAATTGTCGGTCTGATTATCCCGTGTTTAAATTATCGGTCTGATCATTTTTAGGTATTAGTGACAATTATGTCATTTTTAATCATCAATGACAAATATTAATCTCATATTTTTATATATCGGTCACAGCTTATATCCGTGTTTTTTTATATATCGATGCGAAGCGATTTATCTCTCGTAGTTTTCAATTGATTATTTTAGTTGATTAGTAGATTATGGTAGATAGTAAAAGAGAGATAGTAGATTATCAGTAATAAATATTAAATATTAAGCAGTAGTTTAAATAGTCATTAAATCTTTTAATTTTTTAGATAGTAGGTTTATAGTAGTCTTCACAAATTTAAATTATCAATGACAAATATTAATCTGTGTTTTTATATATTAGTGCAGTTATCCCGTGTTTTTTTATATATCATTGTAGTTATCTCGTAGTTTCAATTGATTATTTAAGTTGATTAGTAGATTATTGTAGATAGTAAAGGATGAATAGTAGATAAATTATCAATAAGAAATATTTATCCCGTGTTTTTTTTTATATATTAGTGACAATTATTTGTCCTTTCTTAGGTTTAGTGACAAATATTTGTCACGTGTGTTTTAAATTTTAGTCAATTTAAATAGTCATTAAGTCTTCTTGTTTTTAGACAGTGGATTTATAATAGTCTTCAAAAATTATAATTATCAATGGCAAATATTAATTCCATGTTTTTTATATATCACTCTGCTTATCCAATGTTTTTATATATCGATCATGATTATCTCGTAGTTTCAATTGATTATTTTAGTTGATTAGTAGATTATAATAGATAGTAAAAGTTAGATAGTAGATTATTAATACAAAATAATTATTTTAAATATTAATTAATAGTTTGGATAGTCATTAAGTCTTCTTATTTTTTAGATAGTAGTAGTAGTAGTAGCAGTAGCAGTAGCAGTAGTAGAGTAGTAGTAGTATCAAAAAAATTAATTATCAATGACAAATATTAATCTCGTGTTTTTTTATATTAGATGCATATTATCAAGTTTTTTTATATATCGATGCTTTATCTCGTAGTTAAGAGTGTCAACAAACTTTGGAGAGAAAATTTTAAATTTTAAGGTGAATTTTTTTTAGTGTGACTTATTTACATTTTTATAGGTAATTTTAGTAGAGTAGTGTTGGTATAAATTTAGAAATTTAGTCAAAAAACTAAAGTGAAGTGATAAGAGAGAGAAGAATTGTTTATGAGAAAAGTAAAATGAAAAAAGGAAGTAAGAGAGTGTAAGAGAAAAGTAAAAATGATGAAAGAGAGTGTAAGAAGAAAGAGAAAAAAGTAAGAAATAGAGTGTAAAAGTATGAAAGAGAGTGTAAGAAGAAAAAGAGAAAAAGAGTGAGTAATGCCACTTTTACCCTTAGATTATATATGTGTCCTATTAATAAGAGATCCAAATTGGTAATTTCATAGGAGGTTTGTTTGTATAAATAGATAAATAGATATTAGATTAGATTAGATTGTCAATTGGTAGTTGTTAAATTGTTTGGTTTTAGTAGATTACTAGTATTTTATCGATGCATACGCACGAGTGATACTGTATCTGTTATAATTTCCTATGAAATTATAAAGACATTGAAAGTTGCAAAATATTGAAGTGCACCTTTACGAAGAGGAATAGGTAAATCAATGGAGGGATCAGGTGAGACCACAACAGGAGGAGGGCTTGGATCATGAGCTGAATCAATAGGAGTCGAATAGCCAAAATCAGTAGGGGTGGTCTAAGGAGCATCACGATGTCTACACTCATTTGAAATACCAAAATGACGGGTTTCATGGGTAGTCTGTGACTGTGGAGAACTCTGAGTAGAGGTTGTTGTTTCAAAGACGGGAACAAGTAGTACTTGGGTAGGAGTAACATCTATTGTTGACTTGGATGTAGCTAGTGATGCATAAAAGTGTTTATCCTCGAAGAAGGTAACATCTACATCAACATAAAAATGATGTGTAGATGGAGAATAACAATACCCCTTTTGGACTCTAGAATACCCAATAAACACACACTTAATAGCTCGTTCAGATAACTTATCATGTCCTGGTGAAAGGTCGTGAACAAAACAAGTGGAACCGAATACTCGAGGAGGAACAACATATAAAGGCTTCTCAAGAAATAAGAGAAGGTGGGGAATCTCATTATCCAATACCGAGGATGGCTTGCGATTTATCAAATAATAAGCAGTGAGACTAGCATCACTCAAAAAATTTAACAGTTCATGAGCATTGATCAATAAGGTACGAGTTGTATCAACTAGGTGACGTTGTCATGGCCAATATGAGGGAAGGTAAATGAATCTCCACACTCATGCTTTTTACAGATCCATTGTGGGTGCTTTGCAATATGCTACTATAACCAGACCTGAGATCAACTATGCAGCCAACAAGGTATGTCAGTTCCTTTCTGAGCCTCTTACAAGTCATTAGATTGCAGTCAAGAGAATTATTAGGTATTTGAAAGGCACCATGCATCATGGCCTGCACCTGCAACCCACCTCCCCTCAGCAACCTCTCTCCCTTACAAGTTTCTCTAATGTATATTGGGAGTCTGATCCTGATGGCAAAAACTCAATATCAGGATTCGACATCTACTTAAGCTCAAATCTAGTGTCATGGTGGTCCATAAAGAAGACATTAGTGGCTCGCTCTAGCATGGAGGCAGAATATCGTAGCTTGACTAGCACAACTACTGATATAATATGGTTGTAGTCTCTTTTAACTGAGCTCATAACTCCCTTTAAGACACCAGTGTTACTATGTGATATCCTGAGCACTGTGGCTCTATCCCATAACCCAGTCCTTCATGCCAAGAGCAAGCACATGGAGCTGAACATCTTCTTCCTCAGAAAAAAAATGCCCAATCGCAGCCTTATTGTGCAACATGTCCCTGCACTAGATCAAAAGTGCCCAACCAAAGCCTCTTTCCTCTTGTGATTCCTCACTCTTCGTGACAAACTCAGAGTAGTTGACAAGGCCACATTAATCAACCCACTGTGAGTTTGAAGGGGAAATATTAGAGATAATATTAGTTTTTATTAATTGTAAATTTTGTACCTACGTAACTGTATAGCAACTAGATCGATTAGCAAGTATAACTGTCTTATAACAGTTCACGTGCTCTAAGTAACCAAGCGAACATCAGTTAAGTTGGCTTAGCACCTAGCATATATAGACTTGGTTCATCACTCTAAATAATAGAATCTACATTTAGTTTTCTCTCTCTCTCAAACACTCTGCTCTATTTCTAGAAAAAGACGTAAACAAATATTTTAAAAAAGATAAAGGACGAAAACGAATAAAACTATATTGACCTAATAACACAATTAGCTGCTTACGTGGCCAATTTATCCACATAATTGTCCATATTAACCCTATTTAACTGCACTTAACGAAAACATATTTTGAAAAGATAAAGAATGTAAACGAACATTTTAATAGATAAAGATGTAAAAGAAAAACTGGGGAAGAAAAAAGACCAAAACTGTATTTTAACCTAAACTCCAGAATGGATAAGATTCCAAAAGCTGATTTTAAGCATCCACTTAACGGTTTACAGTACGCTCCCCGAACCCTTCCCCCCTTCATATTCCAGACCCCCACAATTAGGTGCAAGCTAATAGCCCCCATGAACTAGCAGTTTGTAATCCTCTATTGAAAATTAATTTGAATTTGACCAAAAAAAACGTCAATAGAATCAAACAGTAAGGTAACAAGGGCATATCATCTCTGCAAAAAGAATAATAATCATTGTGCATCAACCAGCAAGAGGGTCATTTCTTTAGAGTAAAAAAACAAATTTCTTGTCTGACTTCCATACATAGCACAAATCCTAAAGAAACTTGTACAAATCGTGGATAATAAACATGACTCAGAAATACAGTCACGTTCTCTAAAAGTGTTCTTCTGTTAACAATCATATTGGCATTGGTAAGATTCCAAAGGTGATTTTAACCATCCATTTAACTGTTTATACCAGTACGCTTGCCGAACCCTTTTCACCTTTCATATTCCAGACCCCCACACTTATGTGCAAGCTATTAGCCCCATGAACTAGCAGTTTGTAATCCTCTATTGAGTATTAATATCGTGAAATCTTGTGATATAAAATAGTACCCAACTTCTTCTCACCAATGCTTCAAGATGCAGTCAGAAATTGATGCCTACTCAGGTCGGATATTTTGTCTAACTTCTGTCAGCTTCAGATGGTTGAGCAGAAGGCTGAGGCTGGTCCGAGACAGAAGCACTTGGATTGGAAGGATTTTTTAGCTGAATCAAGATCATAGTCATGTTATCACATCCCTCACCACCAGCTGTTGGTGCCAAGCACCTATCAAATACTTTCTCACAAACCACAGAAAGTTTATTCTCCTGCATGACGTGATTTTATATATAAATGTTATAATGTTATAACAAGATTTTATAATTGCAATAATCTAAATTTTATGTTCAAGCTATTATCGGTGAACTGAACCAACGTAACCATAGAAAACTCACTGTCTTTAACTGTGCATGTATGAAATCAACAAGCTGTTGGCTAGACATGCAATCCCTACACACGAGGTTATATATAATGGTAAAAGTCAATTACAATGAGAATTCAGAATAGCAAAGGAATATATACCATCTATATGGAACTGGTAATAACAATATAGTTTTCAGAGAAAATTTGAGTAACTAACCATATCCCATCACAAGCTATCACCAGAAACTCATCATCATCGCAAAGCTCAACCTGTTACAAATAAATAAATTCATATTGGACTTGGAGCGAATCATGATAACAAAAACAAAACAGAAGTCCCGAGAGAAACATTAGTATACACTTCTTTTTAACTTATAATAACACAGCAATACTTACTGAAGTTATGTCCGGATCTGCAGTCACAATCTGCTTTTCAGCAGGCAAATACTTGTTCTGCTTGAATTCCGTATCTCCTGTAATAGAAAGAGATCCATCACAAACACTTGAGACTGGTGAAGGAAATACAAAAATCTGAAGACATCAACTATAAATATTTCAGGAGATTAATAAACTCAACATTTTGCACTGCTTTAAGAATTTATGAGCAAAAAACTTACCAATTGCTCTAGACAAATTCAAACTTCCATTGACTCGTCCAACTTGAATGAAACCGCCAGCTTCCAGAATCCTATCTTTCTCAAGCTCAAGGTCAGGCTTGTGATCTTTAGACAAATTGTGTGCCTGCAAATAGAACTTCATTAAATAATAATGCATAAAAATCTTGCCAAAGAGTAGCTGTGACAGGCAGTCAAGGCATCAATTCAAGCATGTGCAATTTTATCTCAGAATTTCTGAAATAGCACACTTTATCATCAAGTACCTGCACACTCATTACAAGCTGCACCACACCTATAGGCCTATATTGCACGCCTACTAAAACTAGTGAAGATTTCAAAACTGAAAGAGGAATGGAAGTACCTGCCCCTTTCTTGATAATACACATCTAGAATCGCCAGCATTTGCAACAACAAGTTTGTTTCCTCGGATGACAGCCACACAAGCTGTGCTTCCAGAGTTTGGCCCACTGTAGTCAGAATGAGGTCCCTAATTTACAGCACAACAATTTCTCAGTTCAAAATAAAACCTTATACAGCAGGGGGATTCAAATGGAATATAAATCACATCCGATTATTCAGTCCTAATTTTTACTTGTAAGTAATCACCAAATCATAAAGGACCTTCTGTCCAGAGTTGACTTTTAACATTCACATAAACTAATACATGAGTCTATCATGGTAAACAAGCACCGTGTTTTTTTATAGGCAAATGTTAGTATACTAGTTGTTATGCTAGTGTTTTCTCCTTCACCAAGGGTTGAACCCCAGTTTTATAATTATAACTCCTTCAACTCTTAGCTCCAACTTGAGTAAACTTGATAATACACATCTAGAATCACCAGCATTTGCAACAAGTTTGTTTCCTCCGATGACAGCCATGCAAGCTGTGCTTCCAGAGTTTGGCCCACTGTAGTCAGAATAAGGTTCCTAATTTACAGCACAACAATTTCTCAATTCAAAATAAAACCTTATACAGAAGGGGATTCAAATGGAATATAAATCACATCCGATTATTCAGTCCTAATTTTTACTTGTAAGTAATCACCAAATCATAAAGGACCTTCTGTCCAGAGTTGACTTTTAACATTCACATAAACTAATACATGAGTCTATCACGGTAAACAAGCACCGTGTTTTTTTATAGGCAAATGTTAGTATACTAGTTGTTATGCTAGTGTTTTCTCCTTCACCAAGGGTTGAACCCCAGTTTTATAATTATAACTCCTTCAACTCTTAGCTCCAACTTAAGTAAACTTGATAATACACATCTAGAATCACCAGCATTTGCAGCAAGTTTGTTTCCTACGATGACAGCCATGCAAGCTGTGCTTCCAGAGTTTGGCCCACTGTAGTCAGAATAAGGTTCCTAATTTACAGCACAACAATTTCTCAATTCAAAATAAAACCTTAAACGGCAGGGGGATTCAAATGGAATATAAATCACATCCGATTATTCAGTCCTTCTAATTCACTTGTAATCACCAAATCATAAAGGACCTTCTGTCAAGAGTTGACTTTTAAGATTCACATAAACTCATGCATGAGTCTATCACGGTAAACAAGCACCATGTTTTTTTTATAGGCAAATTTTAGTATATTAGTTGTTAGTGTTTTCTCCTTCACCAAGGGTTGAACCCCAGTTTTATAACTCCTTCAACTCTTAGCTCCAACTTGAGTAAACTTGTATAAACTTGGTCTGCCTCACTAGCTTACTCACAAGTCAACAAGTCATAGGTAAAACACAATAATCTACATAAACTTTGTGCAAAATGACTACACTTTGTATTTTAAGGCCTTAACTCCAATGTTTACAATGTGCCTGAGATGCTCTGCCACCCAAAGAACCCTCCTTTCTTCCAACAGGTTTAGGTACCAACAGCATTAAGGCTGCACCTAGTATGAACAAGGTTTCTCTATGAACTGGCATCTCAACATGAACCTCATCTAGGGACGTCTTCATCTCAAAGCAATGAACCCAGCGCAAATGAGCTTCCTTCATGAACCAAACGAAGGTTTTCCAGTGCGTTCCAAACTTCACCTTCAGCAAGCGTAGTTTTTTTTTTCAAATTTTTTTCTTTCTCTGGGAAGAATGTAATGTAGAAGCTTGAACAGGCTTCATCTCTATATTTTTTTCTCCTCTGTATTGCTGAAATAAGTCTCATGTGTGTATCTGTGTGGTGGTGTGGGGGTAAGGTAAGCGTGTCTAAAAACATATCTAAAATTTTCATATGGGATAACCTCCTATAACTCGTACACTGCACAATCATCTTACCTATCGGGTTTGACAACCTCGCTAGAAAGTCTGAAGCGTGTCTAAAACACATTTTTAAAATCTTCATATGGGATAACCTCCTATAAGTCATACTCATACACTGCACAAGCCCATATTATCTATCGGGTTTGACAACCTCCTAGAAAGTCTGATGTACACAAGTAAGGTAGCAATAAAAGGTTTTATTTTACCAAGTAGCTATTGACAAATGTTTAGTATGTAAGCAAGCATTTCAATTCCTAGCAAAGACATTTATGCATATAACTCATATCAACACTAATAGATAACCAGTATGGTGACTTTAAGTGTAAATTTCCATACATTGAAACCTTTCCAACATGCATTTAGAACAATAGAATAAGTTAGAAAAACATGCAGTGGTGGTGGAAGATGAACAAATTATGTTACTTAGTTGTTACCTCCTCAAAAGCCCACTCATCAACACGGTCATTGGCATCACTACTCCTGGGAGACCATATAAATCCCTCTAGCATACCAGACAACTTTTCTATTTTATCTCCCATGACTGCTAATTCTCTCCACCCTCTTTGTCCGCGCATCATCTCATCCATTCTGCCTCAATATGAAAGAAAAAGTATAAATATTAAGGGCATAATTTGGACAGAATGTCTAAACTCCATATCTTTATCTCCATTATTGGTCATGTCTTTTAAGCTCCAAATGGGCTACTAATTTTAACCATGAAGGAAAAGAACTACAAGTAAAAAGTAAAAAGTAGCTCCATAAAAATGACTTTCAGTTCAGATCAGGTGGCAACACTTCTAATTTTTAACAAGCACAAAGGTTCTCACATGCATCAGTACGTGTGCCACTTTTAAATTCCTTATTGATGAATTTTTTCATTAATTCTCATTTTGAGATGTAGTATTTAAGTAAAAGATAGGATATAGAAATACAGAAATGAAGACATGAAAGAAGTTTTAAAACTTTTAATAACTCATGGAAATGGAGGAAATAGAGAAAAGAAAATCCTTTTAAAACTATTTGTAACTGCCCACAACTTCTTAGTTTCCAGCTATATTTGTATCTTCTAAGAGACCACGATGTTAATAGCCGCTGGTGGACATAAAGTAGACAGATAAGATAAATCATTATTTGCAACAGTTTGACATGTCGTACCACAGGCTTGAGGCTAGCCCTATTATCGTTCTAAAGATGGACACAGACACCTACCCTGTTATCTCATCCCCTGGCTTTCAGTAGCATCGAGTACGATTAATAAAACTCAAAAGAAAAGCAAGTAAACAAAATTACCTAAGGAAAGATTTCTTTAAAGATGTGCCTATATCTCCGGCTAAGTAAGCCTCATGCTTAAGCACCTGCTGGTGTAGGTACTTTGCACAGAATTTTGAAACAGCTTTGCCTGCAAATCAGTAAATATTGAGGATTATAAAACTAGATGTTAGGCACATCTGAAGTCCTCAAGGGAGCTATAATCAATACTAACTGAGTCTTGAATGAATTCGCCAATAGTACAAATGTAAAATACAAAAAGTACACATACACAGACCAACAAGAAAAAAAATTCTCTTGTTTCCCTTTAAAATGGCCAGCGGAACAAAATATGGAAATTGCAAACAAAAATTCAACAGGAGGGAAAAAACAAACTAGGTGCGTAGTAGATTGGAAAGGCACTTCTAACTCAAATCTGACCTCCAAATAGGGCAAGTTTGGATTAACTAATAACATATGGGAGCATTTTACTTGAGATAAGCATTTGATTCCTGATGTAGTAAAAACTCTTAACAAGCTTTATAGGTGCTTATTATGGAGAAGTTGGATGACAAAGCTTCTGAAAAGGTTGATGTACATTTAAAAGAAGTTTGATTCATTTCACCTTCTTGATTCATTTTATTTTTTTCTATCAAACAAAATAAAAAAGTATATTGGACTTTTGGTGTGACCACATATAACTTAAAGCGAGCAATGGTATATTACTACAATTCTTTAAGAAAATGACCAAATCTTAAGCAGTATTTTATATCAATGACAAATAGAGAGAGAAATAGAGTAGATTTGAGATATTAAGAAAAGAAGAAATGGAGAAGAAAGAAGTGATGATACCCTTAAAACAATAAAAACTAGCTTTTATTTTCAAACAAGTTGGGGTACTATACTAAAGTAATATAATAAACACACCCCCTTCTCCCTCTATTTTCTCACCAGCTTTGGAGTGAAAAGGATTTTTGGCGGGGGGCACATGTTTTTTACTCTCTTCCTACCAATCAAAATGAATTTACTCTCTCCAATCCCCCAACTTGTCTCTCCTTCACCCTCTCTTCCCCATTTCTTGCTTACCAATCACACCCATAGGAAACCCACCCTTAAGAGCTAGCTGTTAAGGAGGGAGAACCAAGCCACTTAAGTACCCACCGAGCATCCCACATACTACTCGATGTGGGACTTTGGCACCCCATAACACCCTAGACCCAATCATAGCACTGCCCCTGAGAGCTGATGACCTCGGCGGTTTCCCTCCATGACACTTCACTCAACTTCCTCATTGGTCAGTGGGTAGCCTTCTCCAAGACATTGGCAACCAGCTCCGAATCCGATACCAATTGATAAGCACCCAAGCACTTGAGAACCCTCCCTCAAAGGCTAGCTATTAAAGGGGAAGAATCGGGCCACTTAAGTACTTCACTGAGCACCCAATACCAATATTACTGGATGTGGGACTTAGGCACCTAATAATACCAAAGTCCCTATCACATGTACATGTTACAAAGATATTATTGAAAACATAAAGAACAGATACCAACCTCCATGGCCATCATAAACACCAAAGTAAGATGTGGACTCGTCCAAGTATGGTTGAGCTGCATGCTGGCAAGACATATAGAAGCATTAAAATTCATACGCACCATTGAATAGGACAAAAGAATTAAGGTAGACCAAGTATGACGAATCTGCATCATATTTATGTTATCATCACTTCCAAAACGAAGGAATTTCTCATCATCACTTATCACTAGAAGATGGAAAGTTCCCCATCTAAAAAATTGACAGATTATTATTTATATTTGCATATTCATACCAATAGCTGGATGAAATAATTTCCGTTATTGTACTGCACTTGAGTACACCTTATTACCTTTGCTTCTTCATTGTAGCATATTAATTAATAATGAAAACAGTAATCTATACAAAAGAGAGTTTAAAGGACACGTGGTAAATATAAACCAGTTTTATACTGAACATGAGAGTCCACAATATTGCCATGTCAGTCATTCTTATAAGAGCAATGATATAAAGTACGATAAGAAATGTACGAAGTGTATTGCTACAGTGCTACACAATAAAAAAACACGGAGACTTTGCGGCTAGAATCAGAGAATTATACTTTTCGTATCTTACAACCAAGTATTACTCTTCTTATAACTGCGTCTTAAAATTAACTGCAAAATAGTGACTCATTGGATGTCAGTACTCTTATAACTGCATCTTAAAATTAATTGCAAAATAGTGGACTCTCATTGGATGTTAGTATAAAATTGATTTACACCAACAATGCATGCCTTATAACTTAACGGAAGATACTGCTCCACTTACAACACTCTCAGTTAATTGTGCAAAGTAACAAAATCAGGTTATCAGTCACTACTATGTCAATCTAGCTTAGGACTTTCCTTCCAAGTCGTTCTCAAATAGTATTGATAATAAATCCACAGTATTTCTCCACAATTACTTCCCATTTATGCAGCCAAATTACTGTTGTTGACAGCATGACACAACATACCACATCAAGAAACACTAAGCGTATTGCTTGTTGAAAGCAACATACAAAAAAGTAAGCAGCACTACATGACTTAAAATAAAAGAGTAGTTACAGCATCTTCCATGGAAGTACGCCAGCCCTGCATGGAAGACAAACCGAAGCGAAGCCTGTCGTTCTCACCATCTTCGGAGGCCTTCTCTGTCTTTGGGGAGCTAAGATATATCCCCATATCAAACTGCAATAACAAAAAAATAAATAATAACACCATTGAATCAGCAGAACACTACGTATCAAATCATCATGTCACATCTGTGAAGGAAACTACCGCATCAATAATAAGTGCCTGTATGGAAATCCATTATTTACAAATTACATTTGATTTGAGTTCAATACATTGAAGTTTCTCTAACTGATTTCCAAACCCACAAAAACTCATCCAAATAAAAAAATAGTCAAATCTAACCATATCTGTTAGCAATTTAGCACGATATGCGACTCTACATGAAACCAGATATTCTAATTCTAATTATAATAAATTGAATAAAATAAAATGTTTCAATCGAAGAAAAAGCACGCAATGCAATCCATAAAAAGACCAACAGAAACAGATGTATCCAAATCCAATGCATCAGGATGAGTTAGAATGAAAATCTTGAATGTAACGAGTCAAACAAGAAATCAATATGCAATATTAATTTAAAACAATGAAGATCAATCAAATAGAAGACGGAATTGAAAGTCAAACAAATCCAAGAACTGAAAATGAGAATAATCATCATGAACAGATCAATCAACATCCATAAACCGCACCAGCAATAACGAAAAAGGAAACAAGAAATTGAGGAATTAGGGTTTGATGGAAAACTTACTCGTGTGTCCGAACAGTTGAATTGGAAAGGGAGAGAGCGACTGAGTGAGAGTGTGCGTGTAAGAGAGAGAAAGAGAGCGGTGATTTATCTGTGAGGAATGGAAGAGGAGAAAAAGAAATAGAAAGGATTCTCTTTCAGTTGCCTCTGGTAGGAAAGGCTGTTTGTTTTTTTGGTTAAACCAGCGTCTGCCACGCGCCTCTCATGTTACTTACTATTTGACAAATTATTAAACATAGTTGAGTCTTCTCTTCACTATATGAAAAATCGTATGAATCATTATTTGTGATTGGTTGTTTGTGTTAAAAAAATTTATGTCCGTGATGCATAGTAATTAAACTCTAAAATGAGAGTCAAATATTTTTGATTTATATCAATTTCTGACGTCGTAAAATGTTTATACATTGTTGGTGCATACTAAGAAGTAAATCTAGGGGTGTTCAAAACCGAACCAAACCGACAGATACACCGCAAATCGAACTAAACCAAACCGAACCGCAAAACCGCTTTAATCGGTTTAGTTTGGTTTTTTTTCTCATTGAACGAAGCGGTTCGGTTCGGTTCTCGGTTCTCATCACAGAAACCGAACCAAACCAAACCAAACCGCTAAAATAGTATATATGGTTCTTTTTTATAACACACGGACACGACCCAACCCACAAAACACAGCCCAACAAAAATAGCAACCCTAGCGACGGGATTGAGGTCACTCAAAGAGCCGCTGCTCTACTCTCACTCAAAGATCGCTTCATCTCTCTCACTCACTGCCTCACCCGAACCATCATCTCTCACTCTCACCCAACGCTTCATCACCATCTCTCTCTCCCAGCTCTCATCTCTCTCACCCAGCGGCCAACGCTCATCTCTCTCTCACAGCTCTCATCTCTCGCACTCAGTTCACGGTATTGATTGG
Source organism: Oxytropis ochrocephala (assembly GCA_020916435.1). Classification (NCBI taxonomy): domain Eukaryota; kingdom Viridiplantae; phylum Streptophyta; class Magnoliopsida; order Fabales; family Fabaceae; genus Oxytropis; species Oxytropis ochrocephala. The sequence continues at coordinate 13,064,402 of CM037094.1, read as the reverse complement.
TCATTTTTGTTCTTTTGGTCATTTTTGTTGTTTGGGTACACACGTACGCTCTCATAGGTGAGAGGTTTATGTTCTTTTATGTTCTTTTGGTCATTTTTGTTGTTTGGGTGTTGCTTTGTTTAGTTGGATCTGTGATGATTCACTAGATCATTGGTTTTTATCTCATGGCGTACAATCCATGTGATCGGTTCAGCTGAAACAAGTAAAATAATTAGATCTGTGGTTGATTTGTGATTCTTAAACTAGAGTTATTTATAGGATTTTCGAAGTCATATTCATATCCCCCTTTCAAGAAGTGGAGTACTAACAACTGTAATTATTGAACTGTTAATAGCTTTGAGGTATTTGTAAACCAATTATTAAGTTATAATCTGTTAATAGCTGTGCTTATGATATTGATTTTGTGTGTGCTTATGATACCGAATTACCGATTTCGTATTAATTTTATGTGCTTATACTACTGTTTTTGTGTGATTTCGTTTAGACATGACCAGCGATCACAGAAGTGAACTCTGCTGCTTCTTTCTTTGCTCACGCTTACTAATGTGTCTTTGATTGAAAATCGGGTAATTGCTCTCCTATAACAATTTAATGAATTTGAATAGTAATTTAGAATATATTATCATTCATATTTTATCTAATTTCTATTTTATGTCATTTGTAGGATGAAAATAGCCCTTCAATCATGCCAACAACTGAATCAAGAACTACTAATTTGGAAACCATTGAAGGTTCCAATCCTAATAAGAAGAGGAAAACTAGAGAAGCACCTACAAATGCAAATGAAGATCCTATTGGTGGAGATGGAGATCCAGTGTGAAAACCTTCTGGCCTAGATCTTGGGTTTGGGATCACTTTTCAAAGAATGCTTGAATAAACGGGCTGCATGTAATTGGTGTGGGGCATCTTATGCATGTGATTCACATATAAATGGTACCACTACATTAAAAAAACATTCTTTGAAAAGTTGTAAGAAATTTCCCCAAATTTTGCGTGATCCTACTCAAAGCACTCTTAGTGTTCAAGGAGATGGAAAAGGAAATGGTAGTGCACTTGTTGGTGTCCATTTTGATGTTGATGCATGTAGGCAAGCTTTAGCTAGAATGATAATTGTAGATGAGTTGCCTTTTTCGTTTGTTGAAAATGAAGGATTTCGTCATTTTATGAGTGTCGCACAACCTAGACTCGATTCGGAAGGATTACAATTGCTAGGGATTTGTTTGACTCTTTACACAAGTGAGAAGCATAAGTTAAGAAACATGTTTACAAAAACAAATCAAACTGTTTGTTTAACAACTGATACATGGACTTCTGTGCAAAATATTAATTATATGGTTCTTACTGCACATTTTATTGATCAAGATTGGAAATTGCATAAAAGAATTCTTAATTTTTGTCCGATTACGTCTCATCAAGGGAGAGATGATTGGCAAAAAGATTGAAAAGTGTTTGGAGGGTTGGATAATTAATAAGGTTTTCTCCATCACGATTGATAATGCTAGTTCTAATGATCTTGCTATAAGTTACCTAAAAGGTAGAATGGAGGATTGGAATTCAAATCCCATAAAAGGTGAATATTTGCATGTTAGGTGTTGTGCGCATATTCTTAACCTCATCATCAATGATGGATTGAAGGACATGCATTCTTCAATTATAAAAATTAGGAGTGCGATTCGATATGTTCGTCAATCGGTGGTCGTTTGGATAGGTTTAAAAGATTGGTTAAGGAATGTAGGATACAAGACAAGTCTTGATTCGGTTGGATTGTCCTACTAGGTGGAACTCAACCTACCTTATGCTTGAACGTGCATTGATATTTCAAAAGGCCTTTAAGAGATTAGGTGAGAAGTGTGTTGAGTTTGCGATGTTGCCAAGTGGTATACCAAAATTAGAGGATTGGGAAAATGCCAATTGTTTTGTGAAATTTTTGAAATTGTTTTTTGAAATCACTAAGAAGGTGTCGGGTTCAACCTATGTAACATCTTCCGCATATTTCATTGAACATTGTGCTATATTGGATGCATTCAAGAATTGGATGGGACTTAGTGATCCATTACTTGCAAAACCGGGTGAAAAGATGAAGGCTAAATATAGTAAGTATATGGGGGCCGCAAAGATGAATATGTTGGTTTTATTCTTTGTGATTTTTGATCCTCGGCGTAAGTTTGAGTTTCTTAGGTGGGGCTTGAATAAGGGTTATGAGAAAGCGGTTGCTGATTCTTTGTGTGAAAAGGTAAAAGAAACATTATACAAATTATGTGGAGAATGCAGAATTGGTAGAATATTTTAATTGTTGACAAAAACCGAACTAAACCGAACCAATCCACACCGCTTTTGTTTGGTTTGGTTTGGTTTGGTTTTTTTTTTAAGCGAACCGAACCAAACCAAACCGCGTCTAATTTCACCTCGCGGTTCGGTGCACTTTTTTGCTCAAAACCGAACCAAACCGCACCGCGAACACCCCTAAGTAAATCCATACATTTTAAAAAAAATTAAATGAAAGAGCAATTTAATTGTTATGCACGTTGATACAATAAAAATCACGAGTTTAATTGTAATGTACTAGTTTTATACACTGACAATGGAATGAAAACTGTTTTCCATTCCGCTATGTTACACTATACTCCATTATGTTCTCTCTCCCTATGTGTGTGTGTGTGCGCGCGCGTTAGCGTGTGTGTGACAAAAGTGCATACTAATGCCCAATAGCGAACACGATCAATATTGTGTTCCAAAAATGGGAACAGCAAGACCAATTAATTGTTTCATGGTTGCAATCCACCATCTCGCGCAACATGCTTACGTGTGTTATAGGTTGCAAGGCGTCGTCTCAACTATTGGAGAAGATCCATGCTTATTTTTATATTCATACTAAGGCAGGTTCGAGGTAACTTCATTGCGATTTGCGCGCCACAACGCTTGAAGGACTCATGATCTCCAAGTATCTACTCAAGATTTAAGGTCTAGTGGATTCCTTGAGTACGCGATTGGTGATCCGGTCTCCTCACGGGAGCACCTAGACATCATTCTTGAAGGCTTGCAACAAGAATACAAGTCTACATATAGCTAATCTATGGTAGATTATGTCTGGTTTCAATTTCTGAAATAGAGATGTCGCTCCTTGGCCACAAAGCCCACCTCGCACACTTCAACAAGTAGAACGCTGCCTAAGCAATCATTGTTGTCGCTATGTCGTCTTTGCAATTAGCTTCCTCATCGTCTAAGGCACATGCGCAAGCGTATCTCACTCAAGGTATTGGATAAACCCTAACGCGTGGAGCGTGTGGATCTCGTTCTAAACTTGGAGGCCGTAATGGACGAGGGTGTGGTCGAGGTGGCACATAGTGTCAAGTCTGCCACAAGTTTGGGCGTGCCACCTCTGTGCTACCACCGTTTCAAGTGGGACTTCACTCTCGGTGATTTGTCAACTGCTCGTTCTATTGCACAAAGTCATTGGTTCTTTGCTCCACCGTGGCACTATCCTATTTGGCAGTAGATGGCAAATCTTGCTCCACGTCCTACTACACAACCCCAGCAGTTCATGCATCCAACCATGGCGCCCATGTATGGGGATCCCTATGTTCCTCAACCAATTATGATGCTTGCTCAAGCCTTTACTCGGGGTCCCCAACCCTTCCTTGAAAGCATAGATGCCTCTAGCACTACAAGAAAAATGGGTCTCGCCAAAAAACACCCAATTCCGCTGCAAATACGGGCATTTTGGCGGATTTTTTCGCCGATAAACGACCCGTCGCAACGTGTTTTCGGCGGAATTTCCGCCGGTAATTTCCGGTCATTTGCGGCGGATTTTTGCGGGGGAATTTTTGGCGGATTTTCGACGATAATTTGCGGGGGAATTTTGGTGTTTTTGGTAGATTTTTCCGCCGCAAAGTTTTTTTTTTTACAAAACCAATTCCGCCGCAAACGGCTATAATTCCGCCACAAACGCGCGTTTTTTTTTTTTTTTTTAAATATTTTTTTTCAGGAGGATGAAGGCAAGGTGAAATGATGAATTTTCAGGATGAAAGTTTTTCTAGTCTTCCTTGGTTGTAAAGCACAAAGATGTTCACTATATTTTTATTGTGTCCATAACAAGGGGATGTTAGAGAGATAGACCTTGTTTGGTTGGGGGTTTAAGTGGGGGGCTTCCCTGTGTATGACTCAATTGTTACTGTGAATACCACAACTTGTGTGGTTGGTTGAGGTTATTTTTGTTTCTCAAATTGTGTGGTAGAATTTGACATGATAATGCAATTTTCTCTAGATGTGTGTTATATTTTATTTCTTCACATATATATATATATATATATATATATATATATATATATATATATATATATATATATATATATATATATATATATATATATCAATTTTGCATTTCTCTTGCCTTGGATTCCAACAACCAAAGCATACCTTCAAAACTTTGAGAGAGGAGAAGAAAAAACTAAATTTATAAGAAGTTTGAGTGGAAGAATTTGAGAGAAGTTGTGAGAAGTGTTGAGAATGAGAGGAGAATGAACCAAATTCAGATTTATGAAGTGTTGAGAATGATAGGAGAATGAACCAAATTTATGAAGTGTTGAGAATTAGCCGTTGGAATTTGAGGCGGATTTGAAGCCTTGAAGACAGCGTCATTTTCGGCGAATTGCATAAATTTGCGGCGGAATTTTAGCCGCATTGAAGACCGTGCAATTTGCATGAATTTGCGGGGAATTGCATGTATTTCCGGCGAAATTTGAATTTCGAACGTTCCCCCTTTTTTAAAATGACCTTTGCGGCGGATCTGTGTGCCTTTTTGGCGGATCCGTTTTTTTTTTCAAATGTTTTTTCCAATTCACAATCTGCCACAAAGCCTATAATTCCGCCGAAAACGCCAAAAAATCCGCCAAAAAGTTTCTGTCGAAATAAATCCACCGAAAATGCAAAAATCCGCCAAAAGTTTCCCCTGAAATTTCAATTATTCTTGTAGTGTAGCATAGGCAATTGGTATGCAGACTCAGCTACCTCCCACCATACCACCAACACATTACAGAACATTCGACAGGCAACATCTTTTGAAGGCCCAGACCAAGTCACAATAGACAATGGTCAAGGTTAGCTCATTCACTCAATTGGTTCCACTTTGTTTAGATCTCCTTTGAACCCTAATACGATTGTTGCTCTCAAAAATATTCTTCATGTGCCTTCCATTACCAAAAATCTACTTAGTGTTCACCAATTATCTAAAGATAACTCAGTCTACTTTCAATTCCACCCTAACAATTGTGTTGTGAAATCTCATGCTTCCTGTAACATCCCTAATTTTTAATTGTCATTAAGGATTATGGATGTCGTTCAAATGATAATCAGAGATTGCACATAACATTTTGGACCGAGTGAATCAACTTTGACTCCCAAATGACTTAATATGTTTACCATGACTATCCTAGAGGATACAATGAACTGAAATCATTTTCAGAATATTGCAAGAGTCGCAACGTCCAATTTAACATAATACATCTAAATAAATACGTATAGATACATAAAGATATTCAATATGGTTGAGTTTTCTCCAAAAATACATAAGTGTTGCTATTATAGCAAAATACAATAAAACAAAAAATCCAAGAGATCCTTCCTCTTTATCTTCAAGAAAATCCAATGTAACTTGTTTCTCTGAAAACAACAAACCATGATAGGATGAGATTTCAAGAAATCTCTATGAATTCCTTAAGTAGCACCTCACCATAACTCATACGATGTCTTTTAATCAATTATCATTGACGCATCCCATAATGATTTGAGTTCAAACAAGGGACCCAATTCTATTATGGTTGAGGCTTAGCCTTAAGACCTTCCTCTCAACCTAAGTACACCTATTATAATTATTTAATCCATTTATATTATTATAGTATAGATATAATAGTTCTCTCCAGTTTGTCATGTTCACACAATAGACCCAATTATCACAATAACCAATCAAACATCAAAGACTAATGTGAAACAAGATATTTACTATGCTTCAAGTATAATGGTTAGAGTAGGTTAGGTAGTTTTCTTGGAAAGAGTTAAAAACACAAGTCAATGTTTATTTATAATGGTAAGTCTTTTGTTAGCTTTTCAATGCATCCAAGAACACCTCAATTAGGTTTCCAGATCAAAAGTTATGGTGAAAATAGTTGGAAGGCTACCGAAAAGATCTGTCGACCAAATGCTGACATTGGTAGTGTTGATTTCAACATGCCGTAACAGTACAACAGTTGCCTAATTTTGCTATTTTTATGTTTTTAGCTTCAATCCAAGTGCTTGTAAATGTTAAGGCAAAATACCTTGCATTAGTTTTATGGAAACAAACCATTTTGACAAGTGGTTAAGTTATCTGATCCTTTGTGGATCTAATGTGTTTTCTTGAGTGATATTAAGAACAAGGCATAATCACTTTCAACTCAAGAAGATATCTGCTAGGCAAGTGCATGATTCTGAAGAAAGCCAATGAGAATACATTAGAACACATTTTAAATGAAGTAATAAGAATAACTTCGTGAGAAATAGCTTACACTGAGAAGACATAATCATATGCCTCAATCAAGGAATGAATGATGATCAACAAGAAGACATGCAAACGGATCAAATGTTTCTCAAAGCATGAGAAGCTATGTTCTTCAATAAGGAAGAAGTCTTACGAGCATTTCCTCAATGACTATGGAACTCAATGAGAAAAGCAGATGAACATCAGAAGGTCTATTAAATCTGAGAAAGATCCATTCAATAAGAAGACAATCTTCAGTAGCTTGAAAAGCTCATTTGAAAGGATCTTCATATGACAATGATAGTTTTAGCCAAAAGCTTCTTAAGGTGAGTAGAGGAACAATCCTTATGCATAATATGTGAATGAAAAAGGACTCTCAAACAACAAAGAGATATCACTTGAAACATCTTGTGATTGAGGCAAGACATGTGCAACAACTCTTCATTCTTGAAGTGATAAAAGATGCAATAAAGAACTATGCATAAAAGCTCATCAGTATCTAGACAGTTTAAGCCTTCAGAAGGTACATGGTCACATGGACAATGCGTTCAAAAGATACAGTCATCAATGATGAAATTCGTGGAACACTCAAAAGAACTCAATATCATATAGTGAAGAAATGAAGAAGAGATAACAAACTTTACCTTGTTACAAATACTTAAGTAGCTCAGAAGATCTTAGGTATTCAAAAGATTCTTCATAAAAACTCAGAAGAAAGTGTTCAGAAGACTGACAGAAGAACATGTTCAGAAGATACATCACAAGCAGTCAAGTGCAACTTAAGTCACCTATATATATATGGTATATCAAGTGCCTAGAATATTGATATTCAAGATTAAAAAGATGTTACCAAAAGCACTTGATGATGTTCAGAAGCTACAAGCTCTAGAAGCTTCACTGTCCAGAAGCATTCAACGGTCACCTGCTGTGATAGTGTACGGCTCCTGAGTTGACCAACACTCATTAAATTGCATTTCATACCTGGAACAAACAACACATTTTCAATTAATGCAATTTTCCCATCCTTTCTTACAAGCTCAATGTTGCCCATGCTTCTGCTTAAAGACTTCTATTATCAGCTAGCAGCACATATGTTCTCTCGCAGGAGTCAAAATCAACTAGCCAGCTCTTGTTTCATGTTATATGATTCGAGCAACTTGGGTCCATGTACCACATTTCTGAAGATGAGCTATCATCAGTAGTGATTACCATATCAATGGAATGGTGTCTAAGTCTGAATCCTCATGCACAACATTTGCCGAGTCTTCATTTTTCTGTACCTTCTAATCTTTATTTAACCAACACTCATTTGCAAAGTGTTCATTCTTCTTACAATTAAAACATTTAATCTTGCTTTTATCAAAATTCCCTTTTTTCTTTGTGTTTTTCCCCAAACTAGAACTACATTCAATACTCTTGGAAGATTAAGGTCTGTCGTGCCGTCTCTTTTCCTTATTCTCTTGGAATTTCCCCTCATTCCTATTCCACTTCTTTTATCATTATCCCCTTTCTTGTAAGCTGAAGCTTGTAAGTCTAGTTCAACCTCCCTCTCAGTACCTCTCTGTATAACCCTAAGTTTGTGAGCCTCTAAACTACCTTGTAATTCATCACCTTTAGATTGCTCAGATCTTTCGATTCCTCAATTACTACAACGATGAAATCGAACTGAAGAGTTAGGGTTTGGAGTACCTTTTCAATAATTACTTGCTCTGTAATTTTTCCGCCACATAATTTCATCCGATTCATCACTGTAATTGGTGTCGAGAAGTAATCTGCATACTTCTCGTTGTTCTTCATCGGCAAAAAGCTCGCATTACCTTTGCGACAATTGAAATCGAACCCATTTCACCTTCCCAACACTATTGTAACACCACACTAGAATATCCCACACATCTTTGAATGTGGTAGCCTTCGTGATCTTCTCAAACACCTTCGCTTCAACACACTAATGAACGAAGAACAATGCTCTCTATCCCTTCTTCCTCGTCTCCATGTGTGCATTCCTCTACGCATCTGTTGGATTCTCCACTAATGCATATGTGGTATTTTATTAACTTTTAGTGATATTTCAAAAGTGGGGGAAGTCCCACATTGCTTGGCTTTGGACACACCAAAGTATTTATATACTAAAGCTTATTGAGAGCTTGTAAACAAGTAAGTGGAAGGGACTCCCTCACGCGCACAAGCTGGGACCAACACTATTGGCTCACTGCAAATCTTTTGATTCCCCCTTACGCGCGCGATTAGCCTTGCGTTATTTTTATTTACTTATATATTATTTTACAATTATATTTTTGGACTTATTTGAGCCTATCTGAAAATACTCATTTTGAGCTATTTTAGTAAATCAAATTATTTTTTGTTCAGTATTTTTGCTAAATATCAAAATCGTTTTTACTTGGCGTCCAAGACTTGTCCACGTTCATTTTATAAAACCTATATATATCTAGATACATTACTTTGTGGGCAACCTGGGAGGTTTCAGACTCCACCTCCACTGACTTCGCATAAGTCAGTTACGATAACTGAGCCTATATCAATGCTATCGAGTAGCACTTGATACATATCAGAAAACACTCCTCCTCTTCTTCGATTTTTCCTAGGTTATTTACTGATATCAAAACACTTATGAACACTAAATTCTTGCCAGTTTGGTAACCTCAATAGCTATTTGCGACTTGGGATGAGACTGGTTGTACCCTCATGGGATTTGCACTATTGAGGCAGATAAATCCTTCAAGACGCGTCGTCAAAACCCCTCCGGTTGATTTGTTGTTAACGTTTCTTATTTTGCAGGTTCTCCTTTCACTGTTACAGTCATTAATTCCAACAATCTGAAGAATTTATCGTGATGGCTGATCAGACCATCAACAACGACGGTGATAACTCTATTTAATTTATAGAGTTATTCATATGTTTAAACTTAGTAAATTGCTCTCTTTCAAGTAAAGGTAAGGAGTTTATATAGTATTTTGTGTGATATATAATAACTTGAGTGTTTAACATGGTTAAAGTTGTTAACTAGGCTATTTTGGATATATTGTGGTATGTTTGATGAGTTTGTTCAGTGCAGCCTATAGATGCATAGATGCACCTGCATTACAATGCTCCTGCACTACAATGCTCCTGCACTGCATCTGCATTACACCAGCTTGCTTGAAGCGACATTGGAAGCACCTCAAATTTCACCAAAGCTTATCACCTCTATGACATCATGCTTAGTCATGGATCACATGGAGGAACATGCCCACTTGCTAAAGGAGGCGCATACCATAGCCCACACCAAGAGGACTAGCTTTGAAGAGTCATTTACTTATGGACATGTGGCCATTCACTATTGGACCTCCTTATACACTTGAGTGTATGCTTCAACTTGTGAGACAACTTCTAAAATGTAACCATGGTTACACCTCTAGTTTACTTCAACTACAAGGAAGGAAACCCTCTCATGAAGAAAGCTCAAAGCCTATATAAAGACCTTCACTCTTCACTTAGAAAATCATCTCTCAAGAGATCAAAATCTATCATATCATCTCATACACTTCAATTTACGTTTCATAAATGTAATTTTAGTTAGTTTTTAGATTGTAAGAAGGTAAGGGAGGAATTGACAACTTCTTCCTTCACTTCTACATAGAGGTAGCTTAGTGCAGTGGAGTAGTGCACCCGCATCACTTGGCAAGTTCATGCAAAGGAAACTACAACTGTGTAACTTCTATCTTATTGTTTCCTTTTGTTATTTCAATTATATGAATATGACTTGTTCTGTTTATATAAGCCTTGTGATGTCTAGCATGAACTAAACTCTTTTGATTGAGATGTTTTAACCTTATAATGATCTTTTAAGTAAGTTATTGTGTTCATATGTGATGTTTGTACTTTAGTTCTTGTATGATAACTCTTTCATATTCATCTTTAAATTTGGCCAACTAAAAGTGAATGTAAATCATAAATACAGACATGGTTTATGATTGGAACTCAAGAACTAATAGGGATAAGTATTTGGTAAAGGAAACTTTGTTAATTGCATGCTAAAACCTAGACATAGGATAGCATAGTCCTTAGGATGATGCAAATACAAGAGTGAACTTATTTAGCAATTTAGATCATTGTTAGGAGGCAAGAGAGGAATTGACAACTCTTTTCTTTACTGCAAAAAGCAAAGATCATAAGAGCTTATAATGAAACTCTAAAGAAAGTGACCGAAAGGCACATACTGATGCAGCTGCATCAGTGCACCTACATCACATATAACAAAAAACTCTTAAAAGTGATTTATTTGGTGAAGACATCTCAACTATCATTCTCCACTGATTTCTTACATCTTTTTATTGCTTATTTACATTCTGTTTGATTATCAACATCACCTATTTGTGAGTAGGATGGTGGTTACCTTTCACTAGTAAACTATTGATTCTAAACTTGTAAATTAATCCAATCCTCGTGGGAACGAGCTCTACTTCACTTTATTACTTGTTACGATTGTGTATACTTGCACATTTGTGTGTACATCAAGCGCACAAAGTTTTTGGCGCCATTGCCGGGGATTGCCATTAATTTTATAGTTTAGATTAGTAGTTAATTAGTGAACATTTTACTTTGTTTAGCATTTTTTACAAGTCCAATTAGACCCTGATATAGGAGACTTAGAAGGTTGAGGAGCATTCAAAGACGACAAAGAAACAGAAGCAGTTGCAGATACACAATGTTTGAACATGGTACTGGCAGAGGACCTATAACAGATTTTTCTGGATCATTGCATAATTCAGAAAATAATTATAGACAACAATTCATCATCATGGGAGCAACATGTATGTTTAATGATAGAGATAGGCCAATGAGAAATTATACTATGTTTGATCCTCAAATCATGCAACCTTGCATAGTTAGGCCTAAAATCTCTACAACACATTTTCAATTTAAACCTATTATGTTCCAAATGCTTCAAACAATAGGCCAATTTAGTGGTTCTCCACAAGAGGATCCTCATTTGAACTTAAAACAATTTTTTAGAAGTGTGCCGCAATTTCATCATTCCTGGTGTTAGTGAAGATGCTTTTAAATTGAAATTATTTCCATATTCCTTGAAGGATAGAGCTAAGGCTTGATTGAACTCTCTAGAGCCTAACTCTATCACTACTTGGAATGAGATGGCTCAAAAAATTTTAACAAAATATTTCCACCTATCAAAAATGTCAGGATGAGAAGTGAAATCACTACTTTTAAACAAAAAGAATTTGAGTCATTGTTTGAAGCATGGGAAAGATGGAAAGAATTGTTGAGAAAATGTCCTTACCATGGAATTCCTGTTATTGTTCAAATGGAAACATTCTATAATGGTTTAGAACCTCAAACCAGAATAATGCTTGATGCATCATCTGGAGGAGTGTTGCTAAATCTATCTTCCATTAAGGCTTGTGACTTGATTGAAAGAATTGCATCCAATAGCTCTAGTTGGCCAACTGTGAGAGGTGAGAGCCCAAAAGAAAACATCAGGGGTACATGAGATTATTGAAATATCAGCCCTATCTGTTCAAGTAGCCTCTCTAGCAAGCATGATAAAAAACCTCACTTCTACCAGTGCACCTGCACCTAGTGCAGCTGCACTAATAGACACAACTGCAGCAACCATAGAACAAGCACCTCCACGAACAGTTAGTTGTGTATATTGTGAGGGAGGTCACTTGTATGAAGAATGTCCCAACAACCCTATTTCTGTTAACTATGAAGGGTACAACCAAAATAACAACCCTTACCCAAACACCTATAATCTAGATTTGAACACTCAACCAAATTTCTGGTGGGGGAGTAACAATGCTTCTGCACCAAATGCAGCTGCACCATCTACTCCACCAGAATTTCCTTCTCAACATGTCCAAAGACCATTTGCACCAGAAGTGGAAAACTCCTTGGAATCTCTAATGAAAGCATTTATGAGTGAAACAAGAGAATTTATGAGTCATGTAAAAAGCTCAATCCAAACTCATGGTGCTGCCATTAGAAACTTAGAGAATCAGGTTGGACAATTAGCTACTACTCTTTTCCAAAGACCAAATGGATTATTACAATCCACCAAAGAAGCTTTAACTTCACAAAACCTTAGGAAAGAGCATGTCAATGCTATATATTTGGGAAATGGAAAAGATTTGAATGAGCTTTATGATACAGAAGGTGAGGGTAAGGAAGAAAAAGAAAAAAATGAAAAAAATGAGAAAAGCAAAAAAAAAAATTCTAGCAATGCAGGAGCATCCATTGCTCCAGCATCCATTGCTTCAAGAGTACCATCCTCCTCCTTTTCCTCAAAGGCTGAAGAAGGCTCATGAACACAAACAATTTTTAGAGGTGCTGAAGCAACTCCACATTATTGAGAGCTCTAAAGAGAGTGAGGGAAGAAGAGATGAACCAGAAGAAGAAGAGAGTGTTAAGGAGATTGAGCTGAACTGAGAGAGACCCTCAACAAACAAACAACTCTCTCACCCCAATCCCCACCTCACATAAATCCAAGCAGCTTCCCAATCAACAACACCAAACAACTCTCTCACCCTATAATCCCCACCAAAATACCTCACATAAATCCAACCATCCACCAAACACCTCAACTAGAACCACAAGTTAAAGGAGACAAGTTCTTGCTTCCTAATCAAGCTTAAAGTACTCTGAAAAACTCAATTCTAAGCAGTCAGGACCTTTTAAACTGGTGAGAGTGTATCCTAATGGGGCAGTGGAATTGTTTGATGAAGCCACTAAGTGCATATTCAAAGTAAATGGCAAAAGGGTGAAGCAGTACTATGGAGCACATGTGGAAAAAGACAAATTCACCACAGAGTTACCAAAACTCTAACATGAGGCTTAGTCTAGCTAAAGACTATAAATTAAGCGCTATTGGGAGGCAACCCAGATTTTTAGGACTAATTGTGTTTTGTGTGTTTACTTATGTTGTCAATTATGCAGAATTTTGATGTAGTAGCACCTTGTGCAGCTGCATTAGTAGTTGATATCTGCCACAAGACTTAGTCAGGCTGAAGACTCTTAAATCAAGCGCTTATGGGAGGCAACCCATGATTTTGAAGTATTAATTATGTTAGTTTTAATTTGTGTTTTGGAGTGTTTTGTAGGAAAAACAGGCTAAGAGAATTCCCAGTGCAACTGCACTGCATGCATCTGCACTACCAAAATTTCAGAAAGTGAAGCATTGTGAAGGATTTAATAGATTTTTAGAGATGTACCAAAGACCTGAATGAACCCAAAAAGAAGAGACAGAAGGTGAAGCATTCTGCAGTGAGGTCTAGCTCAAGGCTAAGGAGTGTGGCATCAAAACAGTAATTATATTTGAATATTGTTAAAAATTATGTTTAATTATACTTTTAGAAAATTATATTTTGCATTATGTTATTTTGGGAACTAATCCTCCTCCCATGGTTTTTATTTTAAAAGAGTGGTGAGAACACTGCTCAACTTTAAGTTGGGGGGAGAAGTTAACTGAAGTCTCTCCCACGTTCCGTTCATGTGCTGCCTTCCAAGCATATCTCCCTTACCTCGGTCACATAGCCCCTCGGCTGACCCTTATCCTCGACCTGCAACCATCGTATTTAGGCAAACCGAGCGTCTGTAACCGAGGCACTTTAGATATAGGTTAAGATTTTCTCTCCCTCGACTTCATTCATTGTTCCTCGGGCTCAACCCCCTCCTCGGGGCATCTGTATTGTCTCTTGCCTCGAGCCCTTTCCTTTGAGACTTTTTCTTAAGCAAATATCTTTGGAAATTGCCAAGTGGCCTGCCTCAGTGCCTTGGACTCCCTATATATTTACACATGTGCATGACTATTTTTTTAGTGAATAATTATTTTGCATGTATCAATGTTTTTATTATACTAATAATTAACACATATTTTTCCCGTGCATTGCAAGAGTTAATATCATATTTTTACCAATCTACATATAGTCAATTTTTTTTTAGTAGTTTAATATATTTAGCGATTGAGCTGGAGATATTTACCAATCTACATATGATATTTATCAATGGGTGTCAACATAATATCAAAGACTATAAATCCTTAAAATTGCGGCTATAAATCCTGAGCTCAGATACTGTATATTGCCCTCCTCACTGACCTCCAGCTGCATTTTTTCTTGTACTTTGGCACAGGTCTTTGACCTCCAGATGCATTTTTTCTTGCACTTTGGCACAGGTACAGTTTTGAACTATCCTCCAGATGCATTTATTCCTGCATGGCACAGGTACAACTTTTCACTGTCCTCCAGATGCATTCAAGCACTTTGAAACAGGTATAGTTCAATTGATTAAGGTCAATATGGCTTTAATATTTGATTTTTTTCCACACTTTTGTAACCTTTTTGTGCATTGTTTACTCTAAACTTTTTTCAAATTCAACCTTAATTTTCATAAAACACCCCCAAACTTAATTCTTTAAGCTATTCCAACTTTTTAATAAAAATCTGTTTTGACCTAAGCTCACCAAAAATTCCCCTTGCATCAGATTGATCTTTAAATAGCAAGGTTCTTTTCACAAACTCACTTTTGAGGTGTTGAAGTATAAATAATTTTGGTTATTTTTTTAGAAACAATGCTTTTTTTTTTCATCATTAAACTCCATTCATAGGATTACACTATATTTTCTAAAAAACTGATCATCTACTAAAATACTCTTAACAGTGATAGTATTCTTTACTTTCCACTATTTCCAAAAGAGACGTCTCTTTAGAGAATAGTTTCATGTACTTAAATACTACTTTGTTTTTTTTTTTTGACAAAAAATACTACTTTGTTAAGTACATCTAATACTTAATATCAAAAATATTTAGTCAAAACACACATATTTTAAACATGCATACTTAGTAAACTTAAACAAGCTGTGTATATTTAAACATGTAGACACACATAAAAACAAACTTATATAAGAACAAACATATATCAAATCAGACACACATACTATAGTTAAACACATATGATATGCATAATATAATACGTATCACATAGTGCCCGAGAGATGGCCTATGTGTGTGTGTGTATATATATATATATAGAAAAATACTTGTAGAAAAAAACACATCAATCAATACGCAAATCTACTTTTTTCTCGCATTTTATCTTTACTTTACTTTACCACAGTTAACTTTATTTTCATGTATTAGGCCAGTAGATAATCCAACCCTCGCGTCAGTATCTATCCAACCTGACCCTCTTTGGAGGATTTGGGAAACCCACGGTTGAGGAGAAAAGTTTCCTCCTCAACGCAATTGCTTGAAGAAAAGAGGAATCAAAGACTGTCCTAACCCCTGGCCGATCCCACGGCTAGGATATAAGAGTTTGACGAAAATAGTATGTTTGTAACATTAAGAGCCTATTTGGATCGACTTAATTGAGCTTATCTATTGGCATAACCACTTGTGGAACTGTTTGAGAGAGCTTATGGAAACAACTTATGACATGTTCATAAATTGTTTTAAGCTAATTTCCATAAGCTCCCCGAGGTAGCTTATGAAAACAGGTTATGCCTTATAGAAAAATAGTTTAACATTATTTTATCATTTATTATAGAAATAGCTTATGCATAAGAACTTATATGATAAGCGCTTATGCTATAAGTCTTAGAATGTGGTTTAGGCCTAACTCAACCCCACAAAACCGGCTTGTAAGCTGAGGGATGCCTCCCACTTATAAGTTCTTTAGAGACCATATCTCTAGTCAATGTGGGACTTGAGTTTTTCCCAATACACCCCCTCACGTCCAGCACTATTAGGCTTGGTGCGTGGATAATAATGGTAGGTGGCCCGAAGGATCTAGGATAGGCTCTGATACCATCTTAGAATGTGGTTTAGGCCTAACTCAACCCCACAAAACTGACTTGTAAGGTGAGGGTTGCCTCCCACTTATAAGTTTTTTAGAGACCATATCTCTAGTCAATGTGAGACTTGGGTTTTTCCCAATAATAAGTGATTAATTAAGTTGTTTATTCAAACGGGTCCTAAGCAGTTAATTTTAGTATTAGTAACAGTGTAACTAATCAATTATGTTAGCTTTTGGATGTATTATAACTAAACATTCTAACAATGGGAAAAAATCCTAGTGAATGAAAAAGAGTACAATATCCTTTCTCTGGGAACTGCCTTGTTAAAAACCTTGCCAGGAAAACCCAATGGGAAAAAATCACAGCGAAGGAAAAAAGAGTGCAGTTTTTCTCCCCCTATTTGAAGCATCAATAAAGAATATGAATTCCAACATCTGGAGTTCCTCCCTGAGTGCTTATGGGGAAATATACTCCGCTCTGTCACTTGTGATGTATCATCTTTTAATGGAGTTTTGCTGTCAGTATTATCTTCAGGACATCTTCCTTTAACTATTGGCATTTGCATGAGCTTGAAATGAAGAAGCAAGAACCATAGATTGTTTTGAATATCATAATATATTTCATGTCACCACATAAAGATAATAGTTGGCTTGAGATCTGACTTGATCTAGATCGAAAAATATTTTGTTTCTGCATGGTTAACTTGGAGAACATATATAAAATGAATTATTGATTAGAATAGTGAAAAATAAAATATAAACCTCACTCTCCTCTAATGCATTTCTGTTTGTGCTGAACTTTATTACTACTAACTATCACATAATATTATCATATCAAGGGATATAACATTTGGTAATTTGCATGCATGCTTTCGTAGTCTTCGGGACTGAGATATTCCATATATTCTTACCACACAACTCATGTGCTCAATATAAATAATTTCTGTAGATCAATATGAGTCTTTATTTTTCAAAAGAAATATATTTCTTTGTATCTTGAATCCTTCTAGGATCTTCCATGTAGAGGTCAACTACAAGTTCAACCTCAAAAATCCATCAGATATAATTTGAGGTCATTCATCTAGAGTTCATTCTTTGAGTAATCTATAATTTTGGAAAGCTCTTCAGGAGTACCAATAATAGCAAACTATACCAAATTCATGTATTGATCTTTTCATAGAACTCTATGGACCAGTGGTGTCATTTTTATATCCTTCGTTTAGAATATAAATTGAGACGATTATGCCACATGTGTTCAAATTATATCATCTCATGGAGGTACTGATTCAACTTGAGCAATCATCTCGAGAATCCAAAAAGTGTGCACTGACATATTAAATCCTTCGGGGATTTTTAAATAATTATGACTATCAACAAATAAGTTGTAGCAATATTCAACTTGTGAAAATTGAGCTCTTCATGTGCTACAAGGCTAATTAAGTACTGAAAAGTACTCACATCCACCCTTGAGCAACATGTCGAGCTTTGTATCTCACAATATCACCATTCTCATTCTGATTCAATTTCATCTTTCAATTTTGGCCAATTCACATTGTCTACAATCTTTTGTAGACTTTGGTTCATGATCCTCACTATTATTTATCACATTTAGCGCTATATTTAGTAAAAACATCGTCAACGTTGACTTCATTTCGGTTTCGTTGTATTTCATTCTTGACCTAATTCATTGAGATCTCTTTAATTTCATAAATTTATAGGTACTTGATCAGTTCTTGATCAGTTCAATTATTCCGAGGCTTTTAGTAATGTCAATTTTATGCTCCAGAAATGTCTACCGAATACTCATTTGAAATATTATTTTAGAGTTTCTATATCCTCGCTTGGACCATTTCTATTTTTAGCTCTTATTTTGTTGTTCAAAAAAATATATTTGGTGAGGATTTTTATCTTTTTTTGGAATCGATTGATTTCTACCACGCAATGAAAAAGTAGATGTCCAATAACTTTTGAGACTCATATGAAATATTATATTGTCCTTTGAGGACATCCATTTTATTCAAGGCCTAAAAATAAGGAGCATTAGCTAGGTGATATATATGATTTGGTCACACCTTTTTGGATCAGTGAATGCATTTGGTAGATAATTTGCTAAGCTTTGCAAATGAATTATCTTTTGAACTTCTAGTTCACATTGTTTAGTTTGAGGATCAATATGAGATAATGATAATTTATTCCAACTGATCTCTTTTTTACAACTGCTTATTCTCTCCCCTAATGTTGTGAAATCTAATTCTTCACATGATAATCATCAACCTGGATTATAAACAAGTCTCCAATTGTTGGCTCAAGATACTATATTATACATGGAGATTTATATCCAATATATATTTCCAAAATTCTTTAAGGACCCATCATAGTGCATTGCACATCCAAAAACTCTAAGATGGGAAATATTAAGTTTGTGACAAAAAACTAAATGTAAAGGGGAAGAGTTGTGATAACTTGTTGGCTTGATGCGAATCAATATTACAGCATGTAAAATTTCATGTCCCCAAGTAGAAATTGGAAGTTCTTACCTCATAAGCATTGGTCATATAACTAACTTTAGACGTCTAAAGAATGGTTCTTCAAGACCATTTTATGAATGAACGTGTATGCCGTGTGATATCCAATATCAATTCTAATAGACATACAATACTTATCATATGCTTTCAAGGTAATTCACATAATGACCTCTTACTCAAATTAGTTGAGCAAACAATCTCACAAACTTCCGGTTGTGAGTTGACGACAAATCTATAACAATATATATGTGGTCAATTAGTTGATGCATCAATTAAAACCTCAAATATTTAAATAGTCCACGTGATTAGTATACTTGTTTACAAGTATCACCTTATATCAGTTCTAAATATGAGAGATTTATTATTCTCAAATTGCCAACTTCCTTTGGGAAGTAGTGAACACAAGAATTAGTAGATTGAAGAAACTACTGGCTTTTCAATACAAGTTCACATAGAAATTTATTATTCGCATCATAATATACTCGGGATTGCCCAACCGATCTTGCCAACAACTAAATTATTATTATATGTAAACTTCTAGTTTACAACAACATGTGTTTCAATTGCACATATATAAGTGTAGTACAAATCAGAGGAAAAAGTAGACAATTTTTTCACTACACTTATTTTATCAAAATATGTCTCGCTATATAAAAATATTCAATATTTCCTTCATCTCTTGTTTCAATCTGATTTCTATTTATATGCATATCTTTGAAACTTAATAAATCTCTACGAGACTTAGGGGAATATAATGCATTCTCAATTTGTAAATTTGTTCCCCCGGATAACAGTATATTAGCTCTTCTGGAGCCTTCGATTATATTTGAAGAGCCAAATAGGAGAAATAATTTTTTTTTATCCTTTGAAATGATATGGGTAGTTCCACTATTAGCGAAACACATTTCTCCATTATTGATGCTAGTGTCAATACTTATTCTATTCTAAAATAAAATAAATATGATAAAAGATTGACATGCGAAATTAAGTCTCTACAATATTATATGCCTACATAGATCAAACTTTAGGAGTTGCATAAAATATAATTTCTCAAAGAAAAAAATATCAGTAGAAAACTATATTTGCTACTTAAAATAAGGAAAATAAAGTGCATAGAAAGTCTCTCTCAGTAGGGAACTATATTTTCAACATGGGGCACTTGAATTTCAATGTAAGGTTCATTTTCCAAAGAGTTGTGTCAATTTTCTCCACAAGTCGACATAAACATTCATGAGCAAATGGCTCAAATGTGAGAGATTTTACCGCGTCAACCAAAAATCTAGAAGAGAATAGTATAGACAAAACAAGTTATATTGGTCCGAGTGGTAACTGAACTCGGATCTCACTTCAAGGTTTCAGACTCGAATTTTGGGTGTGGGAAAAATTATGTTGGAAGGGGAGAACCACATGATTTCAGGTTCTCCGACGTAGATTAGTCATCATCTAATTGACAAAACCGGTAGAAACTGCGTACTAATAACATGATAAAAGAAAAATATAACAATGTTATTTTTTACTCAAAAAATAAATAACATTGTTATTTTCTATTGGCGTGGTTGTTATAGACGAGTGGTCTCTAGAAGGGAAAGGTGGGAAACCAGTGGAATGTGGTATATCGAAGAAATTTGATGACTTGTAAGTAACAAGAGAAATAGTTTTTGAAATAAAAGTATTTTTAAGTTAGCTAGATAGTTGATCAATAGTTTAAAGGTTTAATTACTTTGTATGTCTTTAAATTATTTGAGATTTTTCAATAAATTTCTAAACTAAAAAATTTGTAATTAGGTCTCTGAACTAATATAATTTTTTCAATAAGGTCATTATGTTACACTACAGTTAGTCAATAGTTAGTAAATGTTAACGTGACTTTCACAATTTGTAAATAGATTCCCGAAATAATAAAAAATTTGTAAGTAGGTTACTAAGCTAATTTAAAATATACTAATTAGTCCTTAGAAAAATAATCAAGAACACTCTGACATATCAATTTATTCTCAAGATATTAGAAATAATAAATATTTATTTTTTGAAAAATGTTAAAACAAAAATACAATCAAAACAATTAATGTCTTATGTTATAAATAAAAGTTGAATAGTAAAAAAGTATTATTCAAATGTAATTAATGTATTATAATGTATTTTTTGTTATTATTCTTCTTAATTATTTAGATAGTAAAGTTTAAATTATTCTATAAAATTATAAATAAAGATATTCCATAAATGTTTTTGATACATGTAATATGATCATTTGATTAATTGAAAAACTATAACTATATTTTATTAAAATATACGCCTTCAAAAAATTGATGTCAAATGTGCCCAATAAATATCTTATAAACCTTTACCAAAAAAAATCTTATAAACCTTTAATTATGCAAAAAATAAGAACTAAAAAAATAGCATTCATAAAACATCTAAAACATTTAGATGTTTAGATTTAATTCTTACTTGAGTAATTAATAGTATTTTTGAATATTTTATTTCACAAGTTTATCACATCTTGTGTAAGGGTTTACTATACTCTTTTGATAAAAAAAATAATCTTTAATGTCAGTTTGTAATGAATTGATCATTTATGTTTTTTCGTACGTACCAACTAAAACCTTGAAGTATGATAACCACTGGCGGATCTTCCTTAGGACTGAGGAGGGCGATGGCCCGGCCCCAAAATCCATGTGAAATTAGTACGATATATATAAAATTGCAGGGACGAAAACAGATAACTGTGATATTTGTAGGGACTTATTTTAAAAAAATAATATTTCAGGGACTTATTTGAAAAACAGCTATATTTACAGGGACGAAAAACATATTTAAGCCATATTATTATTATATAGTGGATGTCCATCCTTCTCCCCATCTCCTCATGTAGTGGATTTTGATGATTGACTTCTCACTTACCTTTCCACTCCCTATAAATAGGGTATATGTTAGTGTAAATGGATAATTTGAAGAGCATAATGCAAAGACTCTCTCATTCTCTTCTTCTCCCTTCTTCATCTATGTTCTCAATTATATGATGTCTAGTATTTGTTCTTACTTAAGTTTCGGTTATTTTCATAACACGTTATCAACACGAAGCTCTACCGTATGATTGATGGCAGAATCATCTCCAGGTTCTATTACAAGAATAATTTTTTTCTTCTTCTTCTTCTTCTTCTTCTCACTATTATTTATTTGTGATCTTGTTTATGTTTTATCTAATTTTCAATTTATTTATCATTGTTTATGAAAAAAAATTATATAGTTCCTAAGAACAATAAATCCATTATCCAAGCACCCCTGAAGGATTGCACAAATAACTGTTTTCATGTGCATTTGTGATACAGTTCTTGAAGAACTTAATTTTTTTCAATATCAAAGCATCCCTGAAGGATTGCTCATTAAATGGTTCTTCTTGATCATCATTGAAGAAGTACAGTGGTATAGTTCCTGAAGAACTAGGATTACACAAAGAATTATTTTCTTTAACACTGTTTGTGAATATTTCTGATAGTTCTTGAAGAACTCAGAGAAAGAAAATATTCAAGCATCCTTGTAGGATTGCATAAAACATGATTTTCCCATCAATGTCTAGAATTTGTAGTATAGTTCTTGAAGAACAATTGATTTGAAAGTATATTTTTCTCTAATTATTGTATATGAAAGATTTGTGATCGAGTTCCTAAAGAACTTGACTTTTACACAATGATTGCAATTTATAAGATTTATTTGGTCTTAGTATGTTTTGAAGCAATGGAAATCAAGAGAAAGGGGCATATAATTTATGTCTCAAATGTTCTCATGAATTAGAAAATTGAGGAAAAAAATTAAAAAATATTATGAATCAAGATTATGTGAAATGATGATTGAAATTTTTGTTATTTCCCATCATAACCTTTTATTATCTTATTGTAATTTCATGTTACCATAATATTATAGCACACGTGAAATGACATTTCAAATTGCGTGTCTCAAATTCTTTATGCATAAATGGTTTTTTTTTGTTAAACTAGTATGAGTGGTTTATACGATCTTGTTTCTTGAAGAAAATTGTGTGTCCCCAATTTTTCTGTACATATATATGGTAATTTTTGTTATATGCGTACTTAGTAGTTTTAAAATTTACTTTTTGAATGGCCAAAGTTTAATACATTATTTTTTTTCTTAAATAAATATGAGTGTGGTTAAGATTATGTTATGTGAACCAAGAAGTTTGATATGCACGTATGCAAAATAAAGTGTTGTTCAAACCTAATGTTTAGCAAGATTATTATAATGAAGTAGCAATGACATCCCATATTGATGTTTTGAAGGTGTAAAATATTCTTCAATATAATTGAAGTTTTATCTGTCATTTTCTCTCATTGACTTTTAACTTTAATGCTATTGATTAGCTAGCTTAAAATAGAGTTAAGTTTGAAAGATATTCTAAGTTTTTAGAATATAACTAAGATTAAATATGTGTATTTTATATTAGATTGTATACATTATCTAGCTATGACCAGAAGTTATATAGTAGCATGTGTAGTTCTTATCAACTTGCAACCAGAAGTTTTCAAAATGTAACTTAAAGCTCTGGAAGAACTAGTTATAGCTAATTACCTAGAGAACCATTTTTTTAAACATTGTGCCATATTATAATCTCTAAAGTCTCATAAAAAATTTATTAGGTTTTAAGGATATTAGTCCAAATGGATATCATATTGAAACAATAAATGAATATGTTGAATATCTTTATATAACGAGACATATTTCGGATAAAATAATTGTAGTGGAAAAGTTGTCTGTTTTTTCCTCTGATTTGTACTACACTTATATATGTGCAATTGAAACATATGTTGTTGTAAACCAGAAGTGTACATATCATAATAATTTTGTTGTTGGCAAGATCGGTTGACAATCCCAAGTATATAATGATGCGAAAAATGGTTAATTTTTTTTAATGTGAACTTCTATTGAAAAGCCAGTAGTTTCTTCACTTTACTAATTTTTGTGTTCTCTAATTCCAAAAGAAATTGGCAATTTGAGAGAATAAGTCTCTCGTAATTCTAAAACATATAAAAGGAGATATTTGTAAACGAGTACACTAATCACATGGACCATTTAGATATTTGTGATCTTAACTTATGTATCAACGATATGGCCACATATATATCGTCAACTCACAACCGGAAGTTTGTGAGATTGTTTGCTCAACTAATTTGAGTAAGAGGTCATTATGTGAATTACCTTGAAATCATCTGATAAGTGTTGTATGATATTGGACATCACTTAGTATACGTTCATTAAAATGGTCTTGAAGAACTATTATTTAGACCTCTAAAGTTAATTCTATGACCAATACTTATGAGATAAGAACTTCCAATTTTTACTTGGGAACATGCACTTTTGCACGTTGCAATATTGATTTGCATCAGGTCAACAAGTTATCGTAACTTCTCCCCTTTACTTTGGTTTTTGGTCACGAACTAATATTTCACATCTTAGAATTTTTGGATGTGCAGTGTATACTCCAATTTCTCCCAATGCACTATGATGGGTCCTTAAAGAATTTTGGAATATATATATATATATATATATATATATATATATATATATATATATATATATATATATATATATATATATATATTGGATATATATCGCCACGTATAATAAAGTATCTTGAGCCAACATCTGGAGACTTGTTTATAGTCCAGTTTGATGATTATCATTTGATGAATAAGCACCTGGAAAAATAGATCAGTTGGAATGAATTATCATTGTCTCATCTTGACCCTCAAACTATACAACGTGAACTAGAAGTTCAAAAGATAATTTATTTGCAAAGCTTAGCAAATAATCTATCAATTACGCATTCATTGATCTAAAGATGTGACCAAATCATACATATCAGCTGTTAATGCTCCAATAAAATGGATGTACCTGTTGGACAATTAAATATTGCAAATGTGTCTCAACAGCGCCTGAAGCGTAGTAGACCAATCAGTTTCAAATATAAAAATCCTCGAACAAGAAAATGTGCTAAAAAGTAAGATGGTCCAAGCGAGGATATAGAAACTCTATAAGAGTCTTCAGACATAATTGACATTTTAGTTCCAGAAGAACTGATCAGGTACCTGACAAATTATGAAATTAAAGAGATCTCAATGAATTATGTCAATAATGAAAAATGATGGAACCGAAAAGAAAGTCAATGTTGACGATATTTAAATATAATATAGCGCTAAATGTGATAAATAATAGTGAGTATCATGAACTGAATAAAGTCTATTAAAGATTATAGACAAAGTGAGAATTGGCCAAATTTGAAAGATGAAATTGAAGCAAAATTAAACTAGCTTTACAAAAGTTTTTGGACCTGTAGTCCAAACACATGAAGGTGTGAAACCAGTTGGATACAAATGAGTTATCGTGCAAAAACATAATGAGAATGGTGAAATTGTGAGATACAAAGCTCCATGTTGCTCAAGGGTGGATAATAGTATTTTTCAGTACTTAATTAGCCTTGTAGCACATGAAGAGCTCAATTTCATAAGATGAATGTTGCTACAACTTATTTGTATGACTCATTTGATAGTCATAATTATTTGAAGATCCCTGAAGGATACTCAAATTGATTCAATCCCTCCATGAGATAATTAATTTGAGTAAGAGGTCATTATGTGAATTACCTTGAAATCATCCGATAAGTGTTGTATGATATTGGACATCACTTAGTATACGTTCATTAAAATGGTCTTGAAGAACTATTATTTAGACCTCTAAAGTTAATTCTATGACCAATACTTATGAGATAAGAACTTCCAATTTTTACTTGGGAACATGCACTTTTGCACGTTGCAATATTGATTTGCATCAGCCAACAAGTTATCGTAACTTCTCCCTTTACTTTGGTTTTTGGTCACGAACTAATATTTCACATCTTAGAATTTTTGGATGTGCGAGTGTATACTCCAATTTCTCCCAATGCACTATGATGGGTCCTTAAAGAATTTTGGGAATATATATATATATATATATATATATATATATATATATATTGGATATATATCGCCACGTATAATAAAGTATCTTGAGCCAACATCTGGAGACTTGTTTATAGTCCAGTTTGATGATTATCATTTGATGAATAAGCACCTGGAAAAATAGATCAGTTGGAATGAATTATCATTGTCTCATCTTGATCCTCAAACTACACAACGTGAACTAGAAGTTCAAAAGATAATTTATTTGCAAAGCTTAGCAAATAATCTATCAATTACGCATTCATTGATCTAAAGATGTGACCAAATCATACATATCAGCTGTTAATGCTCCAATAAAATGGATGTACCTGTTGGACAATTAAAATATTGCAAATGTGTCTCAACAGCGCCTGAAGCGTAGTAGACCAATCAGATTCAAATATAAAAATCCTCGAACAAGAAAATGAGCTAAAAAGTAAGATGGTCCAAGCGAGGATATAGAAACTCTATAAGAGTCTTCAGACATAATTGACATTTTAGTTCCAGAAGAACTGATCAGGTACCTGACAAATTATGAAATTAAAGAGATCTCAATGAATTATGTCAATAATGAAAAATGAAGGAACCGAAAAGAAAGTCAATGTTGACGATATTTAAATATAATATAGCGCTAAATGTGATAAATAATAGTGAGTATCATGAACTAAATAAAGTCTATTAAAGATTATAGACAAAGTGAGAATTGACCAAATTTGAAAGATGAAATTGAAGCAAAATTAAACTAGCTTTACAAAAGTTTTTGAACCTGTAGTCAAAACACATGAAGGTGTGAAACCAGTTGGATACAAATGAGTTATCGTGCAAAAACATAATGAGAATGGTGAAATTGTGAGATACAAAGCTCCATGTTGCTAAAGGGTGGATAATAGTATTTTTCAGTACTTAATTAGCCTTGTAGCACATGAAGAGCTCAATTTCATAAGATGAATGTTGCTACAACTTATTTGTATGACTCATTTGATAGTCATAATTATTTGAAGATCCCTGAAGGATACTCAAATTGATTCAATCCCTCCATGAGATAATATAATTTGAACACATATGGTATAATCATCTAAATTTATATTATAAAGGAGGGATACAAATATGACATCACTTGTCCATATAGTTTTATGAAAATATTTGGAATTTTTTTTGTTATAACTGATGTCTATGTTGATGACATAAGTATTATTGGAACTCCTAAAGAACTTCCAAAAAAAACTATAGACTGTTCAAAGAATGAACTCTAGATGAATAAGCTAAAACCATATCTTATGGATTTTGAGGTTGAACCTATAGTTGACCTCTACGTGGAAAATCCCAGAACGATTCAAGACAAAAAGAAATATCTTCAAATAAATTCTTTTGAAAAAAAAAACAAAGTCTCATATTGATCTGCGGATATTATTTATATTGAGTACATGAGTTGTGTGGTAAGAATATATGAAATATCTCAGTCCTGAAGACTAAGGGGGTAAGATGCATATTTATTTACCAAATGTTATATCCCTTGATATAATAGTATTATGTGATAATCGGTAGTAATATATAGTTCATCACAAACCAAAATTCATCAGAAAAAGGGGGTAAGATGCATATTTATGTTTGACTATTGTAAGGAATAGATCATTTTATGTATGTTACACAAATAAACCATGCAGATATAAAGTATTTTTCTGATCTAGATCAAGTCAGATTACACGTCAGCCATTATCTACATGTGGTGACATTGAAATATCTTTATAATCTATAAAACAATCTATGGTTCTTGCTTCTTCATTTCATGCCCAAATGCCAACAATTCAATGAAGATGTTTTGAAGATAATATTGATGTTAAAGCTCCATTAAAGAGGATAAATCACAAGTGATAGCGGAGTAGATTGCTCCATATGCACTCATAGAGAAACTCCAGATGTTAAAATTCATATTCTGAAGTGACGCCTCACTCAGGGGGAGGAATTAAGTTGCACTCTTTTTCCCTTCGCTATGATTTTTTCCCATTGGGTTTTCCTAGCAAGGCTTTTAACGAGGCAGTTCCCATTGAAAGGATATTGTACTTTTTTTCCTTCACTAGGATTTTTTTCCCACCGGGTTTTTTCTTAGTAAGGTTTTAATGAGGCATATCCTCGATGGACATCCAAGGGGGAGTGTTATTAATATTATTATTATATTGTGGATGTCCATCCTTCTCCCATCTCCTCATGTAGTGGATTTTGATGATTGACTTCTCACTTACCATTTCATTCCATATATATATATATATATATATATATATATATATATATATATATATATATATATATATATATATATATATATATATATTGATACCATTCGGTCGTCCTCACCACAACAATAATTTAGTTAAGTGACATAAAATATTACCTTTGAAAATCAGAGTTTGGGCGCCTGAAGAAGCTCAAAGAAAGCTCAAAGTAGACTTGAAGCAATAAGAAAGGAAAGAGGGGAAGCAGTTTACAAAAGAAAAATTTATTATATTTTCAACTGGTGTCTTACAACTGAGGCAATTGTGCCTTATATAGGAAAACTAAAGCTTACTATTTAAGCCGGTAAAAGACTACTGTTACATTCGTAGCCTGTAAACACAAAAAACAAAATACCATTATTAATGTCGGGTACACTTGTGGGCCCCATCGTCACATTGATAATGATAAAAGTTAAAAAACAAGACACTAAATAGTAAAAGATTCTTTTGGTGGACAACCATATCTTTATGGTTTTGGTAGGATTATCAAATTTTTCCTTATATGAATTATTACTCCTTTACTCCTTTTAATGGCCGACAAATATGATGGTTTTGTCTTCACATTATTAGTGCCCTTTTCCCTTGTTGGTGTTATGGCTTATTGCATGTATCATTGCATCTTAGAAATCTTCTGGTGTAGGTTCTTCCTCCTCCGCTTGAGATTCTCCAACTAAGCAGTTGAAAGTGTTTGAATCTAGTGAATCTTGTGAACTACTGGTCTTCATTGACATATCTTCATTTTTTACTTTAAAAGTTTTAAAAAACTGATTCTTCATATGGTCCAAAGTTCGAACCATAATCTGTTCTTGTGATTCATTTGGATGTATTTTGTGAAAATAATTTTCAAATTAGCTATAGACATTTCTTGAGAACTTGGTTCTTTTGGCCTGGATTGGTCATCAGATATAACTATTTCAATTTTGACTTCTATGTGCTGAAGATCCTCTTTAGGCATTTTAATCCACCATTTATAGAAGAAATTTCTTCTAAGTATAGGGATATTAATTTATCCTGGGATATGGTAATGGTCCATCTCCAAATCCATGGAATTTGGAATGTAATAAAGTATAAACAAGGACTCCTGTCCTGTAATCATTTTTGAAGCATTCTTCAAAAGTAATGGGCTATGATTACACCAAGAATCATATAAATTTAATATATTTTTTGGTTAAATTTCCAAAGAAGGACCAAATTTTATCCACCAATTATAAAACCAATTTGGTATAGGTTTTTCCAGAATTTCTGGATTAATGCTAAAAAAACCAAGAATGTTCATTCTTTGGATTTTGATAATAGAAAGCTAATGAAAAAGCTTGGATATAATCCAAATAATTAAAATAGGCGTATTTACCTTCAGCAATTTTAATTGCTTTTTCCCCATTAGGATTTAATCCCCATTCTCTTGGTAGTAATATCTTATTGATATGACATTTACAGAAGTTTATAAAACTTCCTGGATTATTGTTTTGATTATGATGTGTAATTGTTACTAATTCAGTAACTAATAAAAGTATTTCCAAATGTGGTCTGGACTTGCCATAAAGTCCAGGATATCCTCTTGATTCGAGATATCTTGTTTTACCAGACCATCCATCATTAGGAGTCAAATTAATATCTTCCTCTTCGACATGCATTATGTCTTCTGTGACAGGATTTTCATAGTATTCTGTTACCTCTTGAGGTATATCATTTATAGTTGCATCTTTATAAGTTGATGCCTTATTTGATGAAGAAGAAGGAATATCTTCTTTTCTTGGAGGTGCAGGTAATTGCTGCAAATTTCTAGTCATGTGGACTGTAGTCCAATCCCCTATTAGAGGAATGTTTGTTTCCTGATAGGGCAACAAATTGTTGCTTCCTCGGCCACAACCATAGTCACGACCTCTTCCCCTATTGGGGTGTGTCATTTCCCTACAAAAATTCATGGGTCAAATAATCAGCAAGAGAATTATTTTCTCCTTTAATATATTGTATATCAAAATCAAATACTGATAATTGGGCTTGCCAACTAGCAAAAATTTGTTTTGAAACAAGATTCTTGACATCTTTTTCAAATGATTGACTTGGCGGAACTACAATCAATTCGTAGTAAAAAAAATTGATTTAATAAATCATCTTGAAATTTTGAAATACATTTAATTATGGAAAACATTTCTTTTTTAATAGTCGAATATTTAGACTGCGTTGGATTCCATTTTCCATAAGTAAATCTTACTAAAACTTCTTTATTATTGTCTGGTATGACTTGTTTTAAGAAACCACCATAACCTATGTCAGAAGCATCAGTCTCAACTATTTTGAAATATTTAGGATTTGCTAGGGCCAAACAAGGTAAACATTTTACCTTACTTTTGATCTTCTAGATAGCTAGAGATTGATTCTTTGTCCAAGGTCCTGAGTTTTTCTTTAACCTATTATATAAAATAGTTGTATCCTGAGCTAAATTCTCATAATAGTCTGAAATATAATTTAGACTTCCTAAAAATCTCTGTAATTGTTTCTTATCAGAAATAATATCAGGAAATTTAGAAGCAAATTCAATACTTCTACTTATAGGAACAATTGTTCCTTGGTCTATTTCATGACCTAAAAACCTAACTTTTGTTTGAAAAAGTTTCATTTTTGAAGCAGATATAACTAAACCATTGTGCTTAATCAAATTTTTAAATATTTTTAAATGTTTAAAATGTTGATCAATAGTTTTAGAAAATACTAAAACATCGTCAATATAGACAATCATAAAATCAGAATAAGAAATGAAAATATCATTCATAATATTTTGAAATTCAGAAGGAGCATTTTTTAAACTAAATGGAAGAACATTCCATTCAAAATGTCCAAAAGGAACTGTAAAAGCTGTTTTGTACTTGTCAGATTCATTAATCTGAATTTGCCAATAACCTGATTTCATATCAAATTTTGAAAAGATTAAGGCATCATTGAGCCTATCTAAAAGATCTTTCTTATTAGGAATTGGATATCTTATCCATTTCAAAACTTTATTAAGAGGTTTATAGTTAATAACTAACCTAGGAACACCTCTTTCTCTTTCAGCATTTTTATTAACATAGAATGATGTACAACTCCAAGGAGATTTGAATTTTCTAATTAATCCTTTTTCTAAAAGAGAATTAATCTCCTTTTTACATAAATCAAGATATTCTTGATTCATTTGAGCAGGTCTAGCTTTAGTAGGTATCTGACTTTTATTAAAGTCATCAATATAGGGTAATGCAACAACATGTTGTTTCCTATTCCAAAAAGAATTAGGTAGATCATTACATACCTCTGACACAAATTGTTGTTCGATTATTTTAATTTGTCTCCTAATATCTTCTTTATTAAGATGATCATTAATATTAAATATATTAATTTCACTTTTGAGAAAACATAATTGTTTTTCTTTATTAAGAAGAATATCCTTAACTTCATTAAACATCCTTGTATGAGGATCAGTAATAAACTTGAAAATAATTTCCTTATTATCAATAACAGTAGTAATACCATTTTGATCAATATTTCTAATTGGCATAATATTATGCAAAAAAGGAGTACCTAAGATAATTCTATGAGTTAAATTTTTAACTAGAATAAATGAGTTGCTAAACAAATATTTTGGTTGCAAATATAAGCATTTGAAAGTTTATAATTAACTTATAATTTATCTCCTCCAGCTTGAGTAAGAGATTGTGTAGTTTTTGAAAAATATTTTGTAGGGATAATTCCCTCTTGAATACAATTAAGATCAGCCCCACCCCACTATCTATGAGTGCTATCTCATTTTCTAAAATAAAATTTTTATTGACAACTAAAGTAATTCTCACAAACCATTTTTGTGAAGTTACTCTATCTAATATAGACAAATAATTGCTACTGGATGAAGCAACATCTTTTGGTCGAGTAGGAGCTTCTAGAGAAGATATTCTCTGGAATAATATATCATTATTCTTTTTTATCTGAGCAATTTCAGATTTTAAGAGATTTATTTATCTTTTTAGATCAGTAGTAGAAACAGGTGTTTCTTTGATATTAGATTCTTGGAATCTAGATAAGACTTCACTCATTTGGTAAGGAGCCTCCATAATTATAGGAGTTTCTTTCTTATAGTATTCTCTCATGAGAGTATCTATCATCTTCCTTTTCAAATTACCATCAGTTATGACTTCTAAAGCTTTTAAAAGTTCATACTGTTCTTCTGTGAGAACATTTAATCCATTCATTTCAATAATGGATTTCCAATAATTCAATTCATTACACTCACAATCATTATTATTAGTGAAAGATGATCCAGAAGAGGTATCATTGAAAACTTTTTATTTTTCTTTTTATGTCCAACTTTTTAGCCTTTCTTTTTCTTTTTTTCTGGAAAGGCTTGTCTTTTTGGTTTTCTCTCTTGAAAACTTTTTCTTTTAAAATTCTTTTTCTAGAACTTTTGTAAAAAAATTTTGTTTTATTATCAAAGGGTTTTCTCCCTTTTATTTTTTGACCTCTCTTGCCTTCTTTCGGCTCTTTTCCCAAATCAAAAGCAAATTGTTCACAGAATTCACTTAATTGGTGTTTTTCTGTTAGCTTTTGCTTTTTCAATTGGTTTCTTAACTTTATGTCATTACATAAAGCTAAGCCTTCATTAATACAACAACTAATAATCTGGCCATATGTTAAGTCAGCATAATTAATATTTATGCCATCATTCTTATTTCTTAAAGATTGTCTAACCTTTTCAGAAAAGAGATAAGGAAGACCATCAACAAATTTTGTCTTCCAATGGATAGAATTAGGGTCTTTTAATTGGAAAACCCTGGATAAAAAAGTATCCTTATACCATCTAAAATGAGTTAAAGATGGACATCTTATATTTTGTAAAAGAGAAGATAATTTTTCTCCTATAGGAACATTTGTTCCTACAAAATGTTTTAGTATGGATAAACAGAGGGTATAAACCACATCCTCTTCACCAGTACTGACAGTAGTAGCACTAGAACTAGTTTCTAGCTTAACTTCCTTTTTATGGTCAAAAAATTCTTTTTTCTGAGCATCGGTAAGATAATGATCCCACCAACCTCTTAATTGGCCAACAAATCCAGTAGCTATGAAAGAAGCTATTGAGCTATCGGAATTTCCATGTTGTTTACAAACGGTAGAATACATAATCATTCTATGTATTGTGTCTATAATTTGCTTATCATTTAAGCCATCAATATTCCATTCATAAATGGTTTTACTAGAATAGGAATTCTGATATGGTTCATGTTCCTCAAAAAGTAAGTCTTGAGGTGAGGGCCTCTTATAATAATATTTTTCTATGGCCTTATGGGTGTAAATAGGATTAATATTAATATCCTGGTTAGCAAAAATATTTGCTAAATTATCAATATTATTTATATCCTTGCTAAAATCGGAAGAACTCTCAAAACTGTCAGAAATATTTTCTTGAGATAAAACACTTAAATTTAAATTCTTTAATTTTTGTTCCAAACTATGGATAAATTCAGAAGTATTATCTTCCATTTTAAAACCTTTTATCGATAAAGGAGGTTGTACTATAGGAGCCTCTGCAACCATAGGTGCTTTAGACCCATTAGTTTGTTGAAAAACTAGTTTCTGTTGAAAAATTTGTTTTTCAACTAATTCCTTTAAAGATAATAAATCTTTTTCAAGAGAAACAAATTGCTCTCCTAAACAATTAAGAAAAGCATTTGTATAATTCTGAGCTTTTATCAAAGAATTTAATTCTTTAATAGTAACTTGATTACTTTCTACCTTTTATAAACTAATAAAAGCATTGGCTTCTACATTTTGACCCAAATTTATTGGTTGTCTAGGAGGGAAAATACTATTAATTTTTTCTCCTTTAATTGTCTCCCAATTTTTCGAATTAAGGACTCAAATCTCATTATCCACTTCATTTTTGATTTTATTAGTGAAATATCTAACAAACCATTTTACAAAAGGAATATAATCCTGTATAATCGTCATCTCTTCATAATAATCATCCTTAAACCTATTAAGTTCAGGAAGAGAAAATTTCTTAAAATACCATTCTCTAAATTGGGTATATCTATCATGTTGGAACTCATTATTAATGAGTTCTCTCATCCCACTTCCTGGGGAGAAATCTATGATATATTTTGTCATAGACGAAAACTCAATTCTGATTGAGTAGGTGATTCCCTACTCTGGGGGGTTTTCTGATATATTCCATGTGGAATTTTATTCTCACTAATTCTAATAAGGTTAAAGGTTTAAAGGCAATTTGCACAAGACCAATAAGAACAAAATTATAATCTTTAAAAGGAAGTAAATCTTTTTTACTTAATAATTTTATTGTCTGAGTATTCTCAGAAACTTGAACAGTTTGTTCAATAGTCTTAACAACATATCGTGACTTAATATCAAACATACCAAATTTGTATATTTGGCTTGAAGGGACTAAAGGAATTGTCCACTTGTTTAGTTGATCCAGATTTTTTGGATATTCAACCAACTCTTCATTTTTTATAGAATTATCTGGATGATTATAATCATCTAAATCCATAGTAAAAATGAAGTATTGTTGTGGTTCAGACGACTAACCAGAATCAAAACTAAATGAGTCAATTGAATTTATGAATTTACTATACTTTCAACATCTCATTTGTCATCTTTGCAAATAGTTAAACTGTTTAACTATCAACCCAAATGGATAGAAGGATTTCTCCTAAATCAAAGATGTCAAATGTTTTTAGCAAAAAAATTCTCTTTGAAAATCATCTAAAACACTTCCTTTCTCCAGGAAAAATTGATGATTATTAAGAAAACACTTAAAACATTCTTAGGTTTTAAATACACCACAAAAAGATGTTGTTAATATAATAGATTCATACTATAACTGACTCGAATGGCTCTGATACCATTCGGTCGTCCTCACCACAACAATAATTTAGTTAAGTGACATAAAATATTACCTTTGAAAATCAATGAAGAAATTATATATATATATATATATATATATATATATATATATATATATATATATATATATATATATATATATATATATATATATATATATATATATATATATATATATATATATATATCTTTGGAGTATAAATTTAATTCATATTTTTAATATTATTGTGTCTCTTATATTAGAATTACATATTACATATTATGAATAGATGGATGATATTTTTCAAAAAAATATATTTAAATTTTAATATTTGGATCAAATAAATTTAAAATCATCTTTTTACAAACAACTTCAATTAAGTCTCTATGTGAAATAAAAATTACATTTTTAGTATCTTAATTTTTTTGTTACTGGGTTATTGGTATAGTATCCACCAGCTTTGCCGATGAGTAATCTATATTGAGGCATCTTCCTAGCCACATATACTCGGCAGTCAGTCATTTAAATTTTTTTATAAATAATTTTAATTGTATTTATGATTCAGCGTCTCTGTTCACGCATTTCTGAGTTTCTATATCTTTTCTATTAGCGACCCACCCTAATTTTTTAGTCAAGATCCGCCACTATTTATAACATCTTCACTGTTACTCCTTTTAGTAATTCTGTTACAAAAAAGGTGACATGAATGTAGCGTGGGTGATGTGGTTGTAATGAATCTTATGTTGCCTTTCTATTACTTATTATTCCCCATCTAATCCATCTAATTATTGTTTCTTCATATTCTTCCTGCAAATATCCTTCCTGCAAGTTTCTTCCTTTTTCACTCTTGTGAAAGAGGATCTATCACCAAAACCAAACAATTTGAAATCAAAAGTTGCTAGAATTTTTTTTGGAACTTCTTCAACCTAGCTCTAACCGCTAAATTATATTTACAGTGAAAACTGAATGATTCAAGAAACAAGATTTAACAAAGATAAAAAGCCCTGAAAAGAACATAAAATTGTTGAATATCTGAAGCATAATATTGGGATAAACGAAGCCTCAGATTCTGAAATGTTGAAAACCTATTCGACACTTTTTTGATTTTATGTGTTTAGTGAGGCCTGGGTATGCTTCTGCAATTGATAATTCACTTTTACATCTCTTGTTTAGAAGTTTGGCTTTGCTTCTAGTGATGAACTGGTGGTTTATCTGGTTATCTCTACTTTTTAGATAGGGGGTTTCAAATTTGTTTTATTTTAAATAAAAATGACCAAATTGTTACAGGACAGTAGTTTTAAGGGACCAAATCATTACACAAAAAAAGAACATAGCCTCTGTACCTGACAAATTGGCAACATTAACTCCATGTAGGACTGTTTGAAATGGAATTTGAAAAAGGGGTAGCAACGAAGATGTA
The DNA here is from genome assembly GCA_020916435.1 of Oxytropis ochrocephala. Lineage (NCBI taxonomy): Eukaryota > Viridiplantae > Streptophyta > Magnoliopsida > Fabales > Fabaceae > Oxytropis > Oxytropis ochrocephala. The sequence continues at coordinate 13,028,009 of CM037094.1, read as the reverse complement.
ACGCCCAAAATAATTTAATTATTTATTTAATTAAGTTATTTAAAGCTTGCAACATTTAATTTAGTCAATTAAATGGTTGGGTTTATTTTATTGGGGTCTAATTTATTGAGTGGAATAAGGAGAAGTTTTTTTATTTGTGGGGTATCTAAGTAAGTAAAAATTTGGTTTAATAAAGGGCCCAAGTCAATTAGTGACCCAAACCCAATTGCCAAAACCCTAAAACCCTAAGGAAGGGTCTCATTACCCATTTTGAAAGAAAGAAAACGAAGGATAGAGAGAGAAGAAGAAGGGTGTGGCGCGCACAAGGGGGAGGAAAGGGTTTTCTTGCTCACTTTAACTCAATTGGTCTCAATCTTCCCATTTCTCTTCCTTATTCCATTTATATGAGTTCTATAGTCTCATTCCCTTCCAATTTCATTTTCCATGGATGAAGTTGAAGCTCAAGGTGTGGGTGTGTAATCATTGGTAGTTCTTGAAGTTGTAGGAGAGAAAGTGCTTGAGTTTCTCCAATTTCAAGGTTAGGGGACTCTACTTTACATCTATAATAAGTTTTATGATATGTATTATGTGTGGAATGGCTCTAGTATGATTTGATGGTTTGAGTTTTGTGTTAATCTTATGTTTGTTGTGTATTTGATGTTTAATTTGGTGATACCATGATGCTTGATGTTGGAAATACATGTGTTGTTAAATGTGCATGCCATGTGTTTGATAAAATGCTTCAATGTGATGAAATATGAGAATATGATGACTTCATGATGTTGATTATATGTTTAAGTGAGTGTTGTGGGAGTGGGTGTTTGGGAATTGCTTGAATAGGAGAAGTTTTAGTGGTGTGGTGTTTGAAATTTATTTTTGGTTTGGTGTGTTAGGGACAAGGGGCGCCAATTTCACAAGAGAATATGGCGCTGTGTTCTTTATTTAATTCGGTGAGGTCTTTGTGCGGGGAGTGGGGCGCCAATTCCCTAGGAATCGCGTGTAGCGTGGTTGGGCATGTGCGGGCGCCAATTCCCGGGAATTTGGCGCTGGTGTGTGAGTTGAGTGCGTGCGAGTGGGGTCAAGGCGTGTAGGGGGCGCCATTCGGGAACTTAGCGCGCATGGTGTGCGTGTGTGCGTGTCATCTTGCGTGCGTGTGTGTTGCTGGAAATGGCACGGTATGGGGCGCAAAATGGCTGCCCTTGGCGCTAGTTGTGCGCGCTTGTGCCTTGGGTGTGTGTGCTAGGTGGGCGCAAAATGGTCGCCCATGGCGCTGTTGGTGCCAAGGGTGTCTAAGTGATGTTTTGGTCCCTTGGTGTCAAATTAATCCTAATGGTGTCAAAATAGTCCCTAAGTGTAAAATTGATCCTTATGGTGCCAAACTAGTCCCCAAGTGCTAAAATAATCCTTAGGTGAGGATTGAGTCCTTGGTGTGACATTTAATCCAATAATGAGGTGTGTGGTGTTGTGGTGATGACAAAGCGGTGATGTAGGCTTCGGCCAAAGCGGTGAGTTAATGATTGTTATGGTAAATTATTGTGGTGTGGTGCATTGTCATGGTGTCACATAAATCATGTGCATAAAGCGGTGATGTAGGCTTCGGCCAAAGCGGTGATGTAGGCTTCGGCCAAAGTGGTGAGTGCCCTCGAGGCTTATTGAGGTGATGATGGATCCACATGCATATTGCATACATACATATACCCATGCATTCGTGGTGAATCTTGGTGATGCTAGTTGATCTGTTAATATTACTTCTTGATGTTATACTTAAATAATAAATGCTTTGATTGTTGTGGATTGGTATTACTAGTTGCTTTCCTAATGTAATGCTTATCTTACTTGTTATTATTTATGTAAAGAGACTCACCCTACTGCTTTTATGTTGCCTCACATGTGGGCAACGTGCAGGTGATACTGAGTGAAGGTATTCATGCCTTCTTTGGTTGGTCGTGTCAGCTATGATATGTAGCACCAGGGGAGGGGTGTCGTAGTATTAGCTATTTTATTTTAATGTAATAGATTGATATGGATGATGTACTGAATGTGTCAAACTTATTATTATTCCGCTGTGCTGTGAAACTATTTTCTGGATGGTTGTAAACTTAAAACAGGTGTTTGAGGGTTCGCCCCATTTGGATATGCTATATATCACGCACTAGTTGCGTTTGAGTTTTTAAATGCTATTTTATGATGTTGTGATGAAATGTGGCACTCTCTTTGAGGTGCGTGGAAAAGATTTTTTTTTAAAAACTCTGATTTTAGTTATTACAATTGTATTTTATTAGTAGGGGGTGTTACATTTAGTGGTATCAGAGCAAAAGTTCGGTCTGTCCGGCCAAGTCTGTCTGTCATAGTATCTATGACAACTAGGTAGTGTTAGTTTGTTTCTTACTTGGTGTTAATGCTGCAGTGTTAGGTTGAAATGGCTAGGAGAATTGATGTTGCTCTTGCTGAAGCTTTGCAAGCTATAGCTCAGGCAATGGGGAACCAACGGAATGGTAGAGAGGATGCTGAAGACCGTAAGTTGGCCACGTTCCAAAGGGAAAACCCACCCACCTTCAAGGGTAGAGTACGATCCGGATGGAGTCTTGACATGGTTTGAGGAGATAGAGCGAATCTTCCGTGTCATGGAGTGTACCCCCATTTCGAGAAAGTGAAGTTTGGAACTCATATGCTAGCGAGAGGAAGGCGATGGTGGTGGATGAGAAGAAAGCGAGAGGTTAGAAGGCTGCAGTGAAGAGATCACTGGGATGCATTCAAGGAAGAATTCACAAGGAAGTACTATCACGAAGATGTGCGGGCAAGAAAGAAGTGGAGTTTTTTAGAGTGACGGGGAACAAGATCAGAGGTGAATATGCAACCAAGTTCGAGGAGTTAGTCAAATTCTGCCATTATTATGACAATGAAGCCAATTCTGAATTTTCCAAGTGTGTCAAATTTGAGAATGGTGCGCAACGGATATAAAGAAAGCAATTGGGTATCAAGAGATTCGGGATTTTGCTAAATTGGTTGACAAGTGTAGTATCTATGAGGAAGATAGTACTGCTGCTTACAAGGTTGTGAGGGAAAATAGGAATGCTCAGTTTAGGGGAAAACCCTATGATGTTGGTGGAAGTAAAGGAAAGTGGAAGACAAGTGCTGGTAAGAGTTCAAGTGGGGGAGGTGCCTCTGCGGGTGTTGTGTGTTATACTTGCAAGAAACCTGGTCATAAGAGTAGTGAGTGCACTGAGGTTCACTGTTTCAAGTGTGGTCAGAAGGGCCATAAGTCTACTAACTGTGAGAAGAAAGGGGTGGTTTGCTACAACTGTGATGAAGTGGGTCATGTTAGTACTAATTGTCCTAAGCCCAAGAGGGAGAAAGCTAAAGGGAAGGTGTTTGCTCTGGCAGGATCCGAGGATGCTAACGAGATTAGAGGTACTTGTTTTATTAACGGTACTCCTTTGATTGCTATAATAGATACCGGCGCTACTCATTCTTTCATTGCTGCATTGTGTGCTGAGAAATTGGGCCTTGTGTTGTCTTCTATGAGAAGGGAGATGGTTATTGATACTCCAGCTAAGGGTTCAGTAACTACTTCCCTAGTGTGTGCTAAGTGTCCTCTGTCAGTCTTCGGCAGAGAGTTTCTTGTTGATCTTATTTGTTTGCCGTTGAGAGGGTTAGACATCATTCTTGGTATGGACTGGTTAGTTGATAACCATGTGCATATTAATTGTTTTAGTAGATCTGTGAGTTTTCCTTCTTCCGAAGAGGAAGAATCCGTTTTGTTACCTTATGGTCAATTGCATAGAGCCATGAAGGAGGAAGCTAAGCTGTTTACTTTGATGGCATCGTTATCCGTTGAGAACCAAGCCAAGATTGATGAGTTGCCAATAGTTCGTGGATTTCCTGAAGTGTTTCCCGATGAGATCCCTGATGTGCCACCTGAAAGAGAAGTAGAGTTTGCTATTGATCTAGTGCCTGGTACTAGACCCGTGTCTATGGCACCCTATAGGATGTCTAGATCTGCATCCGAATTGTCTGAGTTGAAGAGTCAGCTAGAAGATTTGCTTGAAAAGAAGTTCATAAGGCCTAGTGTGTCGCCTTGGGGAGCGCCAGTGCTGTTGGTGAAGAAGAAAGATGGGAGTATGCGACTCTGTGTTGATTATCGGCAGTTGAACAAAGTGACAATCAAGAACAAGTATCCACTTCCAAGAATTGATGATTTGATGTACCAATTGGTGGGAGCTTGTGTGTTTAGCAAGATTGATTTGAGGTCGGGCTACCATCAAATTAAAGTGAAGGATGAGGATGTTCCTAAGACGACGTTTAGGACTCGGTATGGTCACTATGAGTATTCGGTAATGCCATTTGGTGTTACGAACGCTCCGGGAGTATTCATGGAGTATATGAACCGTATTTTTCATGAATATCTTGATCGTTTTGTGGTGGTCTTCATTGATGACATCTTGGTGTATTCTAAATCTGAAGAGGAGCATGCCGAGCATTTGAGGTTGGTGTTGGAAGTCTTGAGGGATAGGAAGTTGTATGCTAAGCTATCCAAGTGTGATTTTTGGTTGAAAGAGGTAAGTTTTCTTGGTCATATTATTTCTGGTGATGGAATTGCAGTAGATCCATCCAAGGTTGATGCAGTGATGCAGTGGGAGGCTCCTAAGTCGGTCACGGAGATTAGAAGTTTTCTTGGGTTAGCCGGTTATTATAGAAGGTTTATTGAGGGGTTTTCTAAGTTGGCACTTCCGCTAACTCAGTTAACTTGTAAAGGAAAGGCGTTTGTGTGGGATTCCCGTTGTGAAGAAAGTTTCCAAGAATTAAAGAGGAGATTGACAACATCTCCTGTTTTGACGTTGCCTAAATCTGGAGAGCCTTTTGTGGTGTATTGTGATGCGTCTAAGATGGGACTAGGAGGTGTCCTGATGCAAAATGGTAAGGTAGTGGCTTATGCCTCGAGACAGTTGAGGATTCATGAAAAGAATTACCCTACGCATGATTTGGAGCTTGCGGCAATTGTTTTTGCTTTGAAGATTTGGAGGCATTATTTGTATGGTTCTAAGTTTGAAGTGTTCAGTGATCATAAAGGGTTGCAGTATTTGTTCGACCAGAAAGAATTGAATATGAGGCAAAGGAGATGGTTGGAATTGTTGAAGGATTATGACTTTAGTTTGAATTACCATCCGGGAAAGGCTAATGTTGTAGCTGATGCTTTGAGTAGGAAGTCTTTGCATGTGTCTGCAATGATGGTGAAAGAGCTTGAATTGATTGAGCAGTTTCGGGATTTGAGTTTAGTCTGTGAAGTGACACCTAAGAGTGTTAGATTGTGTGTGTTGAAGATCCATAATGAGTTTTTGGATGTTATTCGGGAAGCTCAGAAGCGAGACATTAAACTAGTTGAATTGGCAGTTGAGATTGATCAATCCGAGAGTAAAGATTATGAGATAGATGCGCAAAATGTGTTAAGGTACCGTGGAAGGATTTGTATTCCTAGTGATGAGGAGATTAAGAAGGCAATTCTTGAAGAGGGTCATCGAAGTAAGTTGAGTATCCATCCGGGAGCTACAAAGATGTATCAAGACTTGAAGAAGCTGTTTTGGTGGCCTGGTATGAAGCGTGATGTGGCACAGTTTGTGTATGCTTGTTTGACTTGCAGAAAGTAATCGAAAGTAGAGCATCAGAAGCCAGCGGGATTGATGCAACCATTGGACGTTCCGGAATGGAAGTGGGATAGTATTTCTATGGATTTTGTGACTGGTTTGCCGAATACAGCGAGAGGATTTGATGCTATATGGGTGATTGTTGATAGGTTGACGAAGTCTGCTCACTTTTTATCGATTAATATTACTTACCCAGTTCCGAAGTTGGCAGATATCTATGTTAAGACGATTGTGAAACTGCATGGTGTTCCTTTGAGTATTGTGTCTGATAGGGATCCTAGATTTACTTTTGAGTTTTGGAAGAGTTTGCACGAGGCTTTGGGTTCCAAATTGAGATTGAGTTCAGCGTATCATCCCCAGACAGATGGGCAGACGGAGAGGACTATTCAATCATTAGAGGATTTGTTGAGGGCATGTGTTCTTGAGCAAGGAGGTTCATGGGATTCTCATTTGCCATTGATTGAATTCACTTACAATAATAGTTTTCATTCGAGTATTGGGATGGCGCCTTTTGAGGCATTGTATGGGCGAAGGTGTAGGACTCCGTTGTGTTGGTATGAATCGGGAGAAAGTGTGGTGCTAGGTCCCGAGCTTGTGCGTGAGACCACAGAGAAGGTGAAGATGATTCGTGAGAAGATGAAAGCTTCGCAGAGTAGGCAAAAGAGTTATCATGATAAGAGGAGGAACTAGAGTTTCAAGCCGGTGATCATGTATTCTTGAGAGTTACTCCAACGACAGGTGTGGGTCGTGCGTTGAAGTCTAAGAAGTTAACCCCTCAGTTGCGGAAGTATGTTCCTGACCCGTCGCATGTAGTTCAAATGGATGATGTGGAGGTGAGGGAGAACCTTACGGTGGAGACTATGCCAGTTAGGATTGAAGATCGTGAGGTGAAGGTTTTACGAGGCAGAGAGATTAATTTGGTGAAAGTGGTTTGGTTGGGAGCTGTTGGTGAAAGCAGGACTTGGGAGTTGGAAAGTAAGATGAGGGAAGCATATCCAGAGTTGTTCGATTCAAGTAATTTCGAGGACGAAATTCTCTAAGTGGGGGAGAGTTGTAACGCCCAAAATAATTTAATTATTTATTTAATTAAGTTATTTAAGGCTTGCAACATTTAATTTAGTCAATTAAATGGTTGGGTTTATTTTATCAAAAATGGGTCTAATTTATTGAGTGGAATAATTATGTTAGAGTTTATTTTATTTCAGGGGGTATCTAAGTAAGTAAAAAGGGTGGTGCTAATAAAGGGCCCAAGTCAATTAGTGACCCAAGCCCAATTGCCAAAACCCCTAAAACCCTAAGGAAGGGTCTCATTACCCATTTTGAAAGAAAGAAAACGAAGGATAGAGAGAAGAAGAAGGGTGTGGCTGACGCACACTCAAGGAGGGGGAGGAAAGGGTTTTCTTGCTCACTTTAACTCTAGGTAAGGAGAAATTGGTCTCAATCTTCCTCATTTCTCTTCCTTATTCCATTTATATGAGTTCTATAGTCTCATTCCCTTCCAATTTCATTTTTCCATGGATGAAGTTGAAGCTCAAGGTGTGGGTGTGTAATCATTGGTAGTTCTTGAAGTTGTAGGAGAGAAAGTGCTTGAGTTTCTCCAATTTCAATGTTAGGGGACTCTACTTTACATCTATAATAAGTTGTATTATATGTATTATGTGTGGAATGGCTCTAGTATGATTTGATGGTTTGAGTTTTGTGTTAATCTTATGTTTGTTGTGTATTTGATGTTTAATTTGGTGATACCATGATGCTTGATGTTGGAAATACATGTGTTGTTAAATGTGCATGCCATGTGTTTGATAAAATGCTTCAATGTGATGAAATATGAGAATGTGATGACTTCATGATGTTGATTATATGTTTAAGTGAGTGTTGTGGGAGTGGGTGTTTGGGAATTGCTTGAATAGGAGAAGTTTTAGTGGTGTGGTGTTTGAAATTTATTTTTGGTTTGGTGTGTTAGGGACAAGGGGGCGCCAATTTCACAAGAATATGGCGCTTGTGTTGTTTTTTACCGGTGAGAGTCTTTGTGCGAGGAGTGGGCGCCAATTCCCTAGGAATCTGGCGCCGAGTTCATCAGAGCGTGGTTGGGCATGTGTGGGCGCCGATTCCACGGGAATTTGGCGCTGGTGTGTGTGAGTGAGTGCGTGCGATGGTCAAGGCGTGTGTGGGGCGCCGATTCGTTGGGAACTTGGCGCATGGTGTGCGTGTGTGCGTGTCTTCCTGCGTGCGTGTGTGTTGCTGGAAATGGCACGGTATGGGGCGCCAAAATGGCTGCCCCTTGGCGCCTAGCTGTGCGCCTTGTGCCTTGGGTGTGTGCTAGGTGGGGCGCCAAAATGGCTGCCCCATGGCGCCTGTTGGTGCCCAAGGGTATCTAAGTGATGTTTTGGTCCCTTGGTGTCAAATTAATCCTAATGGTGTCAAAATAGTCCCTAAGTGTAAAATTGATCCTTATGGTGCCAAACTAGTCCCCAAGTGCTAAAATAATCCTTAGGTGAGGATTTAGTCCTTGGTGTGACATTTAATCCAATAATGAGGTGTGTGGTGTTGTGGTGATGACAAAGCGGTGATGTAGGCTTCGGCCAAAGCGGTGAGTTAATGATTGTTATGGTAAATTATTGTGGTGTGGTGCATTGTCATGGTGTCACATAAATCATGTGCATAAAGCGGTGATGTAGGCTTCGGCCAAAGTGGGAGTGCCCTCGAGGCTTATTGAGGTGATGATGGATCCACATGCATATTGCATACATACATATACCCATGCATTCGTGGTGAATCTTGGTGATGCTAGTTGATCTGTTAATATTACTTCTTGATGTTATACTTAAATAATAAATGCTTTGATTGTTGTGGATTGGTATTACTAGTTGCTTTCCTAATGTAATGTTTATCTTACTTGTTATTATTTATGTAAAGAGACTCACCCTACTGCTTTTATGTTGCCTCACATGTGGGCAACGTGCAGGTGATACTGAGTGAAGGTATTCATGCCTTCTTTGGTTGGTCGTGTCAGCTCTGATATGTAGCACCAGGGGAGGGGTGTCGTAGTATTAGCTATTTTATTTTAATGTAATAGACTGATATGGATGATGTACTGAATGTGTCAAACTTATTATTATTCCGCTGTGCTGTGAAACTATTTTCTGGATGGTTGTAAACTTAAAACAGGTGTTTGAGGGTTCGCCCCATTTGGATATGCTATATATCACGCACTAGTTGCGTTTGAGTTTTTAAATGCTATTTTATGATGTTGTGATGAAATGTGGCACTCTCTTTGAGGTGCGTGGAAAAGATTTTTTTTTAAAAACTCTGATTTTAGTTATTACAATTGTATTTTATTAGTAGGGGGTGTTACAAAGACGTTATCAAATTTAAAGGATTTAGTTGGTACGAAAAAACATAAAAAACCAACTCATGACAAATAAATAACTTAAAAGACATCTGATGTAATTTTGCCTTTGTTATTTTTTACCAAATAAGCTATATTTATTTTTATACTATAATTTTAGTTTTGAGATGTTTGGAGCATGAGATTTATCAATGATAACTGTAATTTTTATAGCTTCTTTTTTAATTATAAATATATATCAGTTGATTAAGATATACATCATAATATAAATTTTATTTTTAAATAGTTTGTTAACAACTATTCAATCAAAAACAAATTTATAAGCTTATAAAATATGATTATAGTTTTTCAGTTAATCAAATACGAAAATATTGTTTGCTTATTTTTATTTTCTTAAGGTTTTCAACAAAATATTAGTTAACATTAAATATTTCTTAAAGTTACAACATAATTTCCTTCATTTCAAGTGTTATTAGTCAATTGAACGCTTAATAACTACACTCTAGTTGTAAAATTATATCTTTTCAAGTACTTAATAATCTAGCCATTCTTTTTCCGGTTGCAATTTCATGTGAAATAACAAACAAACCTCTGAACAACAAAGAGCAACAAATTTTGTAACTAAAACTGAAGATCAGCCAAAGAACAAACACGGGAGGTGGAACTCCAAATGAAACACGAGACCTATAAACGACATAAATTATCCCACACCGAAAAAAAAAAAGATACATTACAAAGTCAAACTAAATACTTACACCATAACCAAGTGAATTGCAATATAAAGAAATATGGTAAGATTGAAAAGTATCATCAAGTAAAGCATATGGTCTTAGAATCGAGTGTAGCATAACTTAACAAAATTCAAATTAATATATACTAAAGTTAAAACAAAGACATTACATTAACTTCATCTTACTGAAACTTTCCCTCCAAGAACAGAGAAACTATGACACACCAGTCTCCCTTCTTCCTAAAGGACCACCCCTTAGTAAGCCTTGCACGCCCACCGGTTGGCTGACACAACACAGACTGGCAATTACGGCAAACCACAACTGTCTATGAGTGGCTAAAGACGGTAGTTATATTGAAACGTCCCTAACAGTGGAACTTAACATCCATGAAAAAAGAGTTTGGTGACTGAACAACTCACTTGTGCTTCTTCTCAAGCTATTTATCAAATCAATATCATTCAGAAGAATCATTTTGAAGGAAAAATTTTGAACACTTAAGAAACCACTCAACAAATCCTAAAACTCGAGTAGAAGGTAGTGACCATGAGATAGTCACAAGTAGATATATATCTCCATTAGGAAGGTGCCACAAACTCATCCCATAAGGTTTCTACGTTTGTAAAATATGTAGATATAAAAAGACTACATTATTTCGTTGAATAAAACACTAAAAAAATTTAAAACCATGTACTGTTTTTTTCCAATGGTTCAAAGGATTAGATTCTGAAGTGACAAAAATGGATTTTGGTTTTGTGAAGATATTAAGGGTTGTTATTTTGGCAAGGATCTCAATTATGCCTAGAACGAATAACATGTATTTTGATATAAAGAGAATAACACAACATCTATATGTATATATATAGGTATGTTATCTCAACATGTGTAATGCAGAATCAACTTTACACTTGTTGAGTTAGCAAAATCAACTTTACAAATCTTATCTAGTTAAAATATAAAATATCTACTAACTAATTGTAACTAAAATATCCATGCAGGTATGTTGAATTGAAGCAAACATTACACCGTTATTATATGACAAACATGTTTCTTTTTGTGCAATTTGTTTGTTTCTAGCAGCCTATACTATTATTTGAACACCATAACTATATGACAAATACGTTTTTTATGTAATTTGTTGGTCTCTAAAAGCATATAATAATATCTTTCGTGTATAATATTATTGTATTCCGTACTTCGGAAATGGTCAGGATAGTGGTACTTCATTGTCAACTTGGAATTAAATGGACTAAAATTTAAAAGGCAATTTCGAAGACCTTACATGTAATAACAAATAAGATATTTACCTATTGGATTAGATGGTATGTGTGGATTTAGATAACTCATGTGTAACCTATATCATATGTGGTTCTATTTTGTAGTTGTATCGAAAAATCTAGAATACAAAATTAGCTATACACATAGTAGGTAAGAAATGTTAAATTTAATCTCGGTCTCGCATTGAGAATCCACCGCTAATGGTTTTGATAGCGACATTGTCAATGTCTTTCACTTGTTTACATTAATGAAGAGAAAGAGGTCGGTCTTCCACTAGGGTTAAGTCGAGCTACTACTTTATACAGGTCAAAGCTAATTAATAAGATATCTATCTATGCTCAACCAGATTAGGTGTTGGGAGGCTAGGTGAGCTCCTCAGTCACTTATGTCATCGTATGAATCTAAAAATAATATTAATTAAACCCTAAAAACCAAAAATCAAATAAAATAAAATCACCTATTGAAATAAACCTTAAAACAAAACAATGAAACTAAACTTAGAAGATGAACAATAACAATTAGATGAGAGAGAAATAAAAAAAGTGAGGGGCATGTGAAAGGGAAATAGAGTTCGAAGAAAGAGAAACAGGGGAGTTTATAGTTTTTCTGTAACGTAAATAATCGTCGAATGATGAATATATAGCTTCAATTCATTAATTTAACAGCATAAGTTTATAAGAAAAGGTCACATGGTTTGTTCTTAACAACTCAGAATGCTATGCTTGTTGACAACGAGGTTGAAAAGCACAATTGTTGTGATTTCCTAACAATTCACACAAATTGTACTTCTATAGGTTTTACTAATGAGAATATAATTGTTGATAATCAACGAGGATATGTGTAACATCCCAAAAATCTTTGACTAAACTATGTGTGTATTAAATCAATTATATTAAATAAAATATTATTATCAAAGGTAATAACTATCTAAATAAATTATTATTATTATTATTATTATTATTATTATCACAATATGAATATTTATTAAGTTATATGTATTATATTATAAAAATGTTTCCTCTTCAATAATATACATATCCATATACTCAATTTACTTAAAGTTAAGTCAACATGATACATACATTTCATGCTTATTATGTTATATGGTGGAAAATGAATGAATGATTAATGTTCATTTTATTTGATGTGTCCAAATATAGGAACTCTCTCTCTCTGTGTGCGCGCGCGCATGTGAATGTGTGCGTTTAAACTAATCATACTTATTATCGTCTCAACTCAAGGGGTTGGTCTGGTGGAGCATGACAAGATTTGTATCTCGAAGGTCCCGGGTTCAAATCCCCACTAGTCTCCTTGGGGTGAGGTAAGGATGTTCAAACCCGAACCAACCCAATAGAAAACCGCAAACCGAACCAACCCAAATCGAAAACTGCAAAACCGCAAAGCGCAAAATCTATTCGCTTTTTTTTTTTCAATCAACCGCGCGCGGTTTAGTTACGCTTCATGTTTTTGTCTCAAAAAACCCCAGCCTATATTTTTGTCTCAAAAAATACTTATTATCGTCTTTCTCTCATCTTTCTCTGCTCTTCTCTTTTTTTTTTTGCTCTTTATCATAAAAGGGTGGTTTTGGGTCATTTTTGCCGCCTGGAGTCACCCATCTGTATCATTTTATCTCTTTTTTAATTTAAATAATAATTTGTTTCAACATAGATCTAGTTTTTCTTTCGTGGTTTCGTGAGTGCGACACGTTTTGTTTGTCCCTTTTTGTGTGACGTTTGTTTGGTTTTCTGTCTTGTTGGGGTGTTCGTTTAATTATGAATTAAAAAGATTTGATCTATTACAGATTCAATCAATGACTTGGGTGTCAATGTGGATATGGATTCTCTGCATTCAAGTGTGTCTATATCTCTCCTCTTTAAAAAAAATTACATTAATTTTGGATAAAAAAATAATAGTTGAGATTATTTGAGAGACTCATTCAATGGCTAAAATTGGATTGACCGCAATGACTACTACGATCAGCAACTGCGGTGAATCGTGGATCGTGTCAATGTTATAGATTGAGAGACATGTGTATTCCGGTCACTTTGATTTGGTCACATATAGGCATTTTGCCATTTATAATATTGAACCGGGTGTTGCGAGTTTGTGCGGGGTGTGTGTGTGTGTTTGTTTGTGTGTGTGCGCGCGCGTGCGCATTCAATAGATTTCTCTACTTTTTCCTAATATAAGTTCTACCAAGAATTGTAACATGGTATTCAAGAGATTAATATTCCGCTACTTTATTTCTCAAATTTTTTTGAGATATTTCCATCCATCACTCTCATCTCCTCACTTCTGGTTCTTGATTTTCAGATTCCCCACGTTGTTGTCTTCTTTAGGAGATGCCACTGTCATTGGTTCTTTCTCCCTTCCTTTATCGATTTTGACCTTCATCTTCAAAGTTTTTTAGCTTTCTTTGCTCTAAGACTTTGATACAGATTTCTCCTCTAATGCAGAATCTTCATAGTGTGTGAGTATCTTAGGTGTGATAGAGCAACGACACGACAACGACGACAGTGATGATGTCTTTCTTCATTACACCTACACCTCTAAGTATTCACTATTTAATAACTCCTAAACACGATTCCGATAGTGGAGACAATATCCACCATCAAGTTTCTTCATGACACACAGGAAAACCTAAAAATAAGAAGATATGCAAGAAGCGTGTGGAGGGATACAAGATATGTGTGTGTTTGTGTGTGTGTAAATTGAAGGTGGTTCACCGTGATAACTATGTAATTTGGCGTTTGTTGATTGCTCCAAGAAGAAAATTGGTGGATTAATGAACAAAAATCTCTATTTTTTGAATGGCTTATGCTATCATGTATTTGTCAAAGTTTTTCAAGAACACCAAAAAAACAATATTTGGTGATATTATTCCTTCTCCATTTTAACCTATTTGGCATTCTAGCTTCAATCCATAAAGATAATAGATAGTTAAGCAAAATTCATTCTTTTTAGAAAAATTGACATTTTAGCTACTATCCATAAATATCATGGATATATAGTTAAGGAATCAACATTTATTCTTGTTAGCCTAATAATTGGTGTTTTAGCTTCGATCCATAAAGACAATGGAAGGTTAAACAATCAAAATTTATTCTTTTTAGCCTCATGACATTTTGGCTTCTATTGCGGAAATAATTTTAGATGAGCGGAGAAGTCGTTTCTATTGCAGAAAGCCTGCAATGACAGAAACGTTGTGAGAAATGGAAAGTATTCATTCTTGAGTTCGTGAACTTCTGGTTGTAGTTTTGAGTTTATCGGTGCAATGAAAACAGATAAGTAGGTGGGAGAAATATAATATATACGTCGAGACGATTAACATAAAGTTGTAGTTTAAACTTGTGTAGGGTGACCCAGACCCTACTAGTATTGACTTAAACTTGTGTGAGGTTTACACCATCGAGGGCCGTTCACCAATAGGATGATTATTTCTATGCGTATTTCTGTGCATGCCAGATCATATGATTGTATGCTTCATCATTCGTTTGCATGACCGCATCTCTAATTTCATTTTACGAAGTTTCCTCTTGCTTCCTATCCACCAATGTTTTAAAATTCGGACCGGTGGCCGACACGGTGTAAGTAGGAATGGCAATGGGGCGGGGCGGGGACGGGTTTAACATTCCCCAACCCCATCCCTGTTCCCCTACCCAAATCCAACGGGGATGAAAAATTGATCCCCATCCCCGTATCCAACAGGTTCCAGGGATCGTCGCCTCAACCCCGTCCCCGCATTGGAATCAATTTTTAAAATTAGAAAGTAGTTTTTATCTGTCCCAAACCCGAACCCGCCTCGAAACCCATAATTTATCCCACACCCGAACCCACCCCAAACTCGAAATTTAACACAACAACATAAAACCAATGCTACTACAACATATAGCCAAAATATCAATTATCCAAAATGTCAACGTATAACAATGACATTGCATATCAACATCCCCATCCCATCCCCGTATTTTGATTTTGGGGAAAACCCAAACCGAGTCAAAGCGGGGAAAACCCGTCAAATTAGGGTGGGTTTGGGTCGGTCCCGCGGGTATGAGTTTTGTTGCCATGCCTAGGTGTAGGTACCGAGTCACTGGGACACGTCTCTAAATTTTTACTCCATTCAACTTGTTTATTTCATCAAATGAATTACAATATATAGGGAACCTCAGGCCCAATTGACCTAAAAGAATCTCAGACCCAATTGACACAATGAAACCCTAAAACTAAAATACTCAAATATCACCTAATTATTAATTTTCAGATTTGAGTTTAAAATTAAACCAAATCTGAATTAATAAACTAAAACCATTAAATCCTAATAGATAAAATAAATGGCATTTATAACCTTTACTAAGGAAAAGAATCAAATCGTTAAATCAATAAAACAATTAAGTGCAATTAAAGTTGTGTAATCTTCATAATCAAACAGAGATTCCTTATAGAATCTCTTCCACATGCTTAAGGAACTCATGCTCTCACCACTCACTAAAACAAGTACTAACTTAAAGACTTAGAAACTAAATCAATAAATCCCAAGCAATGACACCAAAAACTTGTTGTGTAAAGTTATGTGAAGCATACACAGTCAAACAAGTAATAAAGTGATAAGAAAAGATCGTTCCCATGAGGATTAATGCTTAACTTCTAACTCTACCTACTAGCACTTGAGTTAATGGGTTTAAAGTAAAAATGAAAGCATGATAAAAATTCATACTATTGGACAGTAAATTAAAATGGTAAACAGCAGTAAAAATAGTAACAAGAAGGTTTAAAATCAGAGAGATGGGTTAGCCATGACTAGGATCAATAATTACTCAAATAATGACTTAGTGTTGTAATTAGTGCTGTGACAGCATTCGGTGTGCAGAATTGAAAGTGGATTTTCCAATCCTAGTAACAAAATGTTTCCAAGATTTCCTTATTCTTAAGCTCCCCATTGGGGTTCATTCTGTAGTGTGCATAGCATATTTCAGATCACACTATAGTCCTAGCTTCATATTCCTATTCTTCATTAGGAAAAGATAATATTCCTATTACCTTTCAAACTATATTAATTTGTGAAAACAACGCTTTTATCCTTTCCAGAAATTAAAGCACACTACTCTAATTAAATTGATCAAGTTTAAAAAGAGTGTTTATCATTAAATCACACAAATCAATGAAGCATCAAACATTAATCACATCACTTCATCATTAATTCATAATTACATCATCATAGTCTTGACTAAAAATGATCTAGCTCATAATGAGCTTAGACATGATAAAATAGTACTCAAACAACACAGATGGAGTCATGGAATAACAATCACAACTTATATCTAAGATACAAAGAGAAATACAGAAGTTACAAACAATGAGAAGCTCAAAGTAAGCTCCTAGTGTTGTAGATCTGCTCCAGAGCCTCTGTGTTAACAGATTGATGAACTGTGCTGCAGATTGCGAATTCTAGCTTCAAAGATGAGTTTCATCACTTAAAAATGGTAGAAAGATAGTTGGGGAAGATGATGAACAGTGAAAGGTAGCTGGAAATGGTACTCTCTGACCTAGAAAAATGTGGTGACTGAAATGTGTGCACTTTTAGGGTAAAAGTACCTTTTATACATGATATTCTCTTTCCAAGTACCAATTGTCACTCGCTGCCAAGTGCTGCTAACCCTAATACCAATGACTTTTTGTCCTTTTATGCCCCATTAAAATACCTCTTACTTCATTTTGCCACCTGATAGTACTTTAAATCTTTTTCTTTCGCCAATCAGCTCTCATGGTGCTACCACAACATTCGGCACAACATCAGAATTAGTATTTTTTTTCCTGCACAACTAGCACACGAATGAAATCCCACAAAATGGCACCTATGGTGCCTTAAGCACATTTTCCACTATAAGACAACTCATATTTAATTATGCACAGATTTGCTATGGTATTTACTTTGTCTATCATTGAACAATCTTGATTCTTATTTGTTTCAGGCATAAATAACTCTTATTTGTAAGAGTCATTAAATACATCTGTAAGCGCTTAAAATGCTGTGAGGTCTGCCCTGACCCAGGTGAGTTCCCGGAGCACAACTCACCTAAGCTTTTATTCTAAGAAAAAATTAACATAAACTAAATCTTTTTTGGGTGCATCTAATATGGATCTCTCAAAAAAGGTTCAAAGGTTAACATGTAGCATTACTAGTAAAAAATAAATTTTATAATAATAAAAAATAAAAAACAAAAACAATTTTTTATTGAAACTTACTAAAAATATGAGGGACCACCATTGGACCGATTAGACATCCATTTTTTATGAGTATAACAAATAAATCTTTTTATAAGCAAAAAAATCAATTGATGAATGGGTAATAAAGTAAAGGTTTCATTGAGAAAAAGAAGTAAAGGTAGTCTTGATTCAGAAAAAGAAGCAAAAGTAAGTACTCGTCTTCGAGATGATTCTATACGTCATAGGCTGCGACTCCTTGACGTGCAGTACATGGGACCCATCACGACACTTTCACTTTCTCCACCCACACAAGTCACAAACAAACCAAGTGGTTTGGGTTTCTGACTTTCTGGAGGATAGGAGTTGGTGAACGGATAGCAACAATCGACACAGTAAGAAGAACATAGAAAGTTGCTTTACAAGTTACAACTACATCATCCATTGACATTGCAGATTTATTTTAGTCTATTTTTTTTTTTTTAGAAAAAAAGAAGTTTAGGAGTTAAATGTATTTTTCATCCTTTAAAATTTTGCAACTTTTGTTTTAAATCTCTAAAACAAATTTAAGCCAAAAGATATATGTGTTTTTTTTTCAAATAAAAGTTAATTTAATGTAAATAAATTTTTAATCTTAATTCTTAACTTTTATTTTAAATAATTCATGTTCAATATGACTCAAGTAGCAGATGCGATGATAAGACTGAACCCAATGGTGTCCAAGACACATAAGAAGAAATTTCGATAAAAAAAATTGATTCAGAAAACTGTAGGCAATATAATATACGTTTAAAAACAAATTTGTCTATGTCTCTTTTTGATCTTAATATCGTAAGTTAGTCCTAATACTTTCAAAAAAACAGAATTTGGTCAGAGAATTATTGGCTATAATTTTGTTCAAGGACGTCTTCTGTTTCTATCTCTTTTATCTAACTTTTGTAAGTTAGCACTCTTTTTAGTCTCGAATGAAGTGTTTTAGGGGGCTCTATTAGGGATTTCCTATTATTGTTTTTACTTTATCTTTTTTTTTTTGCTAAGAATATTGGTCTAATCCCTTTAAGTCTTTTTCAATTATCTTTCTTTTTAAAATAATTCAGGTCATGTAGTCTGTCTGACTAAACCAAATACACACAAATGAGGTGGACCAAAAACGAATAGAGGCCCAAATGATTACAAATACAAACCACACAATTGGAAGGAAAAAGAACTATAACATTTTAAAACATAATTTAAAACGACATATAAATCCCATTTTAGTCCACTTCTAAAAATACATCAAATGAGTCATACTATTTTAGCAAAAAAGACATTTGCAACAAACACAAGAATATAGGGGTGAGTATGTTGCAGTCATGTTCTGATGGTATATAAATTATAATGGAGTAAATTAATACAAATCAACTCATTAAATATGGAAGTCTAATGAGGATAACCAAAATTGACCTCTAATGATATGTAAGGTCTAGCTGAATTGGTAAATGCCAAAATTATTAAACTAAATATTATTTCTTTAATTTGAATTCGAGACCTCACACGTGTGTGTATGAGTTTTAAGTGTGGCACTTGTCGCTCTATCTATATATTCAAAAAAATCAGCCTCTAACGTGTAAACAATTATCGGGAAAGTTGAATCAGCCATTCTCATTTCTTTGTTTCCTGTAATATGAGAATCTCTCTTTTGTACGGATCCAAGTTAATGTAATTCGGGGCATTTGACCCCCTTTGAAAAACCACCTTGCTTACAAATATATATATATATATATATATATATATAACAAATATATTTTGCCCTGATAAAAAGATAAAGATAGGCCCCAATAAAATAAATTTTAAAATTAAATATAAAATTCCACAATAAATAAATAAAAATGAGAATAAATTGGTACAAATTTTACCTTTTTATCTATGTAATTTGTAGAAATATAAGTATTTTAGAATTTTTCAGTAATGGAATTATGTATTTTGTAAAAAAATTCAATACTTTTTTTGAAAAAAATAATATAATCTATCTTTTTCCCAGTAGAAGGAATTCTATATCCGTCACTAGGCTTATTAGCCCTCCATTCCTGAACAATAATACATACTATTATTAATTATTTCTTTACGATTTTAAATAATCAAAAATCTATATATATTACATTCACAAATATATTATTTACTGAGTCACCAATGAAAAAACAATCCGATTGGTCCACCTATTTTAATCAGATCAAACCCTACAATTCGATTGGTCCACCTATTTTAATGAAATCCTAAGTGTAATACTCAGCCTACCACATCCATATGCCTTAAAAGTAACGTAATTATGCTATTTAATTTTCCTCCATGATGCACATCGCGATCCGCATATTTCTCATTATAAATAATAATTCAGTTTCAAATTATCAAATCCTTTTTCCATAACAAACTAACTATATTTCTAATAAACCGTTCACAAACACGGGACAATAAAAAAATGTCAACAATATTATAATTAATGGCATTAACCAACATTTATATGCAACCTATATCCTTTTAAAATTTAAACTGAAACAGTCCATAGTGATAAAAAATTGTATTCTAATGATGTTTTTTAATTACACAAAAATAAATCCATGTAAGTTTTTTTATAAGCAATAAGTCCATACACATTTTTACTCTTTTAACCCATTTAAAACTTCATGTATAATGTTCTCATATGCAATTTGTATATCTAACTTCTCTTGGGTATACATTCATCTTTTTCCACTCATCTGTAAATCTTCTCTTCCCTTCTCAGTTATGATTTTTTCTATAGTTTCCATTCTGGACTTGGCTAACTTTTTTTTTATTGCAGATTTTGAGGTCCGCACACCTTGGTTGTTAAATTTCCAATTCCACGTTCATTTTTGGTAAGCAGTTTGGTTGCCTTTTTAATTTTTTAATGAAAATATTCTACTATATATTGGGTTCTTTGCACATTAATAACCTTCCACTGATTCCCCTTTGTAGGATATACTATATTCTATATTTGCACATTCTCAATCTTCTAAAGGATATTATTGTTACTTTACAATAAGCCTCTAAGGTTAATATACATCATAAGAATGAAGGTGGATGTGGAAGAGAAAAGGAAGAAGGAAAAAATAGTGAAAAGCTTGGTTTACATTAAGTTACAAAGGAACATGTGCATAATTTGGTCATTGATACGTACATTATTTATCTCATTAAATCTACTTGCTATAGATTCAATTGTTTTTGACACTTAAGATTTTCTTTGTTTTTGTCACTTGTGGGTTTCTTAGAGCCATATTTTTTCAAGAGCGGGTTTTATTTATATATTGATATATATATATATATATATATTCATTTGATTTTGACACGTAAGAGTTCTTAGATATGTGTTAATTACTAAATTGAACATAAACTAATGACTTTCATCTTTTCTAAAGCATATCAATTCTCTTGCTGCACAATTCCTAAAGTTCTCAAAGGTTTATTTGAATCAGGTTAGCAATGATACAACTTCTAGATATTAAACTGAGATTTCCAATATTTATATGATTATGCAAATCAGTTATTTGTTGGTACATTTTGTAAAATTTTGCCTCTTTGAGAAGCTTTATATTTGTATTAATTTTGTTGACCATTTCTAGAAATATATCACGGGCTTCTTATGAGCAATGAAAAAAAATGGTCTTCTGGTTTCGTTTTGAGCATTTTCTTATCTTTTGTTATCCTGCATTTAATTATAATTATAAGTGATAATTAACTCTCTTTTTATTAATAGAAACAGTCGGTTTTCATTCAAACAAAATATAAAGTTGATCACTGATATAACTAATATAATACAAAAACTAGGCCAGATTCATTTTTCCTCTTTCACCCATTTATATTTTTTTGAGTTTCAATTTTAATACACATAAGACAAACATCCCTCCACATCTCAACCATTAAATTGCCCAAGAATTATTAATTAGACTTAATTAGTATATGAAAAGTTTTTGAATTTGCAAATTTGAATTTTCAATTTGAATTCACAGAAGACAAACCTTCAGGCCTAATTACTTGATTTTTTGCATTCGCCTCTTACCTTTTCATTTTTGGTTGTGATTGTGATTGCAGACATTGTTGTTGTTAAGTATGTTCCATATCTTCATATTCAACATATGATAATCTTTTTCCAGTTGCTTGCTTTAAAAATAGAGCAATTAGATATAATTGTTAAAAATTTGGCGCAACCCCTATGATCGATATAATAAATGTTTTGGTTCTGCTTTAGTGTCATCACAGTTTAAAAACTGATTTAAGTTAATAGGAAATTACACATAATGAACAATTTCTGTACAAAATATTTTAATCTATTTTCTACTTGGCTATTGATTAATTTATTTTTATTTTATTACATAAAAACAATTTCCTTGCAAGATACTCTGCCCGTGGCCCATCTATCCTACACCATGTTGGACATATTTTACTCCAATTGAATACAGTTAATACCAAAAGGCCAGGACGTATCATATTTGCAGATGATCTCTTTCATTTATCTATAAATGCTACACAGAGGATGTACATGTCATTGGTAATGCTATTCAGAATATTCCAATGTGTGAGTTTCTTGATATCTGAAAACCAATTTGGTTGTAATGGAGATTTAGTAAAATCGGTTATTAAATCACAAATTTAGTAAAATTGGTTAAAAAACAATATTGTTTCTAGAAATTGCTCATTTGGCTCTTGCCCTTTGCATTTTTTTTTTGCCTAACAAAATAGAGTTGGACTTGAGGAGTTGATTCAGAGGGAGTAAATAAGGTACCAGTATAAGTTAGCTTCTTGACTCCACTATGAGTTCTGGGATTGCAAATGTCAACTTTATGCTGGTATTTCTTCATTTTATTTTCATGTTTTTTGTAGTTATATGACATATTTTTTTAATTTCATGTACATAGCGAAATTCTCAATAATTTATTATTTATATCTATTGAAGTAAGCCTTTAAGCATAGTGAACTCACAAGGGTGCCTTCACGAGCAAACAAGAAGACTATAATCTACATCATTTGCATCTCACTACTATTTTTCGTTAATTTTGTTCTTGACAGATATGCTTAGGATGATTATGCGGATTGTGGGAGCAAATAGTTTTATTGAGATGATATGTTATTGCAGACATAAACCCCAAATCTATTTCATTAACAGATGTAATGAGTGTACTACATCCTTAACCGATGCAAAGCAACAATGAAACTTGAAAATGGTGATTTCAAATTTAAAAGTCAATACAAAACTTGATTATGCAACTTTATGTTATTTGTCCTCGAGATTAGACCTATGCCTCTTTTCGGTTTATTCTTTTCTTTGGTGTTTCTTTTATTCCAATAGTTTTTTTAATAGAAGGCACACAACTATATTGGATAAGAAGTTTATAATTACATTTAACATTTCATTAGTTGAATGAATATATTTTTAAACTTTTCGACACTGCTTACTCTTTTGCAACAGAGATATTCTCAAGTTAAATTTTTGTTTTATACTTTTTTGGTATAAACTCGATCATCTGCGCGCAGCTGTAGAGACTAATTCTTCGAATTAGATAGGACCACTATGGGAGGCAAAACCATAGTAACAATGTCAATGTGTATTAAAAATTCTATTTTCTAAATTATTACAGAAACAATTTCTAAGTTGTGGTCCATTTTTTTAATCTATTTTAGACATTCAGTAAAATACTTTGAATTGTAGAATTATAGATTATTTATGACTTTGTAATTACTGAACTTACGATTTCTTTTACTTGACTCTTAGTATGTATAAAATAATTAATAGTCCTTAAATTTTTTTTTTGACAGGAGTCCTTAAAATTTATGAAATCAGAGTGTAATGTATACCCGTGCATCGCACGGGTCAAGCTCACTAGTTGTATATATTTATCAATAATCATTTATTGAAAGAAAAAACAAAAATGATAAATATTTAATTCTCTTCAATCATAATTGTCTTCCTTTTAAAAAAAACTACAAAAACATTTAAGTACTCTCAAACCAATCATTAATTAAGTATAAAAAGGACATTTCATGAATCTTTTTTATCTTTTTTATTTAACAAAACAAAGAAAGACATATTGTTATATTTTTATTTTCTACCAATTCAAATAATATAAAAAATCTATTCATTATGTTTTTTCCTATCTATTCTTGTTTTCCACTTTTGTCTAACTATAAAACAATATAATTTCTAAAAAGAAAAAGTACTATAAATTAATAAAATTAATATGTCACCACAAAAATAGATTTTTTTAAAAAGAAAAGTCCTGCAATTAAACCGTGTTTATTTCCTTGGTGTACTATACTACTATTACTCTGTGATTAAATATTAATATTAATAATTAATATTAATTATGAATATAAATTGAAAGGAGAAGTGAGAAGTCACTATCTTACCAACTTAGCCGATGAAACTATCATAGGTCATTAGTGCTTTGTCCACTTATGATTATATCAAGTTTGCTTTGAACATTTTTTTGCTGAGGTGGCAGATAATAATTGGTGGAGAGAGTTGGCGGGAGTTGGTGAGTGACCCAACCCAACACCTTCTTACTCCCACTTTTGCTTAAAAAGTAGGACTCCTATGAATTACATAACATCACCAGACTCTCCATAACAATATCACAATTCACACACACCAAATCTCAAACCACCTCAACACAACATCTCTCATCTCTAAACTTCTCTTCTACAAGGTAACAATCTCTCTCTCTCTCTTCTTCTTCATTCTCATTCTCATACTCAAACTTTATTTTAAGATTTGATTCACTTTCTTTTCTTCTTCATATACATGTTTTTACACTCCTCATATCAATTCTTTGTATTTGTCCACAAAAATAAACATCTCGCTCACACACTAACAATGCTCACGCTCAGGTTTGAAACCGGAGCCGACGCCCCTATATTGTTGAAATTGTTAAGGCAACTAATAGTGATGGACAAAAAAGACAAAAAAAAAAATTAATTTACATTATCATGAGAAAAGTAATAATTAAAAAAAAATATACACGTTATAGAGGGGTGTTCAGTTGGGGTGCCCCGAACACATTAGGTGCCCCGAACACATTATAGAGGGGTGTGTGTCCAAAAAATACACATTCGGCTGGGCTTAACCGTAAGTATTCGGCTGACCCTACCCAAACTGATTAAAATTTCAAAAAAAAGTCAAACCCCTTTTTTTTATGACCAAAAGGCCTAAAACGTCCAAAGAGAAGCTAAAGGCTCAAGAAACCAAACCCCAGTGGTTTATAGTATAATGCTGCGAGAGTGATAGAAGCCAGCCACCGTGAAAGTTTCTTTGAGAAAAGGGAAGACAAACTCATCCAAATCAAAACCCCAATCCAATCATGTCGATAGCAGCAAGGAAGATCCCACTGAAGAGTTCCGACGGCGAGACCTTCCATGTCAACGAAGAAGTTGCGCTGGAAATGCAGATAATCAAGAACACTATTGATGATTGTGGCGACGGTTGCATCCTTTTGCCCAACGTTACCGGCATGATCTTGGCAAAGATCATCGAGTACTGCAAGAAGCACGTCGAGGAGGCAAGTTCCGATCTCAAGGCTTGGGATGCTGAGTTCTTGAAGGTTGATCAGACTACTCTCTTTGCACTCACCAGGGCTGCAAATTACTTGGACATTCCGAGTTTGTTGGAACTCACTTGCCAGAGGATAGCAGATATAATACAGGATGGGAAAACAACGGAGAAATAAAAAAAGTGAGGGGCATGTGAAAGGGAAATAGAGTTCGAAGAAAGAGAAACAGGGGAGTTTATAGTTTTTTCTGTAACGTAAATAATTGTCGAATGATGAATAGCTTCAATTCATTAATTTAACAGCATAAGTTTATAAGAAAAGGTCACATGGTTTGTTCTTAACAACTCAGAATGCTATGCTTGTTGACAACGAGGTTGAAAAGCACAATTGTTGTGATTTCCTAACAATTCACACAAATTGTACTTCTATAAGTTTTACTAATGAGAATATAATTGTTGATAATCAACGAGGATATGTGTAACATCCCAAAAATCTTTGACTAAACTATGTGTGTATTAAATCAATTATATTAAATAAAATATTATTATCAAAGGTAATAACTATCTAAATAAATTATTATTATTATTATTATTATTATCACAATATGAATATTTATTAAGTTATATGTATTATATTATAAAAATGTTTCCTCTTCAATAATATACATATCCATATACTCAATTTACTTAAAGTTAAGTCAACATGATACATACATTTCATGCTTATTATGTTATATGGTGGAAAATGAATGAATGATTAATGTTCATTTTATTTGATGTGTCCAAATATAGGAACTCTCTCTGTGTGTGCGCGCGCATGTGAATGTGTGCGTTTAAACTAATCATACTTATTATCGTCTCAACTCAAGGGGTTGGTCTGGTGGAGCATGACAAGATTTGTATCTCGAAGGTCCCGAGTTCAAATCCCCACTAGTCTCCTTGGGGTGAGGTAAGGATGTTCAAACGCGAACCAACCCAATAGAAAACCGCAAACCAAACCAACCCAAATCGAAAACTGCGAAAAACCGCAAACTGCAAAATCTATTCGTTTTTTTTTCAATCAACCGCGCGGTTTGGTTCTGCCCCGCAGTTTTTGTCTCAAAAAACCCCACCCTATATTTTTGTCTCAAAAAAAATACTTATTATCGTATTTCTCTCATCTTTCTCTCTGCTCTTCTCTTTTTTTTTGCTCTTTATCATAAAAAGGTGGTTTTGGGTCATTTTTGCCGCCTGGAGTCACCCATCTGTATCATTTTATCTCTTTTTTAATTTAAATAATAATTTGTTTCAACATAGATCTAGTTTTTCTTTCGTGGTTTCGTGAGTGCGACACATTTTGTTTGTCCCTTTTTGTGTGACGTTTGTTTGGTTTTCTGTCTTGTTGGGGTGTTCTTTTAATTATGAATTAAAAAGATTTGATCTATTACAGATTCAATCAATGACTTGGGTGTCAATGTGGATATGGATTCTCTGCATTCAAGTGTGTCTATATCTCTCCTCTTTAAAAAAAAATTACATTAATTTTGGATAAAAAAATAATAGTTGAGATTATTTGAGAGACTCATTCAATGGCTAAAATTGGATTGACTGCAATGACTATTACGATCAGCAACTGCGGTGAATCGTGGATCGTGTCAATGTTATAGATTGAGAGACATGTGTATTCCGGTCACTTTGATTTGGTCACATATAGGCATTTTGCCATTTATAATATTGAGCAGGGTGTTGCGAGTTTGTGCGGGGGTGTGTGTGTGTGTTTTTGTGTGTGTGCTGTGCAGCGTCATGCATTCAATAGATTTCTCTACTTTTTCCTAATATAAGTTCTACCAAGAATTGTAACATGGTATTTAAGAGATTAATATTCCGCTACTTTATTTCTCAATTTTTTTTGAGATATTTCCATCCATCACTCTCATCTCCTCACTTCTGGTTCTTGATTTTCAAATTCCCCACGTTGTTGTCTTCTTTAGGAGATGCCACTGTCATTGGTTCTTTCTCCCTTCCTTTATCGATTTCGACCTTCATCTTCAAAGGTTTTTAGCTTTTTTTGCTCTAAGACTTTGATACAGATTTCTCCTCTAATGCAGAATCTTCATAGTGTGTGAGTATTTTAGGTGTGATAGAGCAACGACACGACAACGACGACAGTGATGATGTCTTTCTTCATTACACCTACACCTCTAAGTATTCACTATTTAATAACTCCTAAACACGATTCTGATAGTGGAGAAAATATCCACCATCAAGTTTCTTCATGACACACAGGAAAACCTAAAAAATAAGAAGATATGCAAGAAGCGTGTGGAGGGATACAAGATATGTGTGTGTTTGTGTGTGTGTAAATTGAAGGAGGTTCACCGTGATAACTATGTAATTTGGCGTTTGTTGATTGCTCCAAGAAGAAAATTGGTGGATTAATGAACAAAAATCTCTATTTTTTGAATGGCTTATGCTATCATGTATTTGTCAAAGTTTTTCAAGAACACCAAAAAAACAATATTTGGTGATATATTCCTTCTCCATTTTAACCTATTTGGCATTCTAGCTTCAATCCATAAAGATAATAGATAGTTAAGCAAAATTCATTCTTTTTAGAAAAATTGACATTTTAGCTACTATCCATAAATATCATGGAATGGCAATGGGGCGGGGCGGGGACGGGTTTAACATTCCCCATCCCCATCCCCGAATCCCATATACATCCCCGTTCCCCTACCCAAATCCAACGGGGATGAAAAATTGATCTCCATCCCCGTACCCAACGGGTTCCAGGATCGTCGCCCCAACCCCGTCCCCGCAGTGGAATCAATTTTTAAAATTAGAAAGTAGTTTTTACCTGTCCCAAACCCGAACCCGCCTTGAAACCCATAATTTATCCCACACCCAAACCCACCCCAAACTCGAAATTTAACACAACAACATAAAACCAATGCTACTACAACATATAGCCAAAATATCAATTATCCAAAATGTCAACGTATAACAATGACATTGCATATCAAACATATAAATATCAATGTTCATACATTCGGGGCGGGTTCGGGGACGGGACCTATATCTCCATTACCCGTCCCATCCCCGTATTTTGATTTCGGGGAAAACCCAAACCGAGTCAAAGCGGGGGAAACCTGTCAAATTGGGGTGGGTTTGGGTCGGTACCGCGGGTATGGGTTTTGTTGCCATGCCTAGGTGTAGGTACCGAGTCACTGGGACACGTCTCTAAATTTTTACTCCATTCAACTTGTTTATTTCATCAAATGAATTACAATATATAGGGAACCTTAGGCCCAATTGACCTAAAAGAATCTCAGACCCAATTGACACAATGAAACCCTAAAACTAAAATACTCAAATATCACCTAATTATTAATTTTCAGATTTGAGTTTAAAATTAAACCAATTTGAATTAATAAACTAAAATCATTAAATCCTAATAGATAAAATAATTGGCATTTATAACATTTACTAAGGAAAAGAATCAAATCATTAAATCAATAAATCCCAAGCAACGACACCAAAAACTTGTTGTGTAAAGTCATGTGAAGTATACACAGTCAAACAAGTAATAAAGTGATAAGAAAAGATAGTTCCCACGAGGATTAATGCTTAACTTCTAACTCTACCTACTAGCACTTGAGTTAATGGGTTTAAAGTAAAAATGAAAGCATGATAAAAATTCATAGTGTTGGACAGTAAATTAAAATGGCAAACAGTAGTAAAAATAGTAACAAGAAGGTTTAAAATCAGAGAGATGGGTTAGCCATGACTAGGATCAATAATTACTCAAATAATGACTTAGTGTTGTAATTAGTGTTGTGACAACATTCGGTGTGCAGAATTGAAAGTGGATTTTCCAATCCTAGTAACAGAATGTTTCCAAGATTTCCTTATTCTTAAGCTCCCCATTGGGGTTCATTTTGTAGTGTGCATAGCATGTTTCAGATCACACTATAGTCCTAGCTTCATATTCCTATTCTTCACTGGGAAAAGATAATATTCCTATTACTTTTCAAACTATATTAATTTGTGAAAACAACGCTTTTATCCTTTCCAGAAATTAAAGCACACTACTCTAATTAAATTGATCAAGTTTAAAAAGAGTGTTTATCATTAAATCACACAAATCAATGAAGCATCAAGCATTAATCACATCACTTCATCATTAATTCATAATTACATCATCATAGTCTTGACTAAAAATGATCTAGCTCATAATGAGCTTAGACATGATAAAATAGTACTCAAACAACACAGATGGAGTCATGGAATAACAATCACAACTTATGCCTAACATACAAAGAGAAATACAGAAGTTACAAACTATGAGAAGCTCAAAGTAAGCTCCTAGTGTTGTAGATATGCTCCAGAGCCTCTGTTTTAACAGATTGATGAACTGTGCTGCAGATTGCGAATTCTAGCTTCAAACATGAGTTTCATCACTTAAAAATGGTAGAAAGATAGTTGGGGAAGATGATGAACAGTGAAAGGTAGCTGGAAATGGTACTCTCTGACCTAGAAAAATGTGGTGACTAAAAATGTGTGCACTTTTAGGGTAAAATTACCTTTTATACATGATATTCTCTATCCAAGTACCAATTGTCATTCGCTGCCAAGTGCTGCTAACCCTAATACCAAGGACTTTTTGTCCTTTTATGCCCCATTAAAAGAACAGATTCATTTTTGCCTTGACCACTAAAGACAAAATACCTCTTACTTCATTTTGCCACCTGATAGTACTTTAAATATTTTTCTTTCGCCAATCAGCTCTCATGCATGGTGCTACCACAACATTCGGCACAACATCAGAATTAGTATTTTTTTTTCCTGCACAACTAGCACACGAATGAAATCCCACAAAATGGCACCTATGGTGCCTTAAGCACATTTTCCACTATAAGACAACTCATATTTAATTATGCACAGATTTGCTATGGTATTTACTTTGTCTATCATTGAACAAGCTTGATTCTTGTTTGTTTTAGGCATACATAACTCTTATTTCTGTGCGTATTTCTGTGCATGCCTAGTATTTCTGTGCATGCCTAGTATGATTGTATGCTTTAGGAACATGTCTTAGGTTCTTATGTGACTACTTGTTATGTCCGACAAATCTGTTGTGATTGTTTAATAACATGCTTATGTCATTAATTGTCTTGTAGAAGCATGTGATTACTTGAGAAATATGATTATACCTATGTTGGAACATGCATGATTAAATGATAAGATTTCATAATGAACTTGGGTATGAAGAATGAAAAATGATCTTAAAATAATAATGTGAAGTAAGAAATGAGCACTTAAGCGTGATGCAATGATTGTACAAGGAATTGATCAATGAAAAGAGTTAAAGCATATGGGTTAAGGTGCAATGGCGTATGAACTAGAGGTCATATAGTATGCATATGTTTTGTAGGTTTAAAGTTGTGTGCTAAGGAACACATGAGGTCAATCCACTGACCAACTCTTAGTAGTAAATTTATCGGCTGGATAGGGCAACACTAGGTGTCGATTACATGGTGAGGAATGACTTATAAGATCGGACTCTATTGTGAGAGTCGGTTGGCATCGCCAAACATTGTCGTGATGTTTGTGGCGTCGTGAAATGACCAGTGTCTAATGCAGTATAACTATCATACACAGAGAGTTTAGAGAACTACACAATAAATGACTGATGAATTGATATGAGTAGCATGTTTAACTTACACTTTATGTTTCCTTACCATTTGTATGTTACATGTATTTTATCCCTTTGACTTCTTGCTATGTACTATATTTTTTTTAGTATCGTTTAGATCTAGTTAAGGAGGCACTTGTAACTCATTATTGTATGTTATTATATTACGTTTTTATTTGATCTTATGAGGGGGAGAAACACTGATGGGAGTTTTGTTCCTATTCATTGTGGTGTCATCCGGCATGGGGTACTCTTTTTCCTCTCTGAGTCTTTTTCCCACTGGGTTTTGACTTAGGGAGGTTTTGAGAAGGTCCTCCCCCCCTTCCCTTTCTCTCCATTGTAAGGGTTGAGCACCCCTTGTGCTCCCTTCAATGAAGTATTTGCTTATCTAAAAAAAAAGGAGGCACTTGTAGCGGAGAATGACACATTTCCCTCTGAAGCGGGGACGCCAGGGAATAATTTGAATTTCAATATTACAACCACTAATAGTAGCAGGGGTAGTAGCATATTTCATGGAGGTAGAGACATTAGCCAACTTCTGAATGAAGCACTACAACATTTTGACCCTACGGCAACGCCTAAAATTGCAACACTTAAAAAACCGTTGCCTTAGATCACAATGGCAACGGTTTTTTTGACCCGTTGTTGTTTCATTTTTTTTTAAAATTTTTTCCCTAGCAACGGTTCAAAACCGTTCCCAAAAGGTCAAGGACAACGGTTTTTTTCTGGAGCTTTATCCAACGCTTTAAAACCGTTCCCAAAATATCAAGGACAACGGTTTTTTCTGGAGCTTTAGCCAACGCTTTAAAACCGTTGCTATATGTACAATAATAAAAAATAAATTAAAAAATTGGAGCGCTAAATAGTACTGCTCCAGCGATTCACTTATGCTCCTAAATCTGAGTTTGCTATATCTCACAAAAAAATTCAATCACCAATAACCAAAATTCCCTTCTCAGCGATTCACTTATGCTCCTCTAACCCAAAAATCAGCCACTTCTCCGCGATTCCCTTCTCAGCGAGTTCACCCTCCCTTCCTTCTCTAACCCTAAAATCAGAACTCACTCAAGACAAGTTCGGATTTCAGAAATCAGCGAAACAAAAGACTTCAGAGAAAGAGGTTCTTCCTCAGCGAAACAAAACCTAGAACTCAGATTTCAGAAATCAGCGAGCAAGTTCAAGTAGCGTTCAATCGAACTCGAATTTCAGAAATCAGCGAGCAAGTTCAAACATCGATTCACTTCAGGTTCTTCCCCTCATTACACGCACCAAACTCAGATTTCAGAAAGCATATTTCGTGTGATTCATATCGCAACTTCAGGTTCTTCCTCACCGACTCTCTCTCTCTCTCTCTTCCTGGTTTTCCTCTTTCTCTGTATCTATGCTATTCCTTTGCTTCATAAAGTGGTTGAAGTTATAACATTTTCATTTGTATGAGCTGAGATTGGTAGATCGATAAATCTTTCCAATTACCATATTTTCTGATTAAAGATGGTTATATTCACATTTAGATTTTTTGTTATTAATTTAAATTTGATTTTGAAGAAATTAATAATAGTTATTAAGTCACTTCATGTTATTGTGTTTGCCGAGTTCTGTGTTTAATGAAGAGATGTTAATATATAAAATTTCAGTGTGCTACTAAGCTGCAAAGAGGTTTTAATAGCTTTTTTGTGTCTTATGTTAATATATGCTTATAGAAGTGGTTATTGACTGGATTTAGATCTGCTACAGTTAATTTCACTGCAGTTTGCTGAAGTAGTTATCGACGCTGCATCCAAAAGCAACAAGACGCTGCTGCCGGCGCTGCATCCGAAAGTCACTAAGCAGTAAGCACCCGTACATCCCACCGCAAGCCGTGGTTTCGCTCGGCGATTAGGTTTGACCACTTTTTTGTAATCTAATCTAAGTTCCATATGAAAATTCTTTTCTGATAATGTAGCATCCCACACGTGCATATGATGATTTTGATTAATTCTATATATGTTATACATATGTGATATGTTCATACATGCATGCCAACACAAAACAATAAAAAGGACAAGCTACAAATACAAAAACGGTCCATTCAAATTGACAGCAAGAATTTGAAATTCTACAGCTCACTCAGAACTGGTTTCAGTGCAGTGATTGGTTGAGAGTGAATTAATAAAGATATACTATATAGATATATTCCTTTCCTAGCATTCATGATTAATTACGCAAAAGGGGACTGTGCAAGATAGCATGGTGGGTTGTTCTGTTACTGTTATGGTGGGTTTTTATAACTTACAACATGTTTATCTTCTTTCTTTTACTGTCTATGATTGTCTTTTAATCTTTATCATTTATGATCATACTGTATCTTCTACCTTCAAATTTGCAGATAGTAAATTGGAGAACTCATTTAAAATTTCCAGAGGAAGCTAAACTATCAGCAGAGGCAAAGGATCTTATTAGTAGACTCCTATGCAATGTGGAACAGAGGCTTGGAACCAAAGGGGCTGATGAAATAAAGGTGTTTTGGTCTGCTCTCTTCTAAATTCTGTAATTTTGTTGGGTTACAGTAGAATATTAACAAAACTGGTCTTTTATTTCCAGGCTCACCCATGGTTCACAGGTATTGAATGGGATAAATTGTACCAAATGAAAGCTGCTTTTATTCCTGAGGTCAATGATGAGTTGGATACTCAAAATTTTGAAAAGTTCGAAGAGGTACATTCTTATTATTATATGCTTATTTTCAAGGATATGAAAGGTTTTTTTTTGTTTTTGCAATTGCAAACCAGTACACACTCTTGATGATGTGTAGGTGGACAACCAAACTCAATCTTCCTCAAAATCAGGCCCATGGAGAAAGGTTTGTTCCCGTTTGAGTTTTCCTGCATCATTCTGTCGATAAAATCTTTAGTTTGAAGATAGTTATTTTAACTTAGATGCAAATACAAGTACCTCTTTGTTGAATTGTTGATGAGGAAATGGGCTCTCTTAAATCTGAGTTTGTAACTTTGACTTGTTATTTGCTGCAGATGCTGTCATCTAAAGATGTCAACTTTGTTGGTTATACATACAAGAACTATGAAATCGTGAATGATGATCAACTACCTGGAATTGGTTTGTAGTTTATGCATTCTTTGTTTTTTATTCTCTGTTTCCTAGTTGATTCATCATTGTAGAAAAATTACTGTTATAGATATATTCCTTTCCTAGCTTTCTTGAAAGTATTGAGATTTGTGGTAAATCCTAGGACAAAAGAAATATAGTATGTAAAACATGATTTATGCCTTATACTGTTATAAGTTATAACCTAATTGAAGTGATTTTCAACGGAGCATGAAAAGTGTCAGTTGAGATTTAGAAGTGTGCATTTATATATGTAGTTCTCGTTAGCTAATGGCAAGGGAGTGAAGCTAATGTATTCAGTTGTGTCGCTTTGGCAGGGGAGTGAAGCTAATGTGTTCTAAAAACAAAATAAACAGCTAGTTGCTTCTGTTTCATATTTTCAAACTACTGGTTTGTTATATACTAAATTCATTGGTTCAGATGGTCTGCAGTAAATAGATTAGTTTGGTGATATGATATTTTAATTATATTGCACACTATTAGATGATAGTAATTAATTGATTATTTCCATGGTATGCTTTCTACAGGATTTTTACGCATTCAGGGATTGGACAATAAGGAATTGTGTTCAAAAGGTTCGTATCTGATATTAAGTAGTATCCATGTGATATATTACTATTATTTGTCAATTACATGTGACACACTTATATTTTACCATAATGGTAGTATAAAGGTTTTTTTTTAATATTCCATATTCTCTCATGATGAATTAATGTATTGCTATAATTTGAATTAATTTGGGTATACTGGTATAGTTTTTTGGTCATATTTATTTCATAATATTCAGTTACCTTGTATGTCTCACTACAGAAGTAGAATGAAGACTTGGTGGATGAAAAGAGTACCTCTTGGAAGAGATTGAAAGAATTCTATATGTAATTTTTTTGTAGAGTTTTGATTGAGGCTTAAGAGTTACTATGAGCTATGATGGAAGCTTAAAAGCTACTTCGGAGCTTTCTAGAGTTTTGTTGCTAATTCTGTTCTTAGCTAGTTGTAATTGATCCAAGTGTTTTTTTCACCAAAAAGAAAAAACGACTTGAGTGTAAGTAGCTATGTATAAACATGTATTTTTTGGCTTGTAATAGTGACATTTTGACTCACTAAATTAGTGATCTCACTCTTTCAATTATGTAATTTTTTTTTATTTTTCTATTCTCAAGGGCAACGGTTTTAAAGTGTTGCAGATGTGATTGTAGACAACGGTTTTATTATAGGGAACGGTTAAAAATCGTTGCCATCTAATGCAACGGTTTTATGTTGTTGGCATAGTTTCTAGCAAAAACCGTTGTCGTTGCCATCACAACAGAACGGTTTATTGTAAGTGTTGCTTTTTCTCACAAATAATAACCGTTGCCATAAGTATAGGCAACGCCCGCAACAACAACGGTTTCAAAACCGTTGCCAAAGGCAAAGGCAACGGTTTTTTGGCTTTACGCAACAGTTTTCAAGCGTTGCCGTAGGGTCAAAATGTTGTAGTGAAGTTTAGAGATGACTTATGCTCCTACATAACCGCAGGTGACAATAGTTTACCTTCCTCTAAAGCGAAAGAGTCCTAGACAAATTGGACAGAGTTTGCTTCATCATTAGTTTGCATGACCGCATCTCTAATTTCATTTTACGAAGTTTCCTCTTGCTTCCTATCCACCAATGTTTTAAAACTTGGACCGGTGGCCGACACGGTGTAGGTAGGAATGGCAATGGGGCGGGGCGGGGACGAGTTTAACATTCCCCATCCCTGAATCCCATATACATCCCCGTTCCCCTACCCAAATCCAACGGGGATGAAAAATTGATCCCCATCCCCATACCCAATGGGTTCCAGGATCGTTGCCCCAACCCCGTCCTCACAGTGGAATCAATTTTTAAAATTAATACCTGTCCCAAACCTGAACGCGCCTCGAAACCCATAATTTATCCCACACCCGAACCCACCCCAAACTCGAAATTTAACACAACAACATAAAACCAATGCTACTACAACATATAGCCAAAATATCAATTATCCAAAATGTCAATGTATAACAATGACATTGCATATCAACATATGAATATCAATGTTCATACATTCGGGGCGGGTTCGGGGACGGGACCTATATCTCCATTACCCGTCCCATCCCCGTATTTTGATTTCGGGGAAAACCCAAACCGAGTCAAAGCGGGGAAAACCCGTCAAATTGGGGTGGGTTTGGGTCGGTCCCGCGGGTATGGGTTTTGTTGCCATGCCTAGGTGTAGGTACCGAGTCACTGGGACACGTCTCTAAATTTTTACTCCATTCAACTTGTTTATTTCATCAAATGAATTACAATATATAGGGAACCTCAGGCCCAATTGACCTAAAAGAATCTCAGACCCAATTGACACAATGAAACCCTAAAACTAAAATACTCAAATATCACCTAATTATTAATTTTCAGATTTGAGTTTAAAATTAAACCAAATCAGAGAGATGGGTTAGCCATGACTAGGATCAATAATTACTCAAATAATGACTTAGTGTTATAATTAGTGTTGTGACAGCATTCGGTGTGCAGAATTGAAAGTGGATTTTCCAATCCTAGTAACAGAATGTTTCCAAGTTTTCCTTATTCTTAAGCTCCCCATTGGGGTTCATTCTGTAGTGTGCATAGCATGTTTCAGATCACACTATAGTCCTAGCTTCATATTCCTATTCTTCACTAGGAAAAGATAATATTCCTATTACCTTTCAAACTATATTAATTTGTGAAAACAACGCTTTTATCCTTTCCAGAAATTAAAGCACGTTACTCTAATTAAATTGATCAAGTTTAAAAAGATTGTTTATCATTAAATCACACAAATCAATGAAGCATCAAGCATTAATCACATCACTTCATCATTAATTCATAATTACATCATCATAGTCTTGACTAAAAATGATCTAGCTCATAATGAGCTTAGACATGATAAAATAGTACTCAAACAACACAGATGGAGTCATGGAATAACAATCACAACTTATATCTAAGATACAAAGAGAAATACAAAAATTACAAACAATGAGAAGCTCAAAGTAAGCTCCTAGTGTTGTAGATCTGCTCCAGAGCCTCTGTGTTAACAGATTGATGAACTGTGCTGCAGATTGCGAATTCTAGCTTCAAAGATGAGTTTCATCACTTAAAAATGGTAGAAAGATAGTTGGGGAAAATGATGAACAGTGAAAGGTAGCTGGAAATGGTACTCTCTGACCTAGAAAAATGTGGTGACTGAAATGTGTGCACTTTTAGGGTAAAAGTACCTTTTATACATGATATTCTCTTTCCAAGTACCAATTGTCACCCTAATACCAAGGTCTTTTTAACCCTAATACCAATGACTTTTTGTCCTTTTATGCCCCATTAAAATACCTCTTACTTCATTTTGCCACCTGATAGTACTTTAAATCTTTTTCTTTCGCCAATCAGCTCTCATGGTGCTACCACAACATTCGGCACAACATCAGAATTAGTATTTTTTTTCCTGCACAACTAGCACACGAATGAAATCCCACAAAATGGCACCTATGGTGCCTTAAGCACATTTTCCACTATAAGACAACTCATATTTAATTATGCATGATTTGCTATGGTATTTACTTTGTCTATCATTGAACAATCTTGATTCTTATTTGTTTCAGGCATAAATAACTCTTATTTGTAAGAGTCATTAAATACATCTGTAAGCGCTTAAAATGCTGTGAGGTCTGCTTTCGACCCCAGTGAGTCCCTGAAAGACAACTCACCTAATCTTTTATTCTAAGAAAAAATTAACATAAACTAAATCTTTTTTGGGTGCATCTAATATGGATCTCTCAAAAAAGGTTCAAAGGTTAACATGTAGCATTACTAGTAAAAAATAAATTTTATAATAATAAAAAATAAAAAACAAAAACAATTTTTTATTGAAACTTACTAAAAATATGAGGGACCACCATTGGACCGATTAGACATCCATTTTTTATGAGTATAACAAATAAATCTTTTTATAAGCAAAACAATCAATTGATGAATGGGTAATAAAGTAAAGGTTTCATTGAGAAAAAGAAGTAAAGGTAGTCTTGATTCAGAAAAAGAAGCAAAAGTAAGTAGTCTTCGAGATGATTCTATACGTCATAGGCTGCGACTCCTTGACGTGCAGTACATGGGACCCATCACGACACTTTCACTTTCTCCACCCACACAAACAAACCAAGTGGTTTGG
The DNA here is from genome assembly GCA_020916435.1 of Oxytropis ochrocephala. Taxonomy (NCBI): domain Eukaryota; kingdom Viridiplantae; phylum Streptophyta; class Magnoliopsida; order Fabales; family Fabaceae; genus Oxytropis; species Oxytropis ochrocephala. The sequence continues at coordinate 12,990,324 of CM037094.1, read as the reverse complement.
GTTTCTGACTTTCTGGAGGATAGGAGTTGGTGAACGGATAGCAATAGCACCGGCCAATCGACACAGTAAGAAGAACATAGAAAGTTGCTTTACAACTACATCATCCATTAACATTGCAGATTTATTTTAGTCTATTTTTTTTTTAGAAAAAAAGAAGTTTAGGAGTTAAATGTATTTTTCATCCTTTAAAATTTTGCAACTTTTGTTTTTTTTTTTATAAATCGAGTATCCTCTGCGCGCAACTGCAGGGACTAATCCCTTGAGTCGGATAGGACCACAATTGGCGGCAAAACTCTCCCTTAAGAGATTTAACACTGCTGCATGCCCAAAGCTCTCCCTAAGAGATTGCAACTTTTGTTTTAAATCTCTAAAACAAATTTAAGCCAAAAGATATATGTGTTTTTTTTTTCAAATAAAAGTTAATTTAATGTAAATAAATTTTTAATCTTAATTCTTAACTTTTATTTTAAATAATTCATGTTCGATATGACTCGAGTAGCAGATGCGATGATAAGACTGTAGGCAATATAATACACGTTTAAAAACAAATTTGTCTATGTCTCTTTTTGATCTTAATATCGTAAGTTAGTCCTAAAACTTTCAGAAAAACAAAATTTGGTCAGAGAATTATTGGCTATAATTTTTGTTCAAGGACGTCTTCTATTTCTATCTCTTTTATCTAACTTTTGTAAGTTAACACTCTTTTTAGTCTCGAATGAAGTGTTTTAGGAGGTTCTATTAGGAATTCCTTAATATTATTGTTTTTACTTTATCTTTTTTTTGCTAAGAATATTGGTCTAAATCTCCTTAGGTCTTTTTCTATTATCTTTTTTTTTTAATAAATTCAGGTCATGTAGTCGGTCTGTCTGACTAAACCAAATACACACAAATGAGGTGGACCAAAAACAAATAGAGGCCCAAATGATTACAAATACAAACCACACAATTGGAAGGAAAAAGAACTATAACATTTTAAAACATAATTTAAAACGACATATAAATCCCATTTTAGTCCACTTCTAAAAATACATCAAATGAGTCATACTATTTTAGCAAAAAAGACATTTGCAACAAACACAAGAATATAGGGGTGAGTATGTTGCAGTCATGTTCTGATGGTATATAAATTATAATGGAGTAAATTAATACAAATCAACTCATTAAATATGGGAGTCTAATAAGGATAACCAAAATTGACCTCTAATGATATGTAAGGTCTAGCTGAATTGGTAAATGCCAAAATTATTAAATTAAATATTATTTCTTTAGTTTGAATCCGAGACCTCACACGTGTGTGTATGAGTTTTAAGTGTGGCACTTGTCACTCTATCTATATATTCAAAAAAATCAGCCTTAACGTGTAAACAATTATCGGGAAAGTTGAATCAGCCATTCTCATTTCTTTGTTTCCTGTAATATGAGAATCTCTCTTTTGTACGGATCCAAGTTAATGTAATTCGGGGCATTTGACCCCCTTTGAAAAACCACCTTGCTTACAAATATATATATATATATATATATATATATATATATAACAAATATATTTTGCCATGATAAAAAGATAAAGATAGGCCCCAATAAAATTAAATATAAAATTCCACAATAAATAAATAAAAATGAGAATAAATTGGTACAAATTTTACCTTTTTATCTATGTAATTTGTAGAAATATAAATATTTTAGAATTTTTCAGTAATAGAATTATGTATTTTGTAAAAAATTTCAATACTTTTTTTGAAAAAAATAATATAATCTATCTTTGTCCCAGTAGAAGGAATTCTGCATCCGTCACTAGGCTTATTAGCCCTCCATTCCTGAACAATAATACATACTATTATTAATTACTTCTTTACGATTTAAATAATCAAAAATCTATATATAATACATTCACAAATATATTATTTGCTGAGTCACCAATGAAAAAACAATTTGATTGGTCCACCTATTTTAATCAGATCAAACCCTACAATTCGATTGGCCCACCTATTTTAATGAAATCCTAAGTGTAATACTCAGCCTACCACATCCATATGCCTTAAAAGTAACGTAATTATGCTATTTAATTTTCATCTATGATGCACATCGCGATCTGCATATTTCTCATTATAATTAATAATAATTCAGTTTCAAATTATCAAATCATTTTTCCATAACAAACTAACTATATTTCTAATAAACCGTTCACAGACACGGGACAATAAAAAAATGTCATCAATATTATAATTAATGGCATTAACCAACATTTATATGCAACCTATATCCCTTTAAAATTTAAACTGAAACAGTCCATAGTGATAAAAATTGTATTCTAATGATGTTTTTTACACAAAAATAAATCCATGTAAGTTTTTTTATAAGCAATAAGTCCATACACATTTTTACTCTTTTAACCCATTTAAAACTTCATGTATAATGTTCTCATATGCAATTTGTATATCTAACTTCTCTTGGGTATAATCAGCCATTTTTAAATAGACATTCATCTTTTTCCACATCAATCTTTCTCCACTCATCTGTAAATCTTCTCTTCCCCTTCTCAGTTATGATTTTTTCTATAGTTTCCATTCTGGACTTGGCTAACTTTTTTTTTATTGCAGATTTTGAGGTCCGCACACCTTGGTTGTTAAATTTCCAATTCCACGTTCATTTTTGGTAAGCAGTTTGGTTGCCTTTTTAATTTTTTAATGAAAATATTCTACTATATATTGGGTTTCTTTGCACATTAATAACCTTCCACTGTTTCCCCTTTGTAGGATATACTATATTCTATATTTGCACATTCTCAATCTTCTAAAGGATATTATTGTTACTTTACAATAAGCCTCTAAGGTTAATATACATCATAAGAATGAAGGTGGATGTGGAAGAGAAAGGAAGAAGGAAAAAATAGTGAAAAGCTTGGTTTACATTAAGTTACAAAGGAACATGTGCATAATTTGGTCATTGATACGTACATTATTTATCTCATTAAATCTACTTGCTATAGATTCAATTGTTTTTGACACTTAAGGTTTTCTTTGTTTTTGTCACTTGTGGGTTTCTTAGAGCCATATTTTTCTCAAGAGCGGTTTTATATATATATATATATATATATATATATATATATATATATATATATATATATATATATATATATATATATATATATTTGATTTTGACACGTAAGAGTTCTTAGATATGTGTTAATTACTAAATTGAACATAATCTAATGACTTTCATCTTTTCTAAAGCATATCAATTCTCTTACTGCACAATTCCTAAAGTTCTCAAAGGTTTATTTGAATTAGGTTAGCAATGATACAACTTCTAGATATTACACCGAGATTTCCAATATTTATATGATTATGCAAATCATTTATTTGTTGGTACATTTTGAAAAATTTTGCCTCTTTGAGAACCTTTATATTTGTATTAATTTTGTTGACCATTTCTAGAAATATATCACGGGCTTCTTATGAGCAATGAAAAAAAATGTCTTCTGGTTTTGTTTTGAGCATTTTCTTATCTTTTGTTATCCTGCATTTAATTATAATTATAAGTGATAACTAGGCCAGATTCATTTGTCCTCTTTCACCCATTTATATTTTTTTGAGTTTCAATTTTAATACACATAAGACAAACATCCCTGCACATCTCAACCATTAAATTGCCCAAGAATTATTAATTAGACTTAATTAGTATATGAAAAGTTTTTGAATTTGCAAATTTGAATTTTCAATTTGAATAGACAAATTAAACCTTCAGGCCTAATTACTTGATTTTTTGCATTCGCCTCTTACCTTTTTATTTTTTGTTGTGATTGTGATTGCAGACATTGTTGTTGTTAAGTATGTTCCATATCTTCATATTCAACATATGATAATCTTTTTCCAGTTGCATGCTTTAAAAATAGAGCAATTAGATATAATTGTTAAAAATTTGGCGCAACCCCTATGATCGATATAATAAATGTTTTGGTTCTGCTTTAGTGTCATCATAGTTTAAAAACTGATTTAAGTTAATAGGAAATTACACATAATGAACAATTTCTGTACAAAATATTTTAATCTGTTTTCTACTTGGCTATTGATTAATTTATTTTTATTTTATTACATAAAAACAATTGCCTTGCAAGATACTTTGCCCGTGGCCCATCTATCCTACACCATGTTGGACATATTTTACTCCAATTGAATACAGTTAATACCAAAAGACCAGGACGTATCATATTTGCAGATGATCTCTTTCATTTATCTATAAATGCTACACAGAGGATGAACATGTCATTGGTAATGCTATTCAGAATATTCCAATGTGTGAGTTTCTTGATATCTGAAAACCAATTTGGTTGTAATGGAGATTTAGTAAAATCGGTTATTAAATCACAAATTTAGTAAAATTGGTTAAAAAAAAAATATTATTTCTAGAAATTGCTCATTTGGCTCTTGCCCTTTGCATTTTTTTTTTGCCTAACAAAATAGAGTTGGACTTGAGGAGTTGATTCAGAGGGAGTAAATAAGGTACCAGTATAAGTCAGCTTCTTGACTCCACTATGAGTTCTGGGATTGCAAATGTCAACTTTATGCTGGTATTTCTTCATTTTATTTTCATGTTTTTTGTAGTTATATGACATATTTATTTTAATTTCATGTACATAGCGAAATTCTCAATAATTTATTATTTATATCTATTGAAGTAAGCCTTTAAGCATAACTCACAAGGGTGCCTTCACGAGCAAACAAGAAGACTATAATCTACATCATTTGCATCTCACTACTATTTTTCGTTAATTTTGTTCTTGACAGATATGCTTAGGATGATTATGCGGATTGTGGGAGCAAATAGTTTTATTGAGATGATATGTTATTGCAGACATAAACCCCAAATCTATTTCATTAACAGATATGTAATGAGTGTACTACATCCTTAACCGATGCAAAGCAACAATGAAACTTGAAAATGGTGATTTCAAATTTAAAAGTCAATACAAAACTTGATTATGCAACTTTATGTTATTTGTCCTCGAGATTAGACCTATGCCTCTTTTCGGTTTATTCTTTTCTTTGGTGTTTCTTTTATTCCAATAGTTTTTTTTAATAGAAGGCACACACCTATATTGGATAAGAAGTTTATAATTACATTTAACATTTCATTAGTTGAATGAATATATTTTTAAACTTTTCGACACTGCTTACTCTTTTGCAATAGAGATATTCTCAAGTTAAATTTTTGTTTTATACTTTTTTGGTATAAACTCGATCCTCTGCGCGCAGTTGTAGAGACTAATTCTTCGAATTAGATAGGACCACTATGGGAGGTGTTACCTCAAAATTTCGACAAGACATTAAATGAAGCAATTAAATAGGTTTGACTCTCCATTTATAATGTCTTGGAAGCTACAAGTCAACATCAAGTCAATTCACCATCAATTCGACAGAAAAGGTCTACAAGTGCTGGCAATGTGAATGAGCTTCGACAAGCCTGGCACTTAAAGCTGTGGACAAGAGAAAGCTCAACCTTCGACAAAGCGAAGCTATTTCGACAAAGCAGGGTTTGGTACTTCGTCAAGCGGTTGGTATGATCGATCGAAGTGCAAAGGAGCAGATACGATTAGTGGCGATTACTTCTCCTTATTTCTAGGAATCAGTTACTTTTTTCCACGTTTGTTTCCAAGAGTATAAATACTCTCTTGTAATAGAAAATCGAGGTCACAACATTGCACAAGAACTCTGAAAACTCAACTTCCAGACGAAGCGAAATACGAGTGAACAGATTCATTGTATGTGCTTGTGAACCACTTTTCCTTTCATTTGAATGCAATCTTTACTTTCGTTTTACATCTACTGCAATTGTTTCTTTTGTTTTATTTTTCACATTTTTCTTCGTATCGTTTCATCGTTCTTAAAACCGTCAAAAACACAAAGTACAAGGGCAATTGTCCAGAGATTTCCTAGTTTGATCTCACAAACTCACATTTTAAAACTAGTGATTGTTTGCTAAAAACACCAGCAAACAAATTGGCACGCCCAGTGGGACCTTTGCCATTACCTTTGTGTTTGTTCTGTTCGTGCGTGTATTTGTATGCACTTGAGGGGTGGTAGAATGGTACGTACTAATTCTAACAACGCCTCTAGTTCCAACCCTGTGGTGTCACAAGGGCAGGGAACAACCATGGACTCTGTAAGTGTTAGGGCTGGAAATGTTGCAGGGACTATAGCCCCAATAACATCAATAACCGTTCCTACCATGTCGACGACCAATGTTGGGTCGACGCAATCTATGTCATTACCACCAAATATAGGGCTCCCCTCTAGTCCTTATATGGCAACAGGGAACAGCTTAGAGACACGCTTCCAAAACATGAGTCTACCACCATACCCTTTTGGTGTATATGGCATGCCTACTGGAATGCCACATGTTTCGACCTTTTCTCCTTCACATGTTTCTTCTGAAAGCACGCTTGGTCGAAATCCTACTGCATTAACCAATGCGTCTTTGTTGGCGTTAAGACAACAAGTGGACGAAAGTAATCATGATATGGTTAATATGCTAACCCAGCAAATTGGTACGGTGTTCAACCCATTGATTCAAAATACCAATACAAGTTATCAGATGTTAGCAAATCAAATGGGTAGAATTGCTTATTTCTTTGGGGCTCCTACGGGAAATAATAGGCAAGTACCTAATTGTGGGAATAATGCGCCTAATACTCCACGAGAGATCGATCCACGATCGAAGCCAAGCGGTCGTAGGCGAACAACAAGGGATGGGAAACCATGTCCCTGAAGTAGTTATGGTAAATCGAAACCAAAACGCTGATGAAGTTGTTCGACAAGTGCAACGAAATAATGTTTGCGCTCAAGATAATATAGCCACTTTGGTAGAAACCATAATGGCACAAAATGGCCTTAACATAGGTTTACATAGGCCTAACTTCATATCACCATTGTGTGAATATGTGTTGCAAACAGAGTTGCCAAAAGGTTGGAAAATTCCCAAGTTTACTAAATTTGGGGGTGACACAAACGAGTCTACTGTCGAACATATTGCTCGTTACATGACTGAGGCAGGAGATATCGCCCAAAATGAGAGTTTGAAAATGAAATACTTTCCAAATTCTCTAACTAAGAATGCTTTCACTTGGTTCACCACCTTACCCCCTAGTTCTATGTTTACATGGGGGCAGTTGGAGAAAGCGTTCCATGAACAGTTTTACATGGGCCAGTCGAAAATTAGCCTCAAAGAATTGGCCAGTGTTCGACGTAAAGTGCCTGAGGCTATTGATGATTATTTAAATAGATTTAGGCTATTGAAAGCTAGATGTTTCACACAAGTGCCTGAACATGAACTCGTCGAAATGGCTGCTGGTGGCCTTGATTATTCGATTAGAAAGAAATTGGATACCTCTCATTTGAGAGACATGGCCCAATTAGCAGATAGAGTTCGACAAGTCGAAAGACTTAAAGAGGAAAATACTAGGGTGAACAAATTCCATAAAAAAGAAAACTCAGTTGGGTTCTATAAGAAGGAGAAAATAGCCTATGTGGATGAGGAGTTCGATTTTGCATTTAGTGATATCGATGCAGAAGAGATAGACGTGGCTGAACTCAAGCCTGGTCCTCCTTATTCTTGTAAATTATTAAGGCCTGCAAATGGGAATAATCCTGTAGAGCCTAAGAATGACAGATTTGTGCCTAAAACTTATACTTTTGATGTTACTAAATGTGATGAAATTTTTGATCTTTTAGTAAGCGATGGCCAAATAGTAAGTGCCTAATGGCTCGAAAGTACCTCCTCTCGAGCAGAGGAAGAAAAAGGGTTATTGTAAGTTTCATAATTTCTTGGGACATACTACTGACCGTTGTGTACTTTTCAGGGACATAGTACAAAAGGCAATTGAGGAAGGAAGACTTAAATTTGGTGACAAGAAGAACAAAGCCCCAATGCAAATTGACGCTGATCCACTCCATCAAGCTGAAGCCATGTTTGCAGAACCAGTCGAAATGAATATAAGCATGGTCGACGTTAAGATGGTGGGTTCTCCCAAAAATGTCAAGTCTACTTTTGAAAAACTTAAGAGTGTTGTACATGCAGATCATGTTGCATGGATGATAACTCAGGAAGAATACGATGAAAAGGTGCAGTTTGTATACCCTAAGGCTGAAGAGGAATTGATAGATTTCCTCAACAGGTGTAAGCTAAAGAATTCTGAAGTGATGTTGTGCCCTAGATGCAGCGCTGTCTTCGACAAACAGGCAGCCAAGAGTGTCGAAGGTTATAAGGTTCGACAACCATTGAAAAGGAAATGGCTAGATAAAAGGCCAAACTTCAGTTTCAAAAGAGGGGATCTTCCTTACAAGGCTAAGGGTTCGACTAAGCCTTCGACTAGCAAGCAGCAGTTCGATAACAAAAATGCAACGAAGAAGGGGTCCGTATTGTCAGCATCTGCCAAATCATTTGTTCCAAGGGCAAATCTGCCAAATGAGAAATGGATTCATGCTGGTTGTAAACACTACAAGGATACTCCTCCACAGGCGGAAGTTGTTAAGCCAAGTGTGGGTGAGGCTGCAAAATACAATTATAGAAACAACTACAAAGGTAAGAACCCTATGACAAAGACTCAATGACGTCGATTTCAACGCTCGAAGAAGAAAGCAACACTTGCTACTAATGAGCGAGACGCGGGAAATTCGAAGGGCGAAGAGTGAAACTACCAAGACTCGTTGAGCTACAAAGGTGAGTATACATGCCGCAACTCAAATAAATCTTTGGGAATAAGGCCAAAGGTAAGGCTATTATGATAGAAAAGCCAAGGAGGCTCGTGAATCGAGAGAATTTTTCCCCACTATCGCCGTTGAAAGTGAAGGATCTTTGGCCCGACATGGGACGAAGATGTGGACTCAGATTTTGATGATTCTGAAGCTATCTTCGACGTCATATGTAATGTGGTGTCTATCCTACCCAGTGAGTATGATGTCATCACAGTTCCTAATGATGTTGAAGAGAATTTCACTGAAGATATGGCTAATCATAAGCCAGTTTGTTATTACGTTATGAACAATGGCTGTGTCGAAGACCAAATGGCTGCTTTCGAGAAGCCAGATGAAGGCATGCAACACCACTTAAAGCCACTATATGTGCAAGCTAAAGTCAATGGTGTGGGGATTAACAAGATACTGGTAGATGGAGGTGCTGCAGTAAACTTGATGCCTCAAGCGTTGCTGAAGACAATAGGGATGTTCGACACAGATCTCAAACCTCATAATATTGTTTTGACTAATTATGAAGGTAAATCTGGCCGATCTTTGGGGGCCGTAGAAGTTGAGATAGTGGTAGGCACTATAAAAAGAACTACCATGTTTTTTGTCATAGCTTCTAAAGCAAGCTACAATTTACTCCTTGGTAGGGAATGTATACATGGAGTAGGTGTTGTGCCTTCAACTCTGCATCAAAGACTTGTGATGTGGAAAGAAGATGGTCTAGTGGAGTATGTCGAAGCTGACCAGAGTTATTTCCTTGCTGATTTGAATAATGTCACAAAGGAAAATTTTGAAAAGCAAAAGGCGAATATTGCGCCATGTACATCTTCTAATCAAGCATATATCTCTTCTGATAATGTGCTTTCCTCAGTTCACCTCTACCCAACCCATGGTTTTGTTTGGGAAAGGGAGGTAATAGAAGATACAAGTGTTTATCCCGAAGGTGTTCTACCTCCACGGGATGGGACACTGATTCTTAAAAAGGTTTTAGATGTCAGTGCCCAATGCTTGGGATAGAATTACGGCCTACATGGCCGAAAACAAAGTAAAAGCGGCTTTGGAAGCCGAAATAATTCAACAAACAATGGCTATCGAAGCCCTAAATTCGTCTGAAGAAAATGGAGAAATCATAGATGAAAAACTTGATTGCATTTATGATGACGAACCATTAGGATTCGAAAAAGATCCTAGAGATTCGACAAGACGTATGCAAGCTCAAGATCCAGTGGAAGAAGTGGATTTGGGAGATGGCTTAGTTAAAAGGCCAACGTATATTAGTGCACATCTTGATGCTGCCTTCAAAACCCAAGTTATTTCACTTTTGCAGGAGTTCAAAGATTGCTTTGCTTGGGAATATAATGAAATGTCTGGTTTGAGTCGAGAAGTAGTAGAATTGCAAATACCCATTCGACCAGGAAAGAAACCATTGAAGCAAACACCAAGAAGATTTGCTCCTCAGATATTGGCTAAAATCAAAGAAGAGATCGAAAGGCTGTTCAAGAGCAAATTCATCAGAACTGCCAGGTATGTCGATTGCTTAGCTAATATTGTTCCAGTAATGAAGAAAAATGGAAAACTTAGAGTTTGCGTAGATTTTAGGGATTTAAATAATGCAACACCCAAAGACGAATACGTCATGCCTGTAGCAGAAATGCTAATAGATTCAGCAGCAGGATTTGATTATCTCAGTATGCTTGATGGTTATTCAGAGTATAATCAAATCTTTATTTGAAGAGACGGGCGATGTCAGCGACTTTTCGATGTCGGGGGCATTCAGGCGTTTATGAATGGGTAGTAATGCCCTTCGGTTTAAAAATTTGGTGCCACTTACCAAAGAGCAATGAATTCTATGTTTCATGATTTTATTGATGATTTTATGCAAGTATACATAGATGACGTGGTGGTTAAGTCTTCCTCGAAATTGGTCATTTAGACCATCTTCGACGTTCTTTTGAACGAATGAGGAAATATGGATTAAAAATGAATCCAACCAAATGTGCTTTCGTATGCGTGCGGTGAATTCTTGGGTTTTGTAGTACACAAGAAAGACATAGAAATCAATCAAAATAAGACTAAAGCAATTATGGAGACGAAGGCTCCTTCGACCAAGAAAGAACTTCAGTCATTGCTGGGAAAAATCAACTTTCTTCGAAGATTTATATCAAATCTAAGTGGCAAAACACAAGCATTTTCGCCATTGTTAAGACTGAAGAAAGAAGATGAGTTCAAGTGGGAGCAAGTTCATCAAGCAGCTTTTGATGCAATTAAGTCTTATTTAATGAAACCACCAATTTTATTGCCTGTTATTAGAAACAAAATGCTAAAGTTGTATATAGCAGCTTCTGATAACACAATTAGGCATGGTAACAAAACCCGAACCCGCGGGCACCCACCCGACCCCGACCCGAGTTTGACGGTGAATACCCGCTTTGACCGGGGGCGGGGACGGGTTCGGGGATGTCGATACCCACCTCGACCCCGCCCGAAACCCTTTAACAACACATTAACTATTTATTTCATTTTATTTTATGCAAATATATTCATTGATTTTTTTCATAATTTTGTTTATTTTAAGTTTTGATCTATTTTGAAAAGAAAAGTCTATTTTAATATTTTTAACTTTATTTTATCATTGTATAATAGCTATTATTTTATTAAATTAATTCTTGTAAATATAATTTTTTTATTTTTTGCATAAGTTAGTGACGGAAACGGGTACCCGCAGAGAACCCGGCCCCGCTTGAGACGGGGATGGGGGATATAAAACCCGACCCCGCTAGAGGTAGGGGCAGGGACGGGGGATGCAAAACTCGGCCCCGCCCCGCCCGTTGCCATGCCTAAACACAATAGGTAGCATGTTAGCACAAGAGGATGATGATGGTGTCGAAAGAGCCATTTATTACCTTAGTAGGGTTTTGATTGATGCTGAGACAAGGTATAGTCCAATAGAAAAGTTATGCCTTTGCTTGTATTTCTCATGTACGAAATTAAAGCAATATATAAAATCAGCAGATGTTTATGTTTATTCACATTTTGATGTTATTAAACATATGTTATCAAAACCAATGTTGCATAGTAGAATTGGTAAAAGGGCTTTAGCTTTGTTAGAATATAACTTAACTTATCAGCCTCTTAAATCAATCAAAGGACAAGTGGTTGCTGACTTTATAGTAGACCATTCAGTTGTCGAACATGAAGTCATTTCGTTAGACATACGTCCTTGGAAGCTGTACTTCGATGGCTCAAGCCACAAAAATGGAGTTGGTATTGGAATTTTAATTATTTCGCCAGAAAATATTCCAACGAAGTATAGATTTAAAATTCAAACTCTCGCTCCAATAATGAAGCTGAGTATGAGGCTTTGATAGTAGGCCTTAAAATTTTACTCGAGTTGGGGGCAAGGCATGTAGAAATAAAGGGTGATTCTCAATTAGTTGTCAAACAATTGACAAAAGAGTTTAAATGTATTAATGAACACCTTATTAAATATTTTATTGTTGCCAATACTTTGTTAAAAAGGTTTACATCTGTACACCTAGAACATTTACCACGAGTCGAAAACCACGTGGCAAATGACTTGGCACAACTTGCTTCAGGCTACAAGGTTTCGAAACAAAGCCTAGAAGAGTTAATTGAGATAAAAGATAAACTTATTTCAAATGACTCTCTCTATAATGACACTTCTTCGACATTATTGTCAATACCAAAAATTGGGGGGGCAATAAACACAAATGAAGTATTTGTCGAAAAACGTCACATTTTTGATAATATTGACTTAGCAGAAATTTTTGCTCTTGACAATATGATTGATAATGATTGGCGAAAACCTATTGTAGAGTATTTGCAAAATCCTACAGGAAGCACTGATAGAAAAGTGAAGTATAGAGCTCTAAGCTATGTGATAATTGGAAATGAATTGTTCAAGCAAACTCCTGAAGGGGTGCTATTAAAATGTCTTAGTGAGAATGAGGCATACTTAGCAGTTTCTGATACGCATAGTGGAGCGTGTGGTTCACATCAAGTAAGCCACAAAATGAAATGGTTGTTGTTTCGACAAGGAATGTATTGGCCAACTATTTTGAAAGATTGTATAAAGTTTGTTAAAGGTTGCCAAGAATGCCAAAAGCATGCTGGAATACAATATGTACCTGCAAATGAATTACATTCTATAGTGAAACCTTGGCCATTTAGAGGATGGGCTTTGGATGTGATTGGAGAAATAAAACCAACTTCATCAAAAGGCCATAGATACATCTTTGTAGGAATTGACTACTTTACTAAATGGGTAGAAGCAATACCTCTAGCCAATGTGGACCAAGAAGCAGTAATAAAATTTATTCAAAATCATATCATTTATAGATATGGAATTCCAGAAACCATTACTACGGACCAAGGTACTATTTTTACTGGTCGAAAAATGGTAGAATTTGCTTCTGAAATTGGTTTTAAGTTGTTAACTTCGACACCATATTACGCACAAGCCAATGGTCAGGTAGAAGCTGCCAATAAAATCATTATTAACTTGATTAAAAAACATGTTGGACGTAAACCCAGAAGTTGGCATAGTGGTCTTGACCAAGTGTTGTGGGCTTGTCGAACTTCGCCTAAAGAATCTATCAACACTACTCCTTATAGGCTAACATTTGGACATGATGCAGTGTTGCCTGTCGAAATTTGTTTACAATCAACAAGAATTCAAAGACAGTGGGAAATACCGTCTGATCATTATTGGAATATGATGATTGATGAATTAGTTGATTTAGACGAAGAAAGGTTGTTGGCTTTAGAAATGCTCATTCGACAGAAAGAAAGGGTAGCTAAAGCTTATAACAAAAAGGTTAAGTTAAAAACCTTTGAAGAAGGAGAATTAGTGTGGAAAGTCTTGTTGCCTATGGACAGAAAAGATAGAGTTTTAGGCAAATGGTCACCAGGGTGGGAAGGCCCATTCCGCGTTTTGCAATGCTTTTCGAATGGTGCTTATGAAATCGAAGGTGACGAAAATAGAATCTTTAGAATAAATGGCAAGTACTTAAAACAATACAAGCCAACATTGACTGAGATAAAAATTGAACAAACGTAGATAAATGAAAATTGTTCACAAGTGGTAATGTACGATGCAAAATAAAAAGTACATAACCATTATAAAATTGTCAAACTATTACAAAATCTCAGAAATTCGTCAAAGTTGTCTTGAGCCTCTCAAGAATGTTGGCACTCAAAGAAATGGAAGTCTCAAGAAGGTGCAAATCTCTGTCGAGTTCAGCAAGGGTAGCTTGATGTTGGTTGGCTTTCTCCAAATGCTCTATGGCCGTCAACGCCTTAGTTGTTTTGATTGACGAAGAGGCAACCCCCATTCTTTCGACGACTAAGCCTTTTTGATACTTAGCATTTGACAGTTTGGTCTGAAGTATTTTTATCTCTTCGTTATAGCGCGTGATATCCGCATCCCATTTAGCAATTGCCTTCTCGTCATTTGCTGCTTGGATTTCGAGAGCTTCAATATCATCTTGATCAGCTTTAAGAGAAGCAAGCTCTACTTCGCAAAGTTGGTTCTCCTAAGCTTTGTGCTTGAGGATATTGGACCGTTGTGTGATCAGAAGAGAAAGTTGCTCGAAGATAGGACCAAACTCCATGAAGAAGGTGAGGAGATCTTGAGGAGGATCTAACTTGGTTATTTTATGAATGAGTGATTTGACTTCAAGATATACAGAAGGGTCACTTTCAATGTTCGCCACAAGATTCCCCTCTAAGACTTTAACCTTCAACTGACGAAGTAGGTTTTCTACTAATTCCTGGTTGATAGAACTAAGGGAAGTGTTCGAAGAACTGCAAATCAAACGATTCGACGAGCTTTGGAGACTCAGCATGATCTTCAAAGCTGCCAAAGGGTCTCTCTTTTTTAGCTCAACCAATTCTTGGTCACTAACAGCACTGCTAGATGATTCTTTGGCAGAAATGTCTTGGTTTTCAGGTTCATCCCTTCTAAGTTCTTCTTGTCCTGGGTCGATCATATTCTCGTCAGATTTTCGTCAGAAATAGCTACTACTTCTCGTCCTTCGTTTTCTGAGCTTTTGTTTCCCAAAAATTGGGCATTTTCTTCAACAATGGCCTCTTGCTCAACGCCATCTGCATTTGTAATAGTTGCATCGAAAATGGGAAGTTCAGGCCCGACAAGCTCTTGAAAAATTTCCTCAGCAGCTACACCAAGTGGTGACGAAGGCAAAGAAGGTCTTGTAGCAGACAACTCTCGTTCTGCAACTTCAGCCAGAGACTCGACAACAGGAGTGGTAACAGACTGTTCACCTACTTGTTTACAGTGAGTAGGATTACTTAAGTTGAAATTGGAAAGTTGTAAAATAAAAGAAGTTCAAAATAAGTTAGAAAGAATTTACACCTTGAGCTATTTGGCTGGAGGAGGGAGCTGAGATTCAGAAGGCTCTTGAATAACAATGCCTTTAGTTGTCCTTTGAGGATCAAGTAGATTTCTTTTTCTTGATCTTTGAGTAAGAGGAACGTTATCCTCATCACTTTCAGTATCCTGAAAAAGAATTCAGTTCATTAGACAAAGGGGGCACAGAATTGGTGATAAAGTTGAAAAAGCTTCGACAGATTAGTGCGGTATGTATATAGTACCTCAAGACTGGAATAGATGATTACTTTCTCTTTGGCTTTGGTCTTCTGAGGAGGATTTGCTGCCTTCGCTATTTTCTGGAAGAAGAAATTGTTCGACGTGAGTGAAAGGTCATATCCACCAAATTTAAAGAAAGTGGATAACAACGTACCTTCTTCGGGGTGAGATTTGGAGTAGGACTTGCTTCCATTTTCTTCTTCTTGGCTTGAGGGGAAGGCTTCGTTGTTGTTGTTGCCTTGGTTACTCTGCCCTTTGGCTTCGCCACAGGTTTGTCTAATGTCGAAAATATGGATAAGCAAACGACAATGAAATTTAATTACGAAGGTTTCAATCTTAGAAAGCTTTAAGTGTCGAAAAGGCATGTACCAGTGTTTCCTGAGGGAAAGGCAGATGCTAATTTCTTCAAGAGATTTGCATCAAAGGCATCATTGGCCTCCCCAGCAGCAGCAGTGTAATATTGGGACCACCATTCTTGGAATTTCGCAGTACATGAGAACCTTGGGTTGTAATTGATTGGTTCAAAGTTCAGAGCCCGGTAATGGAACTTCTTGAAGGCTTGTGCGTAAGCTTATTCTGATTCTGGTCCCATGAATTCTCGTCTGTGGAAATATACTGGGGCAGGTCGAATTTGACAGAGGCCAAATTTCCTTGCAAAGTAACCTGGGAAATACCTGGTGATCCCAAGATTATTTTTGTTTTTGCCAGGGGTAAGCCTAGTAGAGAGGAGTGCTGGCGAAAGATAGGCTCGCCAAATTTGATTGATTTCTACAGCATGTTCGACAGAAGAAGAGGGAAATGGTCTTTTGAACCAAGTTGGCCCATAAGGTCTTTGTAAGAAAGGAGCCATAGAGTCTATAAAACTGGTACAATGCAAGAAGATTTCGAAATAAATCGAAAAGGACTCCTCTGCAGAAAGGTTGATCTGTTTGGGTTTCAACTGGGCTAGTCGAATCCCTTCGGTGTTTCTTGTCTCTAAAGAGGGTTGAACTGATTTGGGAATGTATAAGTCGAGCCTAGATTCAAAAGTGGCCAAAAGCCACAATTGTAACAACCATAAAGGACCAGAAGCCAGAAATTTGTTTGTTGGTTCATCCTCTCTCAACTCTATGACATCATTGTCGAGTTGTTAGTGAAGAGAACCTAAGATCAGCTTAGCAAGGTTGATGTTCTGTTTGGCATGGAGTTGGGTAGCTAGTGGAATGTAGGATTTGGAGACTTGAAGGGAACGCGTGCAGAAAACAAAAAGGGATAGCCACAGGGTTAGAAAAGCTATATGTTCTGCATTAGAAACTTCATCAGTGTCAAGATTGTGGTGGTCACCAATGTAAGGGGAGAAAGAAGCATTGGTGAAAGTGAAGTCATAATCAAAAGCAGAAAGTTTAGCGTTAAAGGTTTCGCCTAAAGGTTTCAGACCTGTGATGGCAGCAACATCTAACAAAGTGGGAGATAACATACCACACTTAAGGTGAAGACTATGTGTGGCGCAGTCCCAGAACTGCATTGCTGCCAAGATTAGGGTGCTATCATACTTAAGCCCATACCTAGACAACTGAATAAGGTCGAAGATTCCTTGTTGCTTCCAGATGGTGGCTTTCTTAGCCTCTATCTTGTTAAGCCACTCTATGTAAACTTGTTGGTCAATCCTAGGAGCAAACCTAAAAACCCTAAGAGGGCTGTTCAAAAATTCTAAGTGGAAAGGTGTCTTAGCAAAAACCCTAGGTTGAAGACGAGGAGGACTAGGAAAAATTTCTGAAACCTCATCATTCTCCAGCAGAATATTAGGCAATGGGCCTAAATAGGCATGGGTATAGATTTCAGTTGAAGGAATCAGTACTTGAGTTTGCCAGAGGATGGTTCGTTCGTCAGTAATGTCAGGTTCATCCACAAAACCATCAATGGACTGGATTTTTCTGGAATCCTCTTTTTCCTTCGAGCTCTCAGGTCTTATCACAGCAGTAGATAATGAAGCCATAGGGTATGGAAAGGAAAACGCAGGTTTGAATCTGGGTTTAGGTTGAAGAAAAAGAGTGAAAGTTTGAAACTTTCGTAGATTCTGGGTTTTTTGCGAAGTGCAGAGATGGAGAATGCGAAGAGAGTGTTCACAAAGTTTCAAACGGGAAAAAAGAAGATGGAAGGGTTCTAGCCGTTTATATATGTTTGGAAGAGCTTGATGAATTAACACGTTCGCCATAACTCGCGACGTTTGCGACCTTTCGGGGCGTGATGACCCACCAACTAAATGGCGTGTGCCAATGAAAGCGGTTCATTTTATACGTGCAAGTCATGATAACCAATTTTCTCTTCTTGTTGAAGTGCAAAAGGCGGTAAAAGTGAGTGTGGCACAGTATTCAAAAAATGCCCTTTCTTCCCTTCTTTTATCACTCCGTCGAAAGAAACATTTTTTGGGGGGCAATCTGTTACCTCAAAATTTCGACAAGACATTAAATGAAGCAATTAAATAGGTTTGACTCTCCATTAATGATGTCTTGGAAGCTACAAGTCAACATCAAGTCAATTCACCATCAATTCGACAGAAAAGGTCTACAAGTGCTGGCAATGTGAATGAGCTTCGACAAGCCTGGCACTTAAAGCTGTGGACAAGAGAAAGCTCAACCTTCGACAAAGCGAAGCTATTTCGACAAAGCAGGGTTTGGTACTTCGTCAGCGGTTGGCATGATCGATCGAAGTGCAAAGGAGCAGACAGTTAGTGGGCAGTTACTTCTCCTTATTTCTAGGAATCAGTTACTTTTTTCCACGTTTGTTTCCAAGAGTATAAATACTCCTTTGTAATAGAAAATCGAGGTCACAACATTGCACAAGAACTCTGAAAACTCAACTTCCAGACAAAAGCGAAATACGAGTGAACAGATTCATTGTACGTGCTTGTGAACCACTTTTCCTTTCATTTGAATGCAATCTTTACTTTCGTTTTACATCTACTGCAATTGTTTCTTTTGTTTTATTTTCAATACTGTTCTTCGTATCGTTTACTATTCTTAAAACCGTCAAAAACACAAAGTACAAGGGCAATTGTCCAGAGATTTCCTAGTTTGATCTCACAAACTCACATTTTAAAACTAGTGATTGTTTGCTAAAAACACCAGCAAACAGGAGGCAAAACCATCGTAACAATGTCAATGTGTATTAAAAATTCTATTTTCTAAATTATAACAGAAACAATTTCTAAGTTGTGGTCCATTTTTTTAATCTATTTTAGACATTCAGTAAAATACTTTGAATTGTAGAATTATAGATAATTTATGACTTTGTAATTACTGAACTTACGATTTCTTTTACTTGACTCTTAGTATGTATAAAATAATTAATAGTCCTTTTTTTTTTTTGACAGGAGTCCTTAAAATTTATGAAATCAGTCGCTAACATGACCAATTCCCTCGCTAATTGCCATTAGCGAGGGAATTAGCGAGAGACCGGTTCGGTCGCTAATTCCCTCCTCGCTAATGCAGTTAGCGAGGGAAATTGTGTCAGTCGCTAATTAGCGAGGACGGTCCTCGCTAATTCCGTCGCTAATGCTGACAACACGCTTCCCGAGTCTGACTGGCACGCTTCTCAATCTGAGTTTATTATTATTATTATTATTATTATTATTATTATTAGTATTATTATTATTATTTGTATTAGTATTATTGTTATTATTATTAGTAGTATTATTATTATTATTATTATTAGTATTAGTATTAGTATTAGTGTTATTATTATTATTATTAGTATTATTGTTATTATTATTGTTGTTATTATTATTGTGTGGTGGTGGTGGTGTCGTAGAGGTGGTGGTGGTGCTGGTGGAAGAGAAGAAAAGAGAGTGGTGGTGGTGGTGGTGGTGGTGGAAGAGAATAAAAGAGAGTGGTGGTGGTGGTGGTGGTGGAAGAGAATAAAAGAGAGTGGTGGTGGTGGTGGTGGTGGTGGTGGAAGAGAATAAAAGAGAGTGGTGGTGGTGGTGGTGGTGGTGGTGTGGTGGTGGAAGAGAATAAAAGAGAAGAAGAGAGAGTGGATAAGAGAGAGTGGAGTGAAAAGAGAAGAAGAGAGTGGTGGTTGGTGGTGGTGGTGGAAGAGAAGAAAAGAAGAGAGTGGAAGAGAGAGAGAGAAGAAGAGAGAAAAAAGAGTGTAAATGAGAGAGAGAAGAAGAGGTGGTTGATTAATATTAAAAAAATATGACAGGTTTGCGAGGAATTAGCGAGGACCCGATTAAGTGCATGCCGCTAAGCGTAAAGTGTACCGCTATGAAAGGCGTCTTTGCAAAGTGTACTGTCAAGGTCAGAAATTAGCGAGGGACCCAGAAATTCCGTCGCTAATTGTCTTGAAGTGTGTGCAACGCAGAAATTAGCGAGGGACCCAGAAATTCCGTCGCTAATTACTGAGTTTGCGAGGGACCTAATATTCCCTCGCAACGTCCCTCGCAACGTCCCTCGCTAAATGACGTTTTTTTTGTAGTGAGTGTAATGTACAACAATGTTATTTGGACATTTTTGTTAGACAAAAGTAGACAAACACCAACTTACAACACCAATTAACCAAGTTTTTAGACCATTTAGCCAACCTGCTTTTTCACAGTTTTCGAGGCGTATAAAAAACTTGGTTAATTGATCACTTGGTTAAATGATCTAAAAACTTGGTTAATTGGTGTTGTAAATTGGTGTTTATCTACTTTTGTCTAACAAAAAATGTCTAAATAACATTTTTGGTGTAATGTATACCCGTGCATCGCACGGGTCAAGCTCGTATATATTTATCAATAATCATTTATTGAAAGAAAAAACAAAAATGATAAATATTTAATTCTCTTCAATCATAATTGTCTTCCTTTTAAAAAAAACTACAAAAACATTTAAGTACTCTCAAACCAATCATTAATTAAGTATAAAAAGGACATTTCATGAATCTTTTTTATCTTTTTTATTTAACAAAACAAAGAAAGACATATTGTTATATTTTTATTTTCTACCAATTCAAATAATATAAAAAATCTATTCATTATGTTTTTTCCTATCTATTCTTGTTTTCCACTTTTGTCTAACTATAAAACAATATAATTTCTAAAAAGAAAAAGTACTATAAATTAATAAAATTAATATGTCACCACAAAAATAGTTTTTTTTAAAAAGAAAAGTCCTGCAATTAAACCGTGTTTATTTCCTTGGTGTACTATACTATTACTTTGTGATTAAATATTAATATTAATAATTAATATTAATGATGAATATAAATTGAAAGGAGAAGTGAGAAGTCACTATCTTACCAACTTAGCCGATGAAAACTATCATAGGTCATTAGTGCTTTGTCCACTTATGATTATATCAAGTTTGCTTTGAACATTTTTTTGCTGAGGTGGCAGATAATAATTGGTGGAGAGAGTTGGCGGGAGTTGGTGAGTGACCCAACCCAACACCTTCTTACTCCCACTTTTGCTTAAAAAGTAGGACTCCTATGAATTACATAACATCACCTGACTCTCCATAACAATATCACAATTCACACACACCAAATCTCAAACCACCTCAACACAACATCTCTCATCTCTAAACTTCTCTTCTACAAGGTAACACTCTCTCTCTCTCTCTCTTCTTCATTCTCATTCTCATACTCAAACTTTATTTTAAGATTTGATTCACTTTCTTTTCTTCTTCATATACATGTTTTTACACTCCTCATATCAATTCTTTGTATTTGTCCACAAAAATTTGTTCAAATAACATTACTCGTTGCAATATTTTAGATGCCAGTGGTGCTTTACTTTAAAGAAAAAAATATGAAAACAGCCACTAATCAACTAGTAGTTGTGTTGTTACAAATGTAATTTTTCATTTTATTTTTTTTTAGAAAAAATGTGTTTACAAAGTATTTAGTTCCGTAGGTAAAATAATAACTGAGTATTGCTCTCATCAAAAATGCATAAATAACCGCTTTTTTGACTTTCTCAAATAAAATTTCTTAATTAAAAAAAAAATTAGTTTCACTCACGTTATGTAAGCGTGTATTTTGACTTGATGTATTATTATCATTAACAATAATCTAATTTCAGTTTAATAACTTGAAGCTTGATAATCAGAAAAACAGAGAGAGAGAGAGATCATGATTATAACCGTAAGAGAGTCAACGATGGTACGGCCGGCGGAGGAGGTTCCACGGCGAACGGTATGGAACTCAAACGTCGATCTGGTGGTACCAAATTTCCACACACCAAGTGTATACTTCTACAGAACTAACGGCGTTTCGAATTTCTTTGACGCTAAGATTCTGAAAGAAGCTTTAAGTAAAGTTCTTGTTCCGTTTTATCCAATGGCTGGTCGTCTCCGCCGTGATGACGACGGTCGTGTTGAAATTGATTGCGACGGTCAAGGTGTTTTGTTTGTTGAAGCGGTTACCGGTGCGGTTGTTGATGATTTTGGTGATTTTGCTCCAACGCTTCATCTTCGTCAACTAATCCCTACCGTTGATTATTCTTGTGGAATTGAAACGTATCCACTGTTAGTTTTGCAGGTGCGTTTCACTTTTCTGTTACTACTCTTTTTTGTTTTATTTTATTTATTTATTATTATAACTATTTATTATTTTGCTCTGTTTTTTTTGCTCTGTTTTTTTATTGACTATCATACTGAACAATTGATACTAAGCCCGATCGTGTGAACAAAAGATACTTTAAGTTTTCTCACATAAAACAATGTGTTCTGAATGAAAAAGTGAACAATTGATAATCGTGTATAATATTCCACATATAAAAAAAAACCATGTTTATAATTAGAGTTTAATTTATATACACAATAGGTGTATGAGCATTTTACACTATCTACCAATTAAAGGTTGACATATCACCAAAAACAAATTAGTCAATTGGTAATCACTAATTAGTCAATTGGTAACCAACCACTCATTGAATTGTGATTGGTGGTGCAAAACCATTGTTCAAAACCATAGACTTTGTAAATATTATTTAGTATGTGTATATAAATTAAACTTTTATAATTATTGGTGTTTTTGCTGTACTAGACGTGCTAAAGTGTAGAAGAGAGACCTCATTACTAATTTATTATTGATGCTAATCCAATCTGAGGAAAACATTTTAGTAGTTGTTTTTGCCGGCCCCAATATTCAAACCGAAACTTTTGGGTGGGATCCGAGGGGTTTGGATCTTATTCATTTACTGGACACTTTCAGTAGGAGAGAGAAAAACCCACAAATAAAATTTGGATCCGAGTATAGTTACGTCTCGGATCAATCCTTGTTTTTTGGTTACCTAACAGAGCTTTTGTCACAACCAAAATTTGAACCCAAGATCTTGAAGAAATCCAATTACCAATTGGAAAAACCCTTGTTTGGTAAATGAAACTTAAATAATATTTACAAAATACCGATTCTAAATAGCATTATAGTGGTGCAAAACTATAGACTTTGGTGCATAACTTAAGACTTGGGTGCAAAAGATATTTCTTAAGGTGTACAAAAACATTTTTTCCTAAGCTATAGATGCTAATTTTATTTTTTCAATGGTTTCATTGAACCCCTTGAAACACTCAATATTTGAACTCGAGACTTTTAGTGGGATTCGAATCCAATTATCACTCGGGCCAACCCTTATTTGGTAAATGAACTTAAAAAAATATATACATTGAAAGCAAATAAACTAATTTCTATATATTAAATTAAATTTATATAAAAGGTATTCATTTTATTAAAAATTGTTGAAAGTTAGATACCTGACATCCAATCTAAGATTATTTATAATATTTTGCCAAATCGTCAAAGATTTTGAGAAACTTACTTGTTGGGTCTTATACTGTGTTTGGAGGACAGGCGGAATTTTAAAAAATGAAAATTGAGTTTTGGTATGATTAGCTTTACTTGGTACACCCAATTCTAGATTTATTCATTTTCAATATCTTTTTACTTTTCTATCTCCTACCCTATATTACCAAAAAAAGCGTGAGAGTACTTTCCAACTTTATTTTTGAAGAAAAGAAAATTTACTTTCCAACTTTAAAGTGCTGGCCAATGGGTGACCAAGCCGTCCCAATACTAAAACTCGCCTCGTAGTCATCTCATTTAACCTATAAAGTATTGAATTTGCTCTGGTCTAAAGACGAGTTAAAATCTAAATAATTGATTCAATCAAAATTTAGGGACGAGTTAAGTATAACCTATCCCAACTCTTACTCACTCATCACCCTAATTTTTAACTTTATTACATCGGTAATGAGATTTTTCTAAATAAAATATTGAATCTGAAATCTATGTTAGTTTAAGTGAAAATATTGATGTAAAGTATTATCGTAAAAGTCATGTTTTGACTTTAAATGCATGATAAAATACTATAAAAATTTAATTTATCAATTTTAGTTGTTAGTCATACTTGTGTGATCACCTTATAATTTTATTTTAATTATACTTTGTGTCAACTTAATCTTCTCCTAAATAGACTCAATCTTAGTTGGACACTAGATCATCACAGTTATTCGAGTATAAGAGCAAATAGGGTTTAAAAATGGCCCTATAAAAATTTAGACCGAATGAGAAAAACATACAACAATCCATTCCAAGTTGTCCCTTGCTCACCCTCTAATAGCCATCGCGGTGAGAATATAAGTACTCAAAGTCAAATACTCAATTTAAATAAAGCAATATTAGTAAAATATTTGCCTAAGCTTTTTGTTGGAGGGCTCAACACCAACTCACCATGATGTGAAGCATTCACGCATCATGAGTTCCCTTCTGAATAATAATATTAATATGTTTATTTATTAAAACATATAAATCATCAATTTTGTCTTATATATTTAAAGATAATAAATCTTGCACGAATTAATCACTCACCTAACTTGTATAATAATTTATAATCCAACATCCTAATATGACATTGATATCTGCCCCAGAGTGTCTTAACAAATACTGTAACTTGTGATAATAACATTTTTAATCCAGAATGAATGTTTCTGAACCTTAAATATTTGCCATTTGTTTGAAGTGCTTGTCAATTACATGCTTCGATTTGGTCAGAAAAAAAAATTACATGCTTCGATCATCATTTATTTTAAGTATAGAACTCGATATTTTCTAAATCCCCACCTATATTACATAATATAAGTAAAAATTGGTCAACCAAAATTAATTTATTTGGTTCAAATTTTAAATCAGATACATCAATTTTCGTTGACTAGTTTTTACTTATATTCTGCAACGGAGAAAATACTATTCATTTGGTAGGTAAGAGTATTATTTGATTTTATTTTTAGGTCTACACGTATTCAAAATTTGTTAAGTGTCTACATCAAGACCGTAGACAAAGAATAAATAAAACATTGATCGGTTGTTGGGATCTCGTTTTTTATGCAAAATTATATTTTAAAATGTTTGAGTTACATACGAAATTTTCTTTTTTAGGTGTGAAATTGGAAAAGGCCTTGGTTTCTTCAAACTAGGAGTCAACTATTATGGCTGTTTAGCTACAGAGGAAATAAAATAAACAGAAAAAAGATATTTTAACACCTAAAATTTCTTATATCTATATAATGCTACTTAGTTGATTAGCACTCCTATATTTGTACGATACTTAGTTAACTCAGTCTAAAATTTTTGTTAATTCAATTTAATAAGTAGTTAGCAGGTGAATAACCATAATTGAACTGAACTCATCATGAATTTGAATGCCATTGATCATAATTTTCAAGTGTCCAAGGGGTGGGAATAAATTTGGGAAATGAAAGCAGCTAGCTGCGCGCGCGGCGCCTACGATGAAAATGTTATGCTAAGCTGCTTGGCCTTGTGGCTGTCAGAGAAAGCCGAGTTTCTGGCTGGCGCAGCGCTTTAAAAAGCGACAATGCTCGAAAGCCTGTTTAAAAGTTCTATTTGACTATTTTCTTAAGAAGGTCAACAACATTTCAATGGCATAAGTCATTTAAATAGACTAACAAATTAATAGGTCAATGAGATTAAGTTCTAATTGAGATCTAACAAAACCTTTTAAGAAAATATCTTATATGACATCCTATTTAAATTCTGTTTTATAATAATAACTTCAACAATGTCAAAAATTGATGTAGGTTAATATGTTTAAACTAACAAAAAATGTTAGTGAAGTTATGACATAACACAAAGTACCAAATTCAATACAAAATAATATTAGTAATTAAAAAAATTAGTTAGATTTATTTAAATAGGCCGGCCTGATAGGCCCACAAGGCTTTTTTGATGGCCTATGGCCTGGCCTATTTAGCTAAATAGGCTTTTGAAAAAGCCTTGGCCTTATCTATTTTCAAAAAAGCTGGCTTTGGCACGGCTACTGTCGTCGTGAAAGGTCGGGCAGTAGGCCTGTTAAGCTGATCCGGCCTATTCCCACCCCTATGTCCAACTACACGTTAATTTGGACACATGAAAATTGTGGTTAATATGTTTACATTCGTGATTTATTCAATTCAGCCTAGTTAATGACAGTGACGGGTCCAGAAAATTTAAGCGGTGGGGGAAATAATATACTACAATT
The DNA here is from genome assembly GCA_020916435.1 of Oxytropis ochrocephala. NCBI lineage: Eukaryota > Viridiplantae > Streptophyta > Magnoliopsida > Fabales > Fabaceae > Oxytropis > Oxytropis ochrocephala. Next base: position 12,964,463 of record CM037094.1, on the reverse strand, counting down.
ATTCTCTGCGGTTTTTCATATTCTGGAAACATTGAATAATATCCTGCCAAACAATTTTAGAGTGACAACTCCCACTTGAAATACACAACTGTGAGGTCCTGAGTTTGAACCCGGGACATGATATTCAGCTTAACAATTTCGGCATTTGCCGATTGAGTTAGACCTTATGGATAAAGGGATGGGGTTTACAGATGAGAGAGGTTGAGTGGAAATGTGTGAATTGTTTTTTTTTTTTTGAGAAATATGAGAGAAGCAGGGGAAGAACGTTGAACGAAAAATAATATTGGGGTATCGTGGAAGGAAGAATTCCACCAAGCAGAGGAAGAACATTGAAGATGGAAAACTCAAGGACCCAAAAGCAAAGGACTACATGTTTCAATCAATCGATCGGGATATAATTGAAACAATCTTAGATAAGAGTTCATCGAAAGAAATCTGGGATTCAATGAAGCGCAAGTTCCAGGAGTCAACAGAGGTGAAAATGGCTCAATTACAAACTCTAAGGAAAGAATTTGAGATCCTTACAACGAAGGAAAGCGAATATGTGCATGAATACCTCACAAGAATATTGGCGATTGCCAATAAGATGAAGATACAGGGATAAACTGTTCAAGAAAGGGTGGTAGTAGAGAAGGTCCTCAGGTCCATGACATGCAAGTTCAAATATGTGGTGTGTGTGATTGCTGAATGAAACAATGTAAAGACAATGTCCATTGACGAGTTACAAGGTAGCCTGTTGGGGCATGAACATGATATGAATTCTCAGAAAGAAGAAGAACAAGTGCTGAAAGTCTCAAATGGAGGAAGAGCAGGAAGCAGAGACAGGGGACGAGTTGTGAGAGGTGGCCGTGGACGAGGTAGGCAATCTTTCTCTAAAGAAACTGTAGAATGCTATAAATGTCGAAAATTAGGCCATTACCAATATGAATGCTTTAGTGATGACGCAAATTATGCAGAGTATGATCCTATAGGAAAATTATGTAAATTAGATGACAAAAGTGTCAAGTGTGTATTTCTTGGCACTAGTGAATAATCAAAAGCCTATAGGCTTTATGATCCTAGCTTGAAGAAGATTGTTATCAGCAGAGATGTGATATTTTCATAGGCAGAGAAATGTGATTGGGAAAATGAGAAAGAATGCACAGAGAAGAATCAGGAAGGAGGTGAGCTCAGAATTGAGGAATTATGTGAACCCAGAAATGAAGAACAAAATGAAGCACAAAGAAGCAGCAATGAAGATAGTAGCTCAGCTCGCATAGAAACAGGCGATACTCAAGGGGTAGAAGAAGCTGAGATAAATGCTGGCACAGACACAATTGATCCTAACCCAAACTTAACTCAAGGGAGCGCTAGGACACCACCTACTTGGCTTGATGATTATGAAACTACCTTTGATATTCACACTGGGGAATAATTACCAATGACTTATGAAGAAGCTGCTAAAAAGGAAATTTGGAGGAAAGCAATGGACAATGAGATAGAATCCATTGGGAAGAACAAGACTTGGGAGCTCACAACACTCCCAAGAGAAACAAAAAGGATCATTGTGAAGTGGATATACAAGGCCAAGATCAATGAACTAAGAGAAATTGAGAAACACAAGGCAAGATTAGTTGCCAAAGGCTACTCTCAGAAAAAGGGAATTGACTACAAGGAAGTATTTGCCTCTTTAGCCAGATGGGACACAATTAGATGCATCATAGCTCTTGCAGCCTTGAATGGGTGGAGCATATATCAATTGGATGTGAAGAGCGCATTCCTACATGGAGAATTGAGTGAGACAGTGTATGTTGATCAGCCCCTGGATTATGTGAAGAAAGGTGAAGAGTACAAGGTGTATAAACTCCATAAGGCCCTTTATGGATTGAAACAGGAGCCTCGCGCCTAGTATAGTAAAATTGAACAACACTTTGGAGAGCAGGGATTTGCTAAGTGCCCATAAGAACATACCTTATTTGTCAAGATAAACAAAGAAGGAAAAGTATTGATAGCATGTCTCTATGTGGATGACTTGATATTCATTGGAAATGATCCAGTGATGTTCAAAGAATTCAAGCAATCCATGATGAAAGCACTTGACATGACTGATCTTAGCAAGATGAAACATTTTCTTAGCATTGAGGTTGACCAATACTGTTAAGGAGTTTTTGTGAACCAGCACATATATGCTAATGAGGTTTTGGAAAGGTTTGGAATGAATAACATCAACAGTGTGGGAAGTCCAATTGTGCTAGGAACAAAACTGTCTCTGGATGATACTGGTGAGGCGCAGTGAATGCCACTCATTTTAAGAAAATCATTGGAAGCCTTATGTATTTGACTGCTACCAGACCTGGCTTAATGTTTGCAGTCAGTCTGTTGAGCAAATATATGGAGAGACCTGTGGAAAGTCGTCTAATGGCAGCTAAGCGTATCCTAAGATACATTAAGGGGACTGTGGAATGTGGAATCTAGTACAAGAAAGGCAATGAAGCAGAATTGGTGGCTTACTTAGATAGTGACTATGGAGGGGATGTAAATGATAGGAAAAGTACCTCAAGGTATGTGTTTATGATGGCTTGTGGAGCGTTGTATTGGTCTTCCAAGAAACAACCTGTCGTGACTTTGTCAACAACAAAAGTTGAATTCATAGCAGCTGCACATTGTGTGTGCCAAGGAATATGGCTGAAAAGGATCCTCAAGTACCTTGGTGTGAAGCAAGAGAAATGCTTGACAGTTTATTGTGACAATTGTTCCACAATAAAGCTGTCAAAGAATCCCATTATTTATTTTTTTAGATTAAAAAGTTTAGGTGAGTTGGGCTCCGGGGGCTCACCAAGGTCAGGGCAAACCTCAAGGCTCTTTGAGCGCTTACAGAGGTACTTACAGATCACCCACCAAAGAGGTCTTCACATCGGCAGCGGGAGTTGAACCCACGACCTTGTGGGACATGAGTCAACTCCTTACCAACTGAGTCAACCTTCATTGAGCTCACTCACTATGGTTCGAGTGATTAGCTAGCTGATGTGATGACCAAGCTTTTAAAGCTCGGGTCATTTGTCAAGTTTAGAGAATTACTATGTACCTTAGCTGATGTAAACTAGTTGTATTGAGACAACTTGAGTTTAAGGGAGGAATTGTGATGAGTACATGGACTTGGATAACTCTGGGCAAGTTAATAGGGTTGGTAAGGTTTATTCTAGAAGGGGTAGAATTGGAATACAAGCTAAGTAGCTAATAGTGGAGGGAATCATTTGTAACCAACTTTGCTGAGTTGGCAGTGAGAGAGCGTGCTTTAGGACCTCACGCATAGTTGCTGAGGGAGGGAAATAAATAGGAGGAGTGAGGTAAGAGAGAGGAGGCTGGTTTTTTGGGATTGGCTTGGGCTAGGGATTTGGCAATTGGATTGCCATTCTCACTGTTTCATTGTTTTTTTCCTTTATTTCTCTTGTAATTCTGCTACTAGGGGCTGTCATCATCTTGATGCAGTACCTATATCATCTATAATACTCAGTTATTTGTTCTTTTGGATTGAGATGGCTTTTGGTACCTATCATATTGTTAGTTGTATATTCTGTTTAGTCTTAATTGAGCTGTATTAGTCAGTTAATTTCGGCTAGCAGCAAGCTACGTAAATTTTGTAGCTGCAACTAGATAGTTTTTCTGTTATGAGTTCTTGTAACAAACTCAAAGTGTAAACCTCCCTTAAAAGGCACATTTTCCCAATTGAATGAACTAGTTTTTGGAATCATTTTCATTTCTCAGCATATTTTTGACTAAAATTATTGGGTATATTAATATTTGTATATAGGTAGTATTTTATTTTACCTACCAATTTAATGGACTTAATTAATTGCAATGCAGGTAACACATTTCAAATGTGGAGGAGTCTCACTTGGTGTTGGTATGCAACATCATGTAGCAGATGGAGCTTCAGGTCTTCACTTCATCAACACATGGTCAGATGTAGCTCGTGGCTTAGATGTTTCCATCCCACCATTCATCGACCGGACACTACTCCGTGCCCGCGATCCACCCCGACCCGTTTTCGACCACATCGAATACAAACCCCCACCATCAATGAAAACAATAGTACCACCCCAACAACCCACAAAAAACTCAGACACTACAGCAGCAGTCTCTATTTTCAAACTAACTCGCGAACAACTCTACACGCTGAAAGCGAAATCGAAAGAAAACGGCAACACAATCAACTATAGTTCTTATGAAATGCTAGCTGGTCATGTTTGGAGAAGTGTTTGCAAAGCGAGATCACTTCCTGATGATCAAGAAACAAAATTGTATATAGCAACTGATGGAAGATCAAGGTTGGAACCTCCACCACCACCAGGTTACTTTGGTAATGTGATATTCACTACTACACCTATAGCTATAGCAGGTGATCTAATGTCGAAACCAACATGGTATGCTGCGAGTCGAATCCATAACGCGTTGGCGCGAATGGACAACGAGTATTTAAGATCCGCTCTTGATTATCTTGAGTTGCAACCTGATTTAAAAGCGCTTGTTCGCGGTGCACATACTTTTAAGTGTCCTAACCTTGGTATTACAAGTTGGGCTAGACTTCCAATTCATGATGCTGATTTTGGTTGGGGAAGACCTATTTTTATGGGACCTGGTGGAATTGCTTATGAGGGATTGTCTTTCATAATTCCAAGCTCAAATAATGATGGTAGCTTGTCTGTTGCAATAGCTCTTCAGCCTGATCATATGAAAGTGTTTAAGGATTTCTTGTTTGACATTTGAAGAGGTTGTTGTATCTTTTGAATTATGGCACCCAGAATGTTTCTAGTTTAGGTACTTTTGATGTTATTGAGACTAAATTCCTTTGGTAAGGTTTTAATAATGATATGTAAACAACTTTATTTGATATGGGAATTGTAGTTATTTCTCACTTGAAAGACAATATTACCAATGATTTTGACAGGCTTTATTTTGAAGCATTTATTCATGTTGAAATTTTATATAAAATTTCTTCGGATTTAGAAGGAGAACTTCAATGTTTGATAGAAATATACTTCTCATAGGAGCCCAAAAGTTATACTAAAACAACATAGGATATATACTAACCTATAAAGTATCGATATAGATATAGATACAGATACAGACACTAAACATGACACTGACAGCATTACACAAGGGTCCAAAGCTTGCGGAGCGGCGCGGCTCGTTACGGTTGTTAACACCTCCACCCGCAGTAGCTCCTTTACCTCTTTGTGCTTTCTTGACTGAATCATACTTAATTTCTTCATCATCTTCTCTAATTGCCTTCTCCATAATGCTTCCATAGTTTCCTACTACAGTTTAACAGAATAGAAAAAGAAAAGTTAATAGAACAAAAATTGTGACACAATTTGTGGAAATGTTATTAAAAACATAAAGGACTCTTACTAATGGTCGTGTTGGTATTTGATGAGTTTAGAGATGTATGTTTTGAATCTGAGCTGAAATTTGCATGGAAACACAAGCTTGGTATTGCTTGAGTGCATAAAACAAAGATGAAGTATGTAAGAAATCTCACTCTCATATTGTTGGCTTGGTTCTTTGTACAAGAGAGGGAGAAGGAGAACAAGTATGTGAAGAAAGATGGTATGTTTCTTTATGTAGACATGTGATTGCGTTGAAGAGAAGCAGAATCGTTGTTGCATTTAGAGCCTCTATTATTGCTCTGCATCAGATGCTTTGTCCATCACCAACTAGAGTCAGTCCGAGTAGTAACTGTGCTCGGATTCCACCCAAAGTCTCGGGATAAAATCTTAGTGTGGAAAAAACTCTATTGGAATGGGAGAACCACACATATCGGCAGAGCTCGATATACACGTGGCTCAGTCAGGTTTTTCAGTGTAGATTAATCACCGACAAAATCGATGGATAATGCACACTAATAACACGCCGCTAACAAAAGTTGTCAAAAAATAAAATAAAATAACACGCTAACAAAAGAAAATGCTTGGTCCATCTTATGTCTACGTAATCTCATTTCTCAGCCGTGTTGAGAATGTATGTCACTTGCTACTTTCTAAGTAATAATAACATAGCATATGTAAAATTAATTGATTTTCTCTTGAGACTGTATTTCACTTGCTACTTACAAATCCTTTTCCATAGTTTTTACTTATCTTCTTTTTATTTTTATTTTTTTGGGAGGTATGTGTATCTGTAATCCCATCTGAAAGTTTGGAAGTCACTTAAAAAATGACACAAATCTATCCTCCCCCAACCTGTCTGTGCTTTTAAAAAAAAAGGTTAAATATGTTCTTAGTTCTATAAAAATTTGTGAATTTTATTTCTAGTCCGTATAAAAAATTTCACTAGTTTTTTTTTTACTCACATTTTTTCTATCAAAGTTTTGATCCATCAATCGGGACTAAAAATATTGACGGAAGAAAATATAGTAACCACAGTCAACCTAATCACGTATTAGGTTGGTCAGAAAAAATATAGGTTGACGGTCGTCAATACTAATCTAACACTAATACTTGATTCAATTGACCGTGGGTAGAAAAAATAAACACAGGGCTAACTGCAATACATGATTAGATTTATTAAGGCTTAGACATATTTTTAATATCTTTTTTGTTATATTTCAAAAAAAAAGATTTCCAAATAATATTAATTTTTTAATCTTTTAATTTTTTTGTGGGTATTGAAGAGGGCTAAAAAGCCCAGGAAAAGGATAACAAGGGGATAACTTTAGGCCCATTCTTCTTCCAACCCCCCTCTACTCACTAGACATCTCATACCATCATTTATTCTCAAAATACCCCTAAATTTAAAACAGATTTTTTAACTATTATTTATTGTTTATGGGTGGTTCGGCCATGTGTGCGCCGAACTGGTTAAGCGTAGTTTGGCCATGCGTGGGCCGAACAGGTTTGCACTTGGCAGGGTCGAACCTCCCTGATTGTTGTTGGATGCTAAGTTGTTTAAGTTTATTTTATTTTATTTTAATTCATTTATTATTTTGTTTTGTTTTGTTATTAAAGTAGTTTGTTATCTATATATGTTTAGAAAATTATCTTTACGTTCGTTAAAAGTTAGTAAGTTATCGTTGTCAAATTACTAATTTATCGTTTGAAGTAGTTTCGTTAAACGCAAATTAAAAAAACCAAGAACAGTGTGGTTCGACCTTCACATGTTCGAACTAGTTTGGCCCACGCTGGACCAAACCTGTTAAAAACATAATTGGGGGTGTTTGGGTAAAATTTAACACACACTCGGCGTTGCCTGATTCGAACCGGTTCGGCCAAGCGTGCGTCGAACCGTACTAAATTTAAAAAAATAGAAATACCAAGTTTCATTAAGGGCATCTTGGTCTTTTCACCCCTTTATGGGGGTGTCTACTGAGTAGCTCCGGGGTTGGAAGAAGTATGAGCCTAACTCTAGGAGGAGCAACTCTTATTAAGTCTGCTAGCCATAATGGGCTTACAATACTAGGGAGAGCCTCATACAGACATAAAATAAGGCTCATGCTTATTAGAACCCCCTAGCTAACTAGAACCCCCATACCCTATATTCCCAAAATACCCCTGAATTTAAAACATTTTTTTAAACACTAATTACGATTCGGCCATGCGTGTACCGAACCTGTTAAGTGTGGTTCGACCATGCGTGCATCGAGCCGGTTCGCACTTGGCAGGGCCGAACCTCCTTGATTGTTGCTGGATGCTGAGTTGTTTAATTTTAACTGATTTTTAACGATTCGATTTATTCTTTGCTAACACTAGTATGACTAACACTAGTTGTTTAATTTTAACTGATTTTTAACGATTCGATTTATTCTTTACTAACACTAGTATGGCTAACACTAGTTGTTTAATTTTAACTGATTTTTAACGATTCGATTTATTCATTGCACGATTTATTTTTTTAGACTTTTTTCGGTTTGTATGACTTGTTACACTTATCTATAATAGGTGTGATCGAACGTGAGCCGTTGATTTAAAACAATCGAAACCGTTTAAACTTATAACCGTTGGGGAGAATTCAAAAATTTAGCCATTGAGTGGACGATGGAGAGAGTTCGGCGCACGGCAAATCGATTTGGATCGGCACACGCTTGGTAAAACCTAGTCAAAACATAATTTGGGGTGTCTGAGTAAATTTTGATTGGTTCGGCGCAGCGAGATTTGATCAAGTTCGATCAACCGTGCGCCAAACCGTGCATAATCTTTAAAAAAAATAAAAACCAAATTTCAGTAAGGGCTTTTAGTCTTTTCACACCAAAAATGAGGTTCTAGTGAATAGCGAGGGGGTTGTACGAAACATGAGCCTAAAATAACATCTTAATTGCAACCGATAGAAGCCATAGCATTAGCACACATGTTAGCCTCTCTATAGCAATGAGAGAGCCCGATATCCCATTCCAGATTCAAGTAAAGATTTATATACTAATTAAAGATTTTCTTAGAGTTGATTGACATTTTTGTTAGATTATCACATTTACCTCTCTTGATTAAACCTTGTGATACGTTATAATTGATCAAGAGATTACAATGGGAACAAATCCGATCATGACAAGTGATAATTGAAAAGAAAAAAAATGGGATAAATAGAAGTAGCAATCCTGATACGTGCATGTGATAATTGATAAAAAAAAACACGTCGTGATAATTAGGAAAATATAAAGAAAAAACAAGGAGGAAAAAGTTTAGAAAGAGAAGATCCACGATCCTTAAGAGTAGGTTTTTTTTCTTCAAGAGTCATTAGCACCAACAATTTTTCACCGTTGTCAGGGTTGGCTCAGATAGTAAGGAGTTGACTCTCAATGTCGTGGGTTCAACTCCCGCTGCCGATATGAGGACCTCTTTGGTGGGTGATCTGCAGTTGGCGCCCGTCTGCTCGATTTCATGGAAGTGGCTGAGCCCAACTCACCTAAACTTTTTAATTAAAAAAAAAAAAACAATTTTTCACCGTTAGACTTGGCTGACCTTGAATCCTCACATTTGAGTTGAGCACCTCTCTCCCTCACTATGCCACTGCAAGCAATTTTGTTTAAACATCTTGTTAATTTATTTTTATTTCATAAAATCAATAATTACTTCATTATATTTAAAAATACAATTATTATTATTATTACACTTATTAATCTACCGTTAATACATTATACTTTTCCGGCACTCAAATATGGATGAAATTTGGAATGAAAAAGTTACAAAGCGTCTACATACTAAAGTCGGTGATGAGTCTGTTACGTTGTTGGCTAACAAAAAGGGGAACAAATGCTGCAAAAGGAAGTCTGAGTCAAAACTTCCCTATTGATAATTTGACATTTTTCAGGTCGGTACCTCGTGGTTATATCTCCAATCATATAATTACATATTATATAAGTTCTAGGATATTATATAATAATTCTTTCTTTATTATAAAATTTCATAAATGAATACCGTAGTATTGTATTGAATTTTGTTTAAAATTTAAACTTATTCATTAACAAAGTTATTATGATTTTTAAACTAGTTAGGTTGTTGTTATGTAGATTTTCTTGTTTAAATTTTGTTTTTTTAACTAGTATTAATGTGTGTTCTTATTTGATTGAATTCATAGTCATAAGACACTGATGATGCAATGAAGCGTAACTTGACAAAAACTTCTTTTGTTAACTTAATATCTTCCAAGTTTAGAATGCATTATTTTATTTTATTTTATTTTATTTTTTCATCAATATTTACCATCAAATTCTTACTCCATTTTCTTGCATACGTTTCTAATAGCGTATTATTAACAAAGTATTTGCTAATTTTAGGCTTTGTTCATAGAAGAGTTACTCTCCTATTCCTCCTTTAATGACAAAGGGACAACACCTAAGCCAATAATATTTGATTCCTAAAAGTTACAACCAACTGCTTTCCCAAATCATTCAGCGTGACTAGTTCAAAATCTTATACAATTGATTTAGGTGTTGTCGCTTTGTCATAAAAGGAGGAATCTGAGAGTAACTCTTCCATGAATAAAGCCTAAAACCAGCAAATACTAATATGCTATGAAAAAGGTATGCAAGAAAATAGAATACACATTTGATGATATATATTAATGAAAAGTAAATTAAAATAATGCATTCTAAACTAGGAAGATATCAACTTGACAAAAGAAGTTTATCGCAAGTTATGCTCAATTTTATGACATGTGTCTTGTTGACTATGAATTCAAGCAAATAAGAATACACATTAAGAAGAACTTGTCAACGAAAATGTTCACAATACCACCTCATATTGAAACTAAAAGAACAAAATCAAATCACACTTGCGATATATATAATATCACTCTATATTGTCCAACGAATTAATAATAAGTCAAAAAAAGAAAATTTACATAACAACAACTTAACGAGTTTTTTTTAACCAATTAACAACTTATAACGAGTTTAAAAATCATACTATGCAAATAAATATGTTCAAATTTTAAACAAAATTCAATACAATACTAGAGTATTCACTTACGAAACTTTATAATAAAGACCAAATCATTATATAATATCCTAGAATTTATTTATATAAAATGTAGTTGTGTGATTGGAGATATAACCAAAATGTACCGACCTGAAAGATGTCAAATTAACAATATGGATGTTTTGATTCAAAGTTTTCATTTTGAAGTATTTATTCCATTTTCATTAACCTACAGCGACGTAACAGACTCATCACCAACTTCGGTAGGTAGGCTTTTTGTAACCTTTTTATTATGATTTTCATCCATATTTGAGTACCTGAAAAGTATAATATATTAATGGTAGATTGATACACGTAATAATAATTGTGAATTAAAATTTGATGAAATAATTATTGATTTCATGAAATAAAAATAAAAATAAATTAACTAGATGATGGAGACAAGTTAGGGAGAAAGGTGTTGCTCAACTCAAAGGTTTGATGTTGCTAATGACTCTTCTTGAAGGAAAAAAAAACTACCGTTAGGATTCTGAATCTTCTCTTTTATAACTTTTTCTTCCCCCTTTTTTCCTATTTATTTCCCTAATTATGACGAAGTGTTTTTTCATCAATTAACACGCATTTTGCTTGCTGCTTCTATTTATCCACAGTAATCCTACTAAGGAATGCCGCTTAGATTTATCCTCTTTTTTTTATCAATTATCACTTGTCAGGATCTAATTTGATCCCCTTGTAATCCTTTGATCAATCATCACGTATAACAAGGTTTAATCAAGTGACATAAATTAGAAAATCTAAAAAAATCTCAGTCAACTCTAAGAAAATCTTTAATTAAGAGAGATAAATTAGAAATTTTTTGTAAAAAATTTCTTTTTTGAAGTGTAACAAAAAATATTAAAAGTATGACTCAGCCTTAGTAAATCTAATCATGTATCACAATTAGACTAGTGTTGACTTTTCCTAATCATGGTCAACTGAGTTAGGTATTATTGTTAGACTAGTATTGACCACGTCCGACCTAATCAGGTATTAATGTTAGACATGTGTTAACTTGGGGAAAGGATTCTCTCATATTATTTTTTATTACGTTGAATCTCAACCACTCATTTAATAAGTACAAGAGAGAGAAAGTAAGTATATAAAGTATTAAAATAATGGAAACAAGTGAATTTAATGGTGGAGATTAATAACATGACTCCTTCGTTGATCGTACCTGACCAATGCAGATGAGGTTCCAATTGTCGTTTCTTTGGCGGTCATTTGTGGTGGACCGGTCTTGGCGCTCGCTGGTGGTACCGCAATGACACCGACGCTCAAGTCGGTGCAATGCTCGGCGCAGATCACAAGGTAGAATCGTGCACGTCATCGTAGTTGGGGTGATATTTATATCACTGAGGCGCCCTGGCCGTTGCGCATTATTCGGCCGGGGCGCGAGAATTGCGCTTCACGTTGCGTATTTGGGCCGGTCGGACTGGTTCGATGGATTGGGGGCATTGTCCCATCCTCGACGCGTACCATTCCATTGGGCTTGCTAGCCCATTCTGGAACAGTTGCCCCCCAAGCCTAGGTCGCTTAAGGGCGGGCTGAGGCTTGAATCATTGCCCCCTGTTTGCTGGTGTTTTTAGCAAACAATCACTAGTTTTCAATGTTGAGATTGTGAGATCAAACTAGAAAATCTCTTTGACGATTGCCTTTAAGTTTTGTGTTTTAGACGTGTGTAAGAACAAGGAATGATAGAAAGAAGCAAATTGAAAACAAAATAAAAGCAGGAAATGCAACAAAGGTAAAAAGAAAGTAAATATTGCATTAATTGAAAGAAAGATGGTTCACCAACACGTACAATGTATCTGTTTCACTCGTATTTCGCTTTGGCTTGGAAGTTGAGTTTCTCAGAGTTCTTGTAAAATGTGGTGACCCCGATTTTCTATTACAAAGGAGTATTTATACTCATGGGAACAATCGTGGGAAAAACGATAACTGCCTCCTAAAAATAAGGGAAAGTAACCGCCCACTCACTGCTGCTCTGCACGCTTCGACCAACTCATTGTCAACCGCTTGGCGAAGTGTTGAACCCAGCTCTATCGAAGATTTAAGCCCTCTCTTGTCGAAGGTTTCTTGCCTTGTTTGCTTCATAGCTTTGAAAACCGAGCTTGTCGAAGTTCACTTGCATCTCTTGCACTTGCATACCTTTTCTGTCGAATTGATGGAGTATTGACTTGAATGTTGACCTGTGGCCCCTAAAACATTATTAAATGTGGAGTCAACTCCATTTAAAGCTACATTTAAAGTACTGTCGAAATTTTGAGGTAACAGATTGCCCCCCAAAAAATGTTTTTTCGACGGAGTAGGAAATGAAGGTAAGAAAGGGCATTTTTGAATATCGTGCAAGCGGTCATTTTTACCGCTTTTTTGCACTTCAAATGATGGTCGAAAAGATAGTCATCATGACTTGCACAGATAAAGTAAACCGTTTCATTGGCACACGTTCTATGGTAGGTGGGCCATCACGTCTCTCAAGCGTCGCAAACGTGTGGGTAATGGTGAACGTGCCAATAACTGTTGCTTCCAAACATATATAAACGGCTAGAACCCTTTCAAATCCCTTTTTACTCAGTGGAAACCTTGCGAACAGTCTCTTTGCATTCCTCATCTCTGTACTTTGCAAAAATCCCAAATTCACAAAAGTTTCAAACTTTCGCTCTCTATCTTCAAACGAAACCCCGATTCCAACCTGCGTTTACTTTTTCTCGCCTATGGCTTCGTCATCTGCTGCTGTGATGCAACCTGAGAGTTCAAAGAAACACGACGAGCCCAGCAAAATCCAAACCCTTGGCTTCGTTGATGAACCTGACATCAATGACACACGATCTACCCAATGGCAAACTCAGGTATTGATTCCTTCTACTGAGATTTACACCCATGCTTATTTGGGTCCTCTGCCTGATATTTTGCTGGAAAACGATGAAGTTTCTGAGATTTTCCCTAGCCACGTTCGCCTTCAACCCAGAATCTTCGCTAAAACCCCTTTTCACTTAGAGTTTCTGACCAATTCTTCTAGGGTTTTTAGGTGCGCTTCAGGCTCGACCAACAAATCTATATAGACTGGCTTGACAAAGTAGAAGCTAAGAAAGCCAAAATCTGGAAAAAACAGGGTATCTTCGACCTTATCTAACTGTCTAGGTATGAGCCCAAATATGATAGCACCCTAATTTTGGCTGCTATGCAGTTCTGGGATTGTGCTACTTATAGCCTCCATCTGAAATGTGGCATGCTATCCCCCACTTTACTAGATGTTGCTGCCATTACAGGTCTAAAACCCCTAGGTAAGACCTTTGACCCTACACTCCCTGAGTACAAGTACAAATTCACCTTCAACAATGCTACCTTTGCCCCTTACAATGGTGAACACCATAGACTCGACACTGAGGAAGTGTCCGCTATAGAGCATGTAGCTTTCTTAACCCTCTGGTTATCTCTCTTTGTTTTCTGTACACGTTCCCTTCAGGTTTCCAAATCTTATATCCCATTGGCAATCCAACTCCATGAACAAGAGGATATCAACCCTGCCAAGCTGATTCTAGGCTCTCTCCACCAACAACTTGACAATGCTATTGTGGAATTGAAAGAGGACGAACCTACAACCAAGTTTTTGGCTTCTGGCCCCTTATGGTTGTTGCAACTGTGGTTGCTAGACACTTTCGAATTTCGACTTAGCTTGTATATTCCAAAATCAGTTCGACCATCTCTCGAAACGAGGAGAACTGAAGGAATTCGGCTAGCACAGTTGAAGCCCAAGCAAATAGGCCTTACTGCCGAAGAATCCTTCTTAGAGTACTTCGACGTCTTTTTGAAATGCACTACCTTCACAGAATCTATGGCCCCATTCGTCCAAAGGCCTTATGGTCCCACATGGTTTAAACAACCATTTCCTTCATATCTGTCATCGAATCAATCGAGGAAATCAACCAAATTTGGCGAGCTTACCTCTCTCCTTCTATCCTCTCCACGGACTTACCACCACTGGCAAAACTAAAAATAGTTTGGGAATCACTAGGTATTTCCCAAGTTATTTTGCGAGCGATTTGGGCTTTGTCAAGTCGACTGCGCCCGGTGTGTTTTCACAAAGAGAATTTGCAAGTCCAGAAACAGAGATGGCTTACAAGCAGGCTTTCAAGAAATTTCATTACAAAGCCTTGAATTTTGAACCTCTCAGTTTCAACCCAAGGTTTTCATGCACTGAGAAGTTTCACGAATGGTGGACTGGTTACTATATTAATGCTGCTGGAGAAACCATTGACACTTTTCCTGAGAACCTTGTGAAGAAGTTAGTGGCTGCTTTCCCTTCCAACAACAAAGGTACATAGTTTTCGACACTTAAAATTTTTCTAAGTCTTAAACACTTCATTTTAATTTCACTCTTGTTTACTTATCAATATTTTCGACCTTAGAAAAACCTGCGTCGAAGTTGAAGATCAAAGTAAGCAAGACCACTTCAACAAAGCCTTCTCCACAAATCCGGAAGAAAGTGGCAGTGAGTCCCATTCTTGTAGGAATCGACTATTTCACTAAATGGGTGGAGGCAATACCTTTAGCCAATGTTAATCAAGAAGCAGTGATAAGGTTTATTCAAAACCATATCATCTACAGATATGGAATTCCAGAGACCATTACTACAGACCAAGGTACTATTTTTACTGGTCGAAGGATGGTAGAGTTTGCTGCTGAAATTGGTTTCAAGTTACTGACTTCGACACCATACTACGCACAAGCCAATGGTCAAGTAGAAGCTGCTAATAAGATCATTATTAATTTGATTAAGAAGCACGTGGGACGTAAGCCCAAAAATTGGCATAATTCTCTTGACCAAGTGTTATGGGCTTGTCGAACGTCACCTAAAGAGTCTATAAACACTACTCCTTACAGGTTAACATTTGGACATGATGCAGTGTTACCGTTGAAATCATTTACAATCAACAAGGATTCAGAAACAATGGGGAATTCCCTCTGATCATTATTGGAATATGATGATTGATGAATTAGTTGATTTAGACGAAGAAAGGCTGTTAGTTTTAGAAATGCTTATTCGACAGAAAGAGAGAGTAGCTAAAGCTTACAACAAGAAGGTTAAGTTAAAAACCTTTGAAGAAGGAGAGTTAGTGCGGAAAGTCCTATTACCTATGGATAAAAAAGATAGAGTTTTAGGCAAATGGTCACCAGGGTGGGAAGACCCATTTCGCGTATTGCAATGCTTTTCGAATGGCGCTTATGAAGTCGAAGAGCTAGGTGACGAAAATAGAATCTTTAGAATAAATGGCAAGTATTTAAAGCAATACAAGCCAACGTTAACTGAGATAAAAATTGAACAAGCGTAAATGAACGAAAATTGTTCATAAATGGCAAGGTATAAGGAAATGTTGAAATTACATAGCCATTTTTAAAGTTCTAAACTAGTACAAAGTCTCAGAAGTTCGACAAAGTTGCCTTATGCCTCTCCAGAATGCTGGCACTCAAAGAGATAGAAGTATCAAGAAGGTGTAGATCTTTGTCGAGTTCAGCGAGAATGGCTTGATGCTGGTCAATTTTCTCCAAGTGTTCTATAGCTGTCAACGCCTTAGTAGTTTTGGCTGACGAAGAAGCAGCGCTTATTCTTTCGACGATCAATCGTTTTGATACTTAGCGTTTGACAATTTAGTTTGGAGTGTTTTGATCTCTTCGCCAATACGAGTGATCTCTGCATCCCATTCAGCAATTGCTTTTTCATCATTGGCTGCTTGGTTTTCGAGAGCTTCTATATCATCTTGATCAGCTTTGAGAGAGGCAAGTTCCACTTCGCAGAGTTGATTTTCTTGAGCCTTTTGCTTGGAGATATTCGACCGTTGGTTGATCAGGAGAGAGAGTTGCTCGAAGAGAGGGCCAAATTCCATGAAGAAGGTAAGGAGGTTTTGAGGAGGGTCCAACTTAGTGATCTTGTGAATGAGGGATTTTACCTCAAGATACACAGAAGGGTCATTTTCAATATTTGCTACGAGATCCCCCTCCAAGTCTCTAGCTTTCAGTTGACGAAGTAGGCTTTGATTGTCTCCGATTGATGGAACCGAGAGAGGTGTTCAAGAGCTGCAAATCAAACGACTTGACGAGCTTTTAAGGCTCAAAGATGATCTTCAAAGCCGCCAAAGGATCTGCTTTCTTCTCAGCTCGGCCAATTCTTGGCCACTAATCGCATCGTTAGATGACTCTTCGCGAAGTGCCTTGATTTTGTGCTCCTCCCTTCTAGGCTCCTCTTGCTCTTGATTGACCATATTCTCTTGAGGATTTCAACAGAGGTAGCCACTACTTCGTGTCTTTCAATTCTCGAACGTTGGGTTCGGAGCTTGAGCATTCTCTTCGACAATGACCTCTAGTTCGACGTTATCCGCATTTGGAACGAGCTCTCGAAAAGGATTGATTGCAGGATCAACGAGTGCTTGAAAAATTTCTTCAGCGACTGCACCAAGTGGCGAAGAAGGCAAGGAGAGTCTTGTAGCAGACAATTCTCTTTCTGCCACCTCAGTCAAAGACTCGACAGCAGGATTCTCGACAAGTAGGCCACCTACCTGCTCACGGTAAGCAATATTACTTGAGTTAGAAATGGAAAGGTGAAACCAAAGGAGTTCGAAATGGCTTCGGAAGGAAGTTTACCTTGTCTACCTTAAGTCTTTTGACTGGAGGAGAAGATGATGGTTCGGAGGGCTCATTGATGACAATACCTTTTGTCGCCCTTTTGGGGATTAGATAAATTCCTCTTCCTTGATCTTTGTTGAAGGGTGGCATTATCATCGTCACTTTCAGTATCCTGCAAAGAGAATTAAGGTTATGGTGTAAATAATACCACAAAAGAATAAGGGGTAAACTGGAAAGCAATCTCGACAGATCACGTGTGCACAGTACCTCAGAACTGAAGGAAATGACCGCTTTCTCTTTGGCCTTGAGCTTTGGGAGAGGTTTTGTTGCTTTGGTTGTTTTCTGGAAAAAGTTTTCGACGTGAGTAAAAGTCATGTTCGAAAAACAACTTAAGGTAAATATGGCAACATACCATCTTTGGAGTAATGTCTGGGGTGGGACTCACTGCCACATTCTTCCGGATTTGTGGAGAAGGCTTTGTTGAAGTGGTCTTGCTTACTTTGATCTTCAACTTCGACGCAGGTTTTTCTAAGGTCGAAAATATTGATAAGTAAACAAGAGTGAAATTAAAATGAAGTGTTTAAGACTTAGAAAAATTTTAAGTGTCGAAAACTATGTACCTTTGTTGTTGGAAGGAAAGCGACCACTAACTTCTTCACAAGGTTCTCAGGAAAAGTGTCAATGGTTTCTCCAGCAGCATTAATATAGTAACCAGTCCACCATTCGTGAAACTTCTCAGTGCATGAAAACCTTGGGTTGAAACTGAGAGGTTCAAAATTCAAGGCTTTGTAATGAAATTTCTTGAAAGCCTGCTTGTAAGCCATCTCTGTTTCTGGACTTGCAAATCTCTACTTTGTGAAAACACTGTGGCGCAGTCGACTTGACAAAGCCCAAATCGCTCGGCAAAATAACTTGGGAAATACCTAGTGATTCCCAAACTATTTTTAGTTTTGCCGATGGTAAGTGCAGTGGAGAGGATAGAAGGAGAGAGGTAAGCTCGCCAAATTTGGTTGATTTCTCATTGATTCGGACAGTAAGCGAAGGAAATGGTTGTTTAAACCATGTGGGACCATAAGGCCTTTGGGACGAATGGGGCCATAGATTCTCTGTGAAGGTAGTGCATTTCAAAAAGACGTCAAGTACTCTAAGAAGGATTCTTGGCAGTAAGGCCTATTTGCTTGGGCTTTAATCGTGCTAGCCGAATTGCTTGATTCTCCTCGTTTCGAGAGATGGTCGAACCGATTTTGGAATATACAAGCTAAGTCGAAATTGAAAGTGGCTAGCAACCACGGTTGCAACAACCATAAGGGGCCGAAGCCAAAAACTTGGTTGTAGGTTCGCCCTCTTTCAATTCCACAACAAAGATTGTCAAGTTGTTGGTGGAGAGAGCCTAGAATCAGCTTGGCAAGGTTGATATCCTCTTGTTCATGGAGTTGGATTGCCAATGGGATATAAGATTTGGAAACCTGAAGGGAACGTGTACAGAAAACAAAGAGAGATAACCAGAGGGTTAAGAAAGCTACATGCTCTATAGCGGACACTTCCTCATTGTCGAGTCTATGGTGTTCACCAATGTAAGGGGCAAAGGTAGCATTGTTGAAGGTGAATTTGTACTCGTACTCAGGGAGTGTAGGGTCAAAGGTCTTACCTAGGGGTTTTAGACCTGTAATGGCAGCAACATCTAGTAAAGTGGGGGATAGCATGTGTGTTTGCTGGTGTTTTTAGCAAACAATCACTAGTTTTCAACGTTGAGATTGTGAGATCAAACTAGGAAATCTCTTTGACGATTGCCTTTAAGTTTGTGTTTTTTGAAGTACGTAAGAACAGAGAATGGTAGAAAGAGATAACTTGAAAGCGAAGTAAAAGCAATAAATGCAACAAACGTAAAAAGAAAGTAAAAATTGCATTAAGATGAGAGAAAGAAAAGATGGTTCACCAACACGTACAATGTAATCTGTTTCACTCGTATTTCGCTTTGACTTGGAAGTTGAGTTTCCCAGAGTTTTTTGTAGAATGTGGTGACCCCAGTTTCCTATTACAAAGGGGTATTTATACTCCTAGGAACAATCGTGGGGGAAAGGGTAACTGCCTCCTAAAACTACGGAGAGTAATCGCCACTACTTGCTGCTCTGCACTTTCGACTAACCCGTTGTCAACCGCTTGACGAAATGTTGAGCCCAACTCTGTCGAAGTGTTGTGTCCTCTATTGTCGAAGATTCCTTGCATTACTTGCTTCATAGCTTTGAGAGCTAAGCTTGTCGAAGCTTACTTGCACTCCTTGCCCTTGTGCGCTTTCTGCCGAAATCATGGTGCATCGACTTGAATATTGACCTATGGCCATGAACAATATTAAATGTGAAGTCAACCCCATTTAAAGCTTCATTTAATGTACTGTCGAAATTTTGAGGTAACAGATTGCCCCCCAAAAAATGCTTTTCGACGGAATAAGGAAAGGAGATAAGAAAAGGCATTTTTTGAATACTGTGCAATGGTCACTTTTACGCGCTTTTGCACTTCAACGGTGGTCGAAAAGAGCGATCATCATTACTTGCGCAGTAAAGCGAACCGTTTTATTGGCACACGTCGCATAGTTGGTGGGCCATCACGTCTCCCAAACGTCGCAAACGCATGCGAGTTATGGCGAACGTGCCAATAACTGTTCACTTCCAAACATATATAAACGGCTACAACCCTTCAAATTCCTCTTTACTCAGTTTGAAACCTTGTGAAGTCTTTCTGCGTTATTCATCCCTGCGTTTTGCAAAAACCTCAAATTTCACCAAAGTTTCAAACTTTCGTACTTTTCCTTTAATCTACCCCCAGATTTCAACTCGCACTCACTTTCTCTTACTTATGGCTTCATCATCTGCTGTAGTGACGCGACCTGAGAGTTCAAAGAGGAACGACGAATCCAGAAACGTTCAAACCCTAGATGGCTTCGTTGATGAACCCGACATCAACGATTTAACGATCTACTCTCCTTGGCGGACTCGGTACTAATCCCCATCGAGGTTTATACCCACGCTTACTTGGGTCCTCTGCCCGATATCTTGCTGGAAACTACTGAAGTTTCTGAGATTTTTCCTAGCCATGTTCGCCTTCAACCTAGAATCTTTGCTGAAACCCCTTTTCACTTAGAGTTTCTGACTAACCCTTCTAGGGTCTTTAGGTCTGCTCCTAGGCTCGACCAACAAAACTACATAGGCGGCTTGACAAAGTAGAAGCTAAAAAGCCAAAGTCCGGAAAAAGCAGGGCATCTTCGACCTTATCCAACTGCTCAGGTATGGGCCCAAATACGATAGCACCCTACTTTTGGTCGCTATGCGATTCGGGACTGTGTACCACCCATAGCCTTCACCGAAATGTGGCATGTTATCCCCACTCTGCTAGATGTGGTACGCCATTACAGTCCGAAACCCTTAGGAGAGACCTTTGATCCCACACATCCCGACTATACATACGGTTTCAAATTCAACAATGCCACCTTGCCCCTTACATTCTTTGAGCACCATATAGGCTTGACACTGAGGAAGTGTCTGCTATAGAACATGTAGCCTTTCTAACTCTGTGGTTATCTATTTTCGTTTTCTGCACACGCTCCCTCCAAGTTTCCAAAACTTACATCCCCCTGGCATGTCAACTCCATGACCGAGAAGACATCAACCTTGCCAAGTTGATTTTAGGCTCTCTACCAAAGAACTTGATAATCTTTGTTATAGAGTTGAAAGAGAATGAACCGGCCACCAAATTTTTGGCCTCTGGCCCACTATGGCTGTTGCAATTGTGGCTGTTGGCCACTTTTGAGTCTCGACTAAACTTGTATATCCCCAAGTCTGCTCGACTAACCGTGGAGACTAGCCAGTACTGAAGGGATTCGATTGGCGCATTTAGGCCTAAGCAAGCAACCCTTTCTGCCGAAGAATCCTTTCTAGCCTATTTCGAAATCTTCTTGAAATGTGCCACTTTTACAGATTCTATGGCTCCCTTTGTCCAGAGGTCTTGTGGTCCAGCATGGTTTAAACAACCATTTCCTTCTTCCTCTGTCGAGCCTGCTGAGGAAGTTAACCGAATTTGGCAAGCTTACCTCTCTCCTTCTATCCTTTCCACTAGGCTCACCCCTGGCAAAACAAAAAATAGTTTGGGAATTACTAGATATTTCCCAAGTTATTTTGCTAGGCAGTTTGGCCTTTGTCAAATTCGCCCTGCACCAGTGTGCTTTCACAGGCGAGAGTTTATAAGTCCAGAATCAGAGGTGGCTTATAAACAAGCCTTCAAGAGATTTCATTACAAAGCCTTGAACTTTGAACCTCTCAAATTTAATCCAAGGTTTTCATGTACTGAGAAATTTCATGAATGGTGGACCGGTTATTACACCAACGCTGCTGGGGAAGCCATTGATACTTTTGCTGACAACATTGTGAAGAAATTGGTAGCAGCTTTCCCTTCGAACAACACTGGTAAACACTTTTCGACACTCAAAACTTTCTAGGTCTTAACCACTTTTAACTTGGCTTCATTTCCATTTGCTTACCAATGTTTTCGACATTTTTAGAAAAACCTGCAACAAAGTTGAAGGTCAAGGTAGGCAAAGCTGCCACATCGAAACCTTCTCCCCAAGTCACGAAGAAAGTGGCAGCAAATCCCATTCCAGACAACACCCCAAAAAAGGTACGACACTTTCCACTTGTCTTAAGTTGTCTGTTTACTGTGGCTTTTATTCATGTCGGAAATTTCTTCCAGGCAACAACCCAAGCGGCTAAACCTCTTCAAAAGCCTAAAGCCAAAAAGAAATTGGTTATTCCCTCCAGCTCTGAGGTACTCTATACACCTTATTACATGTCGAAATTTCTCTTCGATTTTATCATTCACTTTCTCGTGGCATCACCTGTACCATAACTTGGTTTCCTTTGCAGGACACTGAAAGTGATGACAACATTCCTCTCACTCAGAGGTCGAAGAAAAGGGCCTTACCTGAATCTCAAAGGGCAGCCCAAGGCATCACCATCACCGAGCCTTCTGAATCACCTTCTTCTCCTCCAATCAAGAGGCTTAAGGTACATGAGGTAACTTTCCTTTCGACGTCATTTCGTACCTCTTTGATCTTCACCTTTCCAGTTCTAACTTAAATAGTATCACTCATCAGAAGCGGTAGGTGGGTTACTTGTCGACAATCCTGCTGCCGAATCTTTGACCGAGGTTGCTGAGCGAGGAGTTATCGGCTCCAATACTCCCTTTTCCTTCGTCGCCTCAAGGTGTAACTGCTGAAGAAGTCTTCCAAGCACTTGCTGACCCTGGGATCCCTATTTTCGAAGAACTTGCTCCGGGTGCTGATAATACGGAACTCAGAGGCTGTCGTCGAAGAAAATGTTCAAGCTCCAGAACCCAGCATCCCCGAAACCGAAATGCAAGAAGTGGTGGCTACCTCTGTTGAAATTCCTGCAGAGAATATGGTTAATCAAGAACGAGAGGAGCCCAGAATGGAGGAGTCTGCAAATCAAGGCACTTCTGCCAAAGAGTCGTCCAACAGCGCTATTAGCGATCACGAGTTGGCTGAGCTGAAGAAGACAGATCCGTTGGCAGCTTTGAAAATCATGCTGAGTCTTAAAAGCTCGTCGAGTCGCTTGATTTGCAGCTCTTCGAACAACTCTCTTAGTTCCATTAATCAGGACACAATCGAAAGCCTACTTCGCCAGCTGAAGACGCAGGTTTTAGAAGGGGATTTGGTGGCGAATATTGAGGGTGATCCATCTGTGTACCTTGAGGTGAAATCCCTCATTCATAGAATCACTAAGTTGGATCCTCCCCAAGACCTCCTCACCTTTTTCATGGAGTTCGGTCCACTCTTCGAACAACTCTCCCTCTTGATCAAACAACGGTCGAATGTTCTCAAGCAAAAGGCTAAAGAAAATCAACTCTGCGAAGCGGCGCTTGCCTCCCTCAAAGCTGATCAAAATGACATAGAAGCTCTCGAAGCCCAAGCAGCCAATGATGAACAAGCAATTGCTGAATGGGATGCAGAGATTACACGTATTGACGAAGAGATCAAAGCACTCCAAACTAAGTTGTCAAACGCCAAGTATCAGAAGGGCTTGGTTGTCGAAAGAATGAAGGCTGCTTCTTCGTCAATCAAAACAACGAAAGCAATGACGGCCATAGAACATCTGGAGAAAGCTGATCGGCATCAAGCCAATCTTG
The DNA here is from genome assembly GCA_020916435.1 of Oxytropis ochrocephala. NCBI lineage: Eukaryota > Viridiplantae > Streptophyta > Magnoliopsida > Fabales > Fabaceae > Oxytropis > Oxytropis ochrocephala. The sequence continues at coordinate 12,941,220 of CM037094.1, read as the reverse complement.
CTGAACTTGACCAAAATTTGCACCTTCTTGAAACTTCTATCTCTTTGAGCGCCAGCATTCTAGAGAGGCATAAGTCGACTTTGTCGAACTTCTAAGGTCTTGTAATAGTTTAGAACCTTTGAAATGGCTATGTAATTTTGGCATTTCGTTATACATTGCCACTTATGAACGATTCTCGTTTTGTCTATGCTTGTTCAATTTTTATTTCGGTCAATGTTGGCATGTATTGCTTTAAATACTTGCCATTTATTCTAAAGATTCTATTTTCGTCACCTAGCTCTTCGACTTCATAAGCGCCATTCGAAAAGCATTGCAACACGCGAAATGGGCCTTCCCACCCTGGAGACCATTTGCCTAAAACTCTATCTTTATTATCCATAGGTAATAGGACTTTCCACACTAACTCTCCTTCCTCAAAGGTTTTTAACTTAACCTTTTTGTTGTAAGCTTTAGCTACTCTCTCTTCTCATCGAATAAGCATCTCTAAAGCTAATGACCTTTCTTCGTCTAAATCAACTAATTCATCAATCATCATATCCCAATAATGATCAAAGGGAATTTCGCATTGTTTCTGAATCCTTGTTGATTGTAAACAAATTTCAACAGGTAACACTGCATCATGTCCAAATGTTAACCTGTAAGGAGTGGTGTTTATAGACTCTTTAGGCGACGTTCGACAAGCCCATAACACTTGGTCAAGAGAACTGTGCCAACTTTTAGGCTTACGTCCAACGTGCTTTTTGATCAAGTTAATAATGATTTTATTTGCAGCCTCTACTTGACCATTGGCTTGCGCATAGTATGGTGTCGAAGTCAACAACTTGAAACCAATTTCAGCAGCAAAATCTACCATTTTTCGACCAGTAAAAACAGTACCTTGGTCTGTAGTAATGGTTTCTGTTATTCCATATCTGTAAATGATATGGTTTTGAATAAACCTTATCACTGCTTCTTGATCAACGTTGGCTAAAGGTATTGCCTCTACCCACTTAGTAAAGTAATCAATTCCTACCAAGATGTACCTGTGGCCTTTCGACGACGTTGGTTTTATTTCTCCAATTACATCTAGAGCCCAACCTCTAAATGGCCAAGGTTTCACTATAGAATGCAATTCATTTGCAGGTACATGCTGGATTCCAGCATGTTTTTGGCATTCTTGGCAGCCCTTAGCAAATTCTATGCAATCTTTTAAAATAGTTGGCCAGTACATTCCTTGTCGAAATAACAACCATTTCATTTTATGGCCTACTTGATGTGAGCCGCATGCTCCACTGTGTGTATCAGAAACTGCTAAATATGCCTCATTTTCACTAAGACATTTTAATAGTACCCCTTCAGGAGTTTGCTTGTACAATTCGTTTCCAATTAACACGTAGCTTAGAGCTCTGTACTTTACTTTTTTATTAGTGTTCCCTGTAGGATTTTGCAAATACTCGACAATAGGCTTTCGCCAATCATCATCAACCATATTGTCAATAGCAAAAATTTCTGCTAAGTCAATATTGTCAAAATGTGACGCGTTTTTCGACGGCGCACTTCATTTGTATTTATTGCCCCCAATTTTTGGTGTTGACAATAACGTCGAAGGAGTATTATTATAGAGATAGTCTTCCGAGATTAGTTTATCTTTTATCTCTATTAACTCTGCTAGGCTTTGCTTTGACACTTTGTAGCCTGAGGCAATTTGTGCCAACTCATTTGCCACGTGATTTTCAACTCGTGGTAGATGTTCTAGGTGTACGAATGTAAACCTTTTTAGCAAAGTGTTGGCAATGACGAAATATTTAATAAGGTGTTCATTGATGCATTTGTATTCTTTTGTCAATTGTTTGACAACTAGTTGAGAATCACCTTTTACTTCGACATGGCTTGCCCCAATTCGAGTAAAATTTTAAGGCCTACTATTAGAGCCTCATACTCAGCTTCATTATTGGAGCAAGAGTCTCGAATTTTAAATTTATACTTCGTTGGAATGTTCTCTGGAGAGATAATCAAGATTCCAATACCTACCCCACTTTTATGGCTTGAGCCATCAAAGTATAATTTCCAATGGCGTATGTCTAACGAATGTATTTCATATTCGACAACAGAATGGTCTACTATAAAATCAGCAACCACTTGTCCTTTGATTGATTTAAGGGGCTGATAAGTCAAGTTGTACTCTAGCAAAGCCAAAGCCCATTTGCCAATTCGACTATGTAACATTGGTTTTGACAACATATGTTTAATAACATCAAAATGCGAATAAACATAAACATCTGCTGACTTTATATATTGCTTCAATTTTGTACAAGAGAAATATAAGCAAAGGCATAGTTTTTCTATTGGACTATACCTAGTTTCAGCATCAATCAAAACCCTACTAAGGTAATAAATGGCTCTTTCGACACCATTATCATCCTCTTGTGCTAACACGCTACCTATCGTGTTATCAGAAGCTGCTATATACAATTTTAGCAATTTGGTGGTTTGACTAAATAAGACTTAATTGCATCAAAGGCGTCTTGATGAACTTGCTCCCACTTGAATGCATCTTCTTTCTTGATCTCAAAGAATGGCGAAAAAGCTTGTGTTTTTGCCACTTAGATTTGAAATAAATCTGCGAAGGAAATTGATTTTTCCCAGTAGTGACTGAAGTTCTTTCTTGGTCGAAGGAGCCTTCGTTTCCATAATTGCTTTAGTCTTATTTTCGTTGATCTCTATGCCTTTCTTGTGTACTACAAAACCCAAGAATTCACCGCACGCATACGTAAAGCACATTTGGTTGGATTCATTTTCAATCCATATTTCCTCATTCGTTCGAAAGAACGTCGAAGATGGTCTAAATGACCAATTTCTGAGGATGACTTAACCACCACATAATCTATGTATACTTGCATAAAATCATCAATAAAATCATGAAACATAGAATTCATTGCTCTTTGATAAGTGGCACCAGCATTTTTTAAACCAAAGGGCATTACCACCCATTCATAAACACCTAATGCCCCTGGACATCGAAAAAGTTGACGACACGTCCTCTTCAAAGAATAAAGATTTGATTATACCCTGAATAGCCATCTAGCAAACTGAGGTAATCAAATCCTGCTGCTGAATCTATTAGCATCTCTGCTACGGGCATAGCGGACTCGTCTTTAGGTGTTGCATTATTTAGATCCCTAAAGTCTACGCAAACTCTAAGTTTTCCATTTTTCTTCATTACTGGAACAATATTAGCTAACCAATCAACATACCTGGCAGTTCTGATGAATTTGCTCTTGAACAGCCTCTCTATTTCTTCTTTGATCTTAGCCAATATCTGAGGAGAAAATCGTCTTGGTGTTTGCTTCACTGGTTTCTTCCCTGGTCGGATGGGTATTTGCAATTCCACCACTTCTCGACTCAACCCGGGCATTTCGTTGTACTCCCAAGCAAAGCAATCTTTGAACTCCCGCAGTGAAATAACTTGGGTTTTGAAGGCAAAGATCAAGGTGTGCACTAATGTATGTTGGCCTTTTGATTAGGCCATCTCCCAAATCCACTTCTTCATGGATCTTGAGCTTGCATGCGCTTTGTCGAATCTTTAGGGTCTTTTTCAAAACCTAATGGTTCGTCATCATAAATGCAATCAAGCTTGTCATCTATGACTTCACCATTTTCTTCAGATGAAGTTATGGCTTCGACAACCATTGTTTGTTGATTTATTGCGGCTTCCAAAGCCGTTTTACTTTATTTTTCGGCCATGTAAGTCGTAATTCTATCCAAGCATTGGGGCGCGACATCTAAAACCTTTTAAGAATCGTGTCCCATCCCCGCTGGAGGTAACACACCCTCGGGATAGACATTTGCACCTTCTATCACCTCTCTTTCCCACACAAAACTATGTGTTGGGTATAAAGTGAACAGAGGAAAGCACATTATCTCAAGAGATATATGCTTGACTAGAAGATGAACATGGCGCAATATTTCGCCATTTGTTTTTGAAATTTTCCTTGGTGACATTATTTACGTCAAGAAGGAAGTAGCTTTGATGCGCTTCAACATACTCCACAAGACCATCATCCTTCCACATCACTAGCTTACGGTGTAGGCTTGAAGGGACAGCTCTACTCCATGTATCCACTCTCTCCCAAGGAGCAGATTATAGCTTGCTTTGAAGCGATGACAAAGAACATGGTAGTCCTTCCGACGGCGGTTCCTACCACCACTTCCACTTCGACGGCCCCCAAAGGCAGGCCGATTTACCCTCATAATTAGTCAACACAATATTATGGGGCCTAAGGTCTGTATCATACATTCCTATTGTCTTTGAGCATTGCTTGAGGCATCAAATTAACAAAGACACACTCCATCGACCAATATTTTATTGACACCCACACCATTAACTTTGGCTTGGACGCACAAAGGCTTCGGATGGTGTTGCATGCCTTCGTCGGCTTTTCGAAAGTGGCCATCCGCTCTTCGGACGCGCGATCGTTGTTCATTACGTAATAGCACATCGGCTTGTGATTAGCCATATCTCCAATGAAGTCTTCTTCGACATCGTTTGGCATTGTAATGGCGTCATACTCACTAGGCGAGAATGGACACCACGCTGCGTTGACGATGGCGTCGAAGCGGCGAGTCTTCAAAATCGAAGTAACGTCTTCATCCATGTCGAACGAAACGCTTTTCTTCTTCAACGATGTTAATGGAGGAAAACTTCTCTCCATTGCAGGCCTCCTTGGTTCCTCTATCACAATAGATTTACCCTTAGCCTTATTCCCAACCTTTACCTGATTGGCAGCTCCTATGTTTACTTTTGTATTCCCCACGGCCTTAGGAGTCGTATTCTTAGCCGTTTTTGGCGTTTGCTCGTCAGCAACCAGTGTTGCTTTCTTTTTCGATCGTTGATAACGACGCCATTGGGTTTTAGTCATGGGATTCTTCCCTTTATAATTATTCTTATAATTATATTTTGCGGCCTCACCTGTATGTGGCTTGACCGTTTCAGCATTTTGAGCAGCATTCCTATAGTGTCTACACCCAGCATGTATCCACTTTTCGTTGGAGAGATTTGCTCTTGGCACAAATGGTTTGGCCGACGCTGATAGCACAAACTCCTTCTTGGCTGCGCTTTTGCCAGCAAACTGTGGTTTGCTTGTTGAAGGCCTGTTTGAACCCTTGACCTTGTAAGGCAGGTCTCCCATTTTGAAGCTGAAATCTGGTTTTTTCTCTGGCCATTTCCTTTTTAGAGGCTGTCGAACTTGGCAGCATTCGACACTTTTAGCTGCCTCCTTATTGAACACAGCACTGCATCTTGGGCACAACATGACCTCAGAGTTTCTCAGTTTACACCTGTTTAGGAAGTCTATCAATTCTTCCTCAGCTTTGGGGTACACAGATTGTACCTTCTCATCATATTCTTCCTGAGTGACATGTTGTTAAAAGAACACCCCTTTTGCACAACACTTTTGAGTTTGTCAACAGAAGGTTTGATAGGCTTTGGAGAATCCACCATTTTTGCATCCACCATATTGATATTCATCTCCACCGGTTCTGCATACATAGCCTCCACTTGATGAAGTGGGTCAGCGTCGATTCGAAAGAAATTGGATACTTCTCATTTGAGAGATATGGCCCAATTAGCCGACAGAGTTCGATAAGTTGAAAGGCTTAAAGAGGAAAATGCTAGAGTGAATAAATACAATAAAAAAGAAAACTCAGTTAGCTTTCACAAGAAAGAAAAGATAGCCTATGTCGATGAGCAATTCGACTTTGCGTTTAGTGATGTCGAATCTGAGGAAATAGACGTGGCTGAACTTAAGCCTGGTCCTCCTTATGCCTGTAAATTATTAAGGCCTGCAAATGGGAATAACCCTGTAGAGCCTAAAAATGATAGATTCGTGCCTAAAACGTCCACTTTTGATGTTACTAAATGTGATGAAATCTTTGATTTGTTAGTAACTGATGGCCAAATAATCGTGCCAAATGGCCTGAAAGTTCCTCCTCTCGAACAGAGGAAGAAAAAGGGTTATTGTAAGTTTCATAATTTTTTGGGACATACAACTGACCGTTGTGCACTTTTCAGGGACATGGTTCAGAAAGCAATCGAAGAAGGAAGGCTCAAATTTGGGGACAAGAAGAATAAAGCACCAATGCAAATCGACGCTGACCCACTTCATCAAGTGGAGGCTATGTATGCAGAACCGGTTGAGATGAATATCAATATGGTGGATGCAAAAATGGTGGATTCTCCAAAGCCTATCAAACCTTCTGTTGACAAACTCAAAAGTGTTGTGCAAAAGGGTGTTGCTGTACAACATGTCACTCAGGAAGAATATGATGAGAAGGTACAATCTGTGTACCCCAAAGCTGAGGAAGAATTGATAGACTTCCTAAACAGTGTAAACCGAGAAACTCGAGGTCATGTTGTGCCCAAGATGTAGTCTTTGTGTTCGATAAGGAGGCGGCTAAAAGTGTCGAATCTTTGCGAGGTTCAACAACCTCTAAAAGGAAATGGCGAGAAAAAGGCCAAACTTTAGCTTCAAAAAGGGGACCTTCCTTATAAGGTCAAAAGTTGAACAAGGCTTCAACAAGCAAATCACGATTTCTTTGGCAAAGCCTTGATCAAGAAGGAATTTGTGTTATCTATCGTCTGCCAAACCATTTGTGCCAAGAGCAAATCTCTCCAACGAAAAGTGGATACATCTTTGGGTGTAGACACTATAGGAATCTTGCGCTCAAAATCTTTGAAACGGTCAAGCCACATACAGGTGAGGCCGCAAAATATAATTATAAGAATAATTATAAAGGGAAGAATCCCATGACTAAAACCCAATGGCGTCGTTATCAACGATCGAAAAAAGAAAGCAACACTGGTTCGACGAGCAACGCGCCAAAAACGGCTAAGAATATGACTCCTAAGGCCGTGGGGAATACAAAAGTAAACATAGGTGCTGCCAATCAGGTAAAGGTTGGAAATAAGGCTAAGGGTAAATCTATTGTGATAGAGGAACCAAGGAGGCCTGCAATGGAGAGGATTTTTCCCCCATTAACATCGTTGAAGAAGAAAAGCATTTCGTTCGACATGGATGAAGACGTTACTTCAGATTTTGAAGACTCGAAGCCGGTTCGACGTCATCCGCAGCGTGGTGTCCATTCGCGCTAGTGAGTATGACGCCATTACGATTCAAACGATGTCGAAGAAGACTTCATTGGAGATATGGCTAATCACAAGCCAGTGTGCTATTACGTGATGAACAACGGTTGCGTCGAAGAGCAGATGGCCACTTTCGAAAGGCCAGACGAAGGCATGCAACACCATCTGAAGCCTTTGTACGTCCAAGCCAAAGTTAATGGTGTGGGTGTCAATAAAATCTTGGTCGATGGAGGTGTTCTTTGTTAATTTGATGCCTCAAGCAATGCTGAAGACAATAGGGATGTATGATACAGACCTTAGGCCCCATAATATTGTGTTGACTAATTATGAGGATAAATCTGGCCGGTCTTTGGGGGCCGTCGAAGTGGAAGTGGTGGTAGAAACGCCGAAGGACTACCATGTTCTTTGTCATCGCTTCAAAAGCAAGCTATAATCTGCTCCTTGGGAGAGAGTGGATACATGGAGTAGGAGCTGTCCCTTCAAGCCTACACCAGAAGCTAGTAATGTGGAAGGACTATGGTCTTGTGGAGTATGTTGAAGCAGACCAAAGCTACTTCCTTGCTAACGTAAATAATGTCACCAAGGAAAATTTCGAAAAACAAATGGCGAATATTGCGCCATGTTCATCTTCTAGTCAAGCATATATCTCTTCAGATAATGTGCTTTCCTCCGTTCGCCTATACCCAACACATGGTTTTGTGTGGGAAAGAGAGGTGATAGAAGGTGCAAATGTCTATCCTGAGGGTGTGTTACCTCCAACAGGATGGGACACTGATTCTTAAAAGGCTCTAGATGTCAGTGCCCAATGCTTGGGATAGAATTACGGCTTACATGGCCGAAAATAAAGTAAAAAGGCTTTGGAAGCCGCAATAAATCAACAAACAATGGCTGTCGAAGCCATAACTTCATCTGAAGAAAATGGTGAAGTCATAGATGACAAGCTTGATTGCATTTATGATGACGAACCATTAGGTTTTGAAAAAGACCCTAAAGATTCGACAAAGCGCATGCAAGCTCAAGATCCAGTAGAAGAAGTGGATTTGGGAGATGGCCTAATCAAAAGGCCAACATACATTAGTGCACACCTTGATGCTGCCTTCAAAACCCAAGTTATTTCACTTCTACAGGAGTTCAAAGATTGCTTTGCTTGGGAGTACAACGAAATGCCCGGGTTGAGTCGAGAAGTGGTGGAATTGCAAATACCCATTCGACCTGGGGAAGAAACCGAGTGAAGCAAACACCAAGACGATTTTCTCCTCGGATATTGGCTAAGATCAAAGAAGAAAAAAGAGAAATTTGTTCAAGAGCAAATTCATCGAAGCGCGGTATGTTGATTGGTTAGCTAATATTGTTCGAGAATGAAGAAAAATGGAAAACTTAGAGTTTGCGTGAGACTTTAGGGATCTAAATAATGCAACACCTAAAGGCGAGTACGCTATGCCCGTAGAGAGAGATGCTAATAGATTCAGCAGCAGCAGGATTTGATTATCTCGGTTTGCTAGATGGCTATTCGGGGTATAATCAAATCTTTATTGTTGAAGAGGGCGTGTCAAAATGACTTTTTCGATGTCGGGGGCATTAGGTGTTTATGAATGGGTAGTAATGCCCTTTGGTTTAAAAATGCTTTGGTGCCACTTATCAAAGAGCAATGAATTCTATGTTTCATGATTTTATTGATGATTTTATGCAAGTATACATAGATGATGTGGTGGTTAAGTCATCCTCAGAAATTGGTCATTTAGACCATCTTCGACGTTCTTTCGAACGAATGAGGAAATATGGATTGAAAATGAATCCAACCAAATGTGCTTTACGTATGCGTGCGGTGAATTCTTGGGTTTTGTAGTACACAAGAAAGGCATAGAGATCAACGAAAATAAGACTAAAGCAATTATGGAAACGAAGGCTCCTTCGACCAAGAAAGAACTTCATTCGTTGCTGGGAAAGATCAATTTCCTTCGAAGATTTATCTCAAATCTAAGTGGCAAAACACAAGTTTTTTCGCCATTGCTGAGACTGAAGAAGGAAGATGAATTCAAGTGGGAGCAAGTTCATCAAGACGCCTTTGATGCAATTAAGTCTTATTTAGTCAAACCACCAATTTCATTGCCTGTTATTAGAAACAAATTGCTAAAATTGTATATAGCGACACGATAACACAATAGGTAGCATGTTAGCACAAGAGGATGATAATGGTGTCGAAAGAGCCATTTATTACTTTAGTAGGGTTTTGATTGATGCTGAAACTAGGTATAGTCCAATAGAAAAACTATGCTTTTGCTTATATTTCTCTTGTACAAAATTGAAGCAATATATAAAGTCAGCAGATGTTTATGTTTATTCGCATTTTGATGTTATTAAACATATGTTGTCAAAACCAATGTTACATAGTCGAATTGGCAAATGGGCTTTGGCTTTGCTAGAGTACAACTTGACTTATCAGCCCCTTAAATCAATCAAAGGACAAGTGGTTGCTGATTTTATAGTAGACCATTCTGTTGTCGAATATGAAATACATTCGTTAGACATACGCCATTGGAAATTATACTTTGATGGCTCAAGCCATAAAAGTGGGGTAGGTATTGGAATATTGATTATCTCTCCAGAGAACATTCCAACGAAGTATAAATTTAAAATTCGAGACTCTTGCTCCAATAATGAAGCTGAGTATGAGGCTCTAATAGTAGGCCTTAAAATTTTACTCGAATTGGGGGCAAGCCATGTCGAAGTAAAAGGTGATTCTCAACTAGTTGTCAAACAATTGACAAAAGAATACAAATGCATCAATGAACACCTTATTAAATATTTTGTCATTGCCAACACTTTGCTAAAAAGATTTACATTCGTACACCTAGAAAATCTACCACGAATTGAAAATCACGTGGCAAATGAGTTGGCACAAATTGCCTCAAGCTACAAAGCGTCAAAGCAAAGCCTAGCAGAGTTAATAGAGATAAAAGATAAACTAATCTCGGAAGACTCTCTCTATAATAATACTCCTTCGACGATATTGTCAACACCAAAAATTGGGGGGGCAATAAATACAAATGAAGTACGCGTCGAAAAATTTCACATTTTTGACAATATTGACTTAGCAGAAATTTTTGCTATTGACAATATGGTTGATGATGATTGGCGAAAGCCTATTGTCGAGTATTTGCAAAATCCTACAGGGAACACTGATAAAAAAGTAAAGTACAGAGCTCTAAGCTACGTGTTAATTGGAAACGAATTGTACAAGCAAACTCCTGAAGGGGTACTATTAAAATGTCTTAGTGAAAATGAGGCATATTTAGCGTTTCGATACACGATGGAGCATGTGGCTCACATCAAGTAGGCCACAAAATGAAATGGTTGTTATTTCGACAAGGAATGTATTGGCCAACTGTTTTAAAAGATTGTATAGAGTTTGCCAAAGGGTGCCAAGAATGCCAAAAGCATGCCGGAATACAACATGTGCCTGCAAACGAACTACATTCTATAGTGAAACCTTGGCCATTTAGAGGTTGGGCTTTAGATGTGATTGGAGAAATAAAACCAACTTCGTCGAAAGGCCATAGATACATCCTGGTAGGAATTGATTACTTTACTAAATGGGTAGAGGCAATACCTTTAGCCAACGTTGATCAAGAAGCAGTGATAACGTTTATTCAAAACCATATCATTTACAGGTATGGAATACCAGAAACCATTACTACGGACAAAGTGCATCGTTTTCACCCGGTCGAAAAATGGTAGATTTTCTTCTTGAAATTGGTTTCAAGTTGTTGACTTCGACACCATACTATGCGCAAGCCAACGGTCAAGTAGAGGCTGCAAATAAAATCATCATTAACTTGATCAAAAAGCACGTTGGGCGTAAGCCTAAAAGTTGGCACAGTTCTCTTGACCAAGTGTTATGGGCTTGTCGAACTTCGCCTAAAGAGTCTATAAACACTACCCCTTACAGGTTGACATTTGGACATGATGCGGTGTTACCTGTTGAAATTTGTTTACAATCAACAAGGATTCAGAAACAATGCGAAATTCCCTTTGATCATTATTGGGATATGATGATTGATGAATTAGTTGATTTAGACGAAGAAAGGCTGTTAGCTTTAGAGATGCTTATTCGACAGAAAGAGAGAGTAGCTAAAGCTTACAACAAAAAGGTTAAGTTAAAAACCTTTGAGGAAGGAGAGTTAGTGTGGAAAGTCCTATTACCTATGGATAAAAAGATAGAGAGTTTTAGGCAAATGGTCACGTGGTGGGAAGGCCCATTTCGCGTGTTGCAATGCTTTTCGAATGGCGCTTATGAAGTCGAAGAGCTAGGTGACGAAAATAGAATCTTTAGAATAAATGGCAAGTATTTAAAGCAATACAGCCAACATTGGCCGAAATAAAAATTGAACAAGCATAGACAAAGCGAGAATCGTTCATAAGTGGCAATGTATAATGAAATGTCAAAATTACATAGCCATGCCAAAGGTTCTAAACTATTACAAGACCTTAGAAGTTCGACAAAGTCGACTTATGCCTCTCCAGAATGCTGGCGCTCAAAGAGATAGAAGTTTCAAGAAGGTGCAAATTTTGGTCAAGTTCAGCAAGATTGGCTTGATGCTGATCAGCTTTCTCCAGATGTTCTATGGCGTCATTGCTTTCGTTGTTTTGATTGACGAAGAAGCAGCCTTCATTCTTTCGACAATCAAGCCCTTCTGATACTTGGCGTTTGACAACTTAGTTTGGAGTGCTTTGATCTCTTCGTCAATACGCGTAATCTCTGCATCCCATTCAGCAATTGCTTGTTCATCATTGGCTGCTTGGGCTTCGAGAGCTTCTATGTCATCTTGATCAGCTTTGAGGGAGGCAAGCGCGTCGCGCGAGTTGATTTTCTTGAGCCTTTTGCTTGAGAACATTCGACCGTTGTTTGATCAAGAGGAGAGTTGTTGAAGAGTGGACCGAACTCCATGAAAAGGTGAGGAGGTCTTGGGGAGGATCCAACTTAGTGATTCTATGAATGAGGGATTTCACCTCAAGGTACACAGATGGATCACCCTCAATATTCGCCACCAAATCCCCTTCTAAAACCTGCGTCTTCAGCTGGCGAAGTAGGCTTTCGATTGTGTCCTGATTAATGGAACTAAGAGAGTTGTTCGAAGAGCTGCAAATCAAGCGTCTCGACGAGCTTTTAAGACTCAGCATGATTTTCAAAGCTGCCAACGGATCTGTCTTCTTCAGCTCAGCCAACTCGTGATCGCTAATAGCGCTGTTGGACGACTCTTTGGCAGAAGTGCCTTGATTTGCAGACTCCTCCATTCCGGGCTCCTCTTGTTCTTGATTAACCATATTCTCTGCAGGAATTTCAACAGAGGTAGCCACCACTTCTTGCATTTCGGTTTCGGGGATGCTGGGTTCTGGAACTTGAACATTTTCTTCGACAACAGCCTCTGGTTCCGTATTATCAGCATCCGGAGCAAGTTCTTCGAAAATAGGGATCCCAGGGTCAGCAAGTGCTTGAAAAACTTCTTCAGCAGTTACACCTTGAGGCGACGAAGGAAAAGGAAGTAGTGGAGCCGACAACTCCCGCCAAAGCAACCTCGATCAAAGATTCGGCAGAGCAGGATTGTCGACAAGTAACCCACACCCACTTTCTGATGAGTGATACTATTTAAGTTAGAACTGGAAAGGTGATGATCAAAGAGGTGCGAAATGACGTCGAAAGGAAAGTTACCTCATGTACCTTAAGCCTCTTGATTGGAGGAGAAGAAGGTGATTCAGAAGGCTCGGTGATAGTGATGCCTTGAGCTGCCCTTTGAGATTCAGGTAAGGCCCTTTTCTTCGACCTCTGAGTGAGAGGAATGTTGTCATCACTTTCAGTGTCCTGCAAATGAAATCAAGTTATGGTACAGGTGATGCCACGAGAAAGTGAATAATAAAATCGAAGAGAAATTTCGACATGTAATAAGGTAGGTACAGTACCTCATAACTGGAGGGAATAACCATTTTCTTTTTGGCTTTGGGCTTTTGAAGAGGTTTAGCCGCTTGGGTTGTTGCCTGGAAGAAATTTCCGACATGAATAAAAGCCACAGTAAACAGACAACTTAAGACAAGTGGAAAGTGTCGTACCTTTTTTGGGGTGTTGTCTGGAATGGGATTTGCTGCCACTTTCTTCGTGACTTGGGGAGAAGGTTTTGATGTGGTAGCTTTGCCTACCTTGACCTTCAACTTTGTTGCAGGTTTTTCTAAAAATGTCGAAAACATTGGTAAGCAAATGGAAATGAAGCCAAGTTATAAGTGGTTAAGACCTAGAAAGCTTTGAGTGTCGAAAAGTGTTTACCAGTGTTGTTCGAAGGGAAAGCTGCTACCAATTTCTTCACAATGTTGTCAGCAAAAGTATCAATGGCTTCCCCAGCAGTGTTGGTGTAATAACCGGTCCACCATTCATGAAATTTCTCAGTACATGAAAACCTTGGATTGAATTTGAGAGGTTCAAAGTTCAAGGCTTTGTAATGAAATCTCTTGAAGGCTTGTTTATAAGCCACCTCTGATTCTGGACTTATAAACTCTCGCCTGTGAAAGCACACTGGTGCAGGGCGAATTTGACAAAGGACAAACTGCCTAGCAAAATAACTTGGGAAATATCTAGTAATTCCCAAACTATTTTTTGTTTTGCCAGGGGTGAGCCTAGTGGAGAGGACAGAATGAGAGAGGTAAGCTTGCCAAATTCGGTTAACTTCCTCAGCAGGCTCGACAGAGGAAGAAGGAAATGGTTGTTTAAACCATGCTGGACCACAAGACCTCTGGACAAAGGGAGCCATAGAATCTGTAAAAGTGGCACATTTCAAGAAGATTTCGAAATAGGCTAGAAAGGATTCTTCGGCAGAAAGGGTTGCTTGCTTAGGCCTAAACTGCGCCAATCGAATCCCTTGATCTCGCTTAGTCTCCACGGTTAGTCGAGCGGACTTGGGGATATACAAGTTTAGTCGAGACTCAAAAGTGGCCAATGACCACAATTGCAGCGACCATAGTGGGCCAGAGGCCAAAAATTTGGTGGCCGGTTCATTCTCTTTCAACTCTATAACAGCATTATCAAGTTGCTGGTAGAGAGAGCCTAAAATCAACTTAGCAAGGTTGATGTCTTCTCGTTCATGGAGTTGACATGCCAGGGGGATGTAAGTTTTGGAAACTTGGAGGGAGCGTGTGCAGAAAACGAAAATAGATAACCACGAGTTAGAAAGGCTACATGTTCCATAGCGAGACACTTCCTCGAAGTGTCAAGCCTATGGTGCTTTCAACAATGTATGAGGGCAAAGGTGGCATTGTTGAATTTGAAACCGTATGTATAGTCAGGACACGTGGGATCAAAGGTCTCTCCTAAGGGTTTCAGACCTGTAATGGCAGCCACATCTAGCAGAGTGGGGGATAACATGTCACATTTCAGGTGGAGGTTATGGGTGGTACTGAGTCCAGAAGGCGCATAGCGACCAAAAGTAGGGTGCTATCGTATTTGGGCCCATACCAAACAGTTGGATAAGGTCGAAGATGCCTGCTTTTTCGGACTTTGGCTTTTTAGCTTCTACTTTGTTAAGCCGGTCTATGTAGTTTTGTTGGTCGAGCCTAGGAGCGGACCTAAAGACCCTAGAAGGGTTAGTCGAAACTCTAAGTGAAAAGGGGTTTCAAGCAAAGATTCTAGGTTGAAAGTAACATGGCTAGGGAAAATCTCGAAACTTCGGTAGTTTCAAAGAAGATATCAGGCGAGAGGACCCAAGTAAGCATGGGTATAAACCTCGAGAGAGGGATTAGTACCGAGTCCGCGTTGAGTAGATCGTTTTGTCGTTGATGTCGGGTTCATCAACGAAGCCATCTAGGGTTTGAACGTTTACGGATTCGTCGTTCCTCTTTGAACTCTCGGTCGCGTCCACTACGGCAGATGATGAAGCCATAAGTAAGAGAAAGTGAGTGCGAGTTGAAATCGGGGGTAGATTAAGGAAAAAAATACGAAAGTTTGAAACTTTGGTGAAATTTGAGGTTTTTGCAAAACGCAGGGATGAAGAACGCAGAAAGACTTCACAAGGTTTCAAACAGAGTAAAGAGGAATTTGAAGGGTTGTAGCCGTTTATATATGTTTGGAAGTAAATGATTATTGGCACGTTCGCCATAACTCGCATGCGTTTGCATGACGTTTGGGAGGCGTGATGGCCCACCAACTATGCGGCGTGTGCCAATAAAGCGGTTCGCTTTACTGCGCGCAAGTAATGATGACTGTCTTTTCGACCACTGTTGAAGTGCAAAAGGCGGTAAAAGTGACCATTGCACAGTATTCAAAAAATGTATTTTCTTAACTCCTTTCCTTATTCCGTCGAAAAGCATTTTTTGGGGGGCAATCTGTTACCTCAAAATTTCGACAGTACATTAAATGAAGCTTTAAATGGGGTTGACTTCACATTTAATATTGTTCTGTGGGCCATAGGTCAATATTCAAGTCAGTGCACCATGATTTCGACAGGAAAGGCAGACAGGGCTAGGAGTGCAAGTGAGCTTCGACAAGCTTAGCTCTCAAAGCTATGAAGCAAGTAATGCAAGGAATCTTCGACAAGAGAGGACACAACACTTCGACAGAGTTGGGCTCAACACTTCGTCAAGCGGTTGACAACGGGTTAGTCGAAAGTGCGAGAGCGACAAGTAGTGGCGGTTACTCTCCGTAGTTTTAGGAGGCGATTACCCTTTTCCCCACGATTGTTCCTAGAAGTATAAATACCCCTTTGTAATAGGAAACCGGGTCACCACATTCTACAAGAACTCGAGAAACTCAACTTCCAAGTCAAAGCGAAACACGAGTGAAAGCAGATCCTTGTATGCGTGTTGGTGAACCATTTTTCTTTCTTCATTTAATGCAAAGTTTTTACTTTCCTTTTACCTTCGTTGCATTTCTTTGCTTTTATTCTACTTTCAATCCGTTTCTTTCTACTATTTACTGTTCTTACGTACGTGAAAAACACATAACTCAATGGCAATTGTCAAAGAGATTTTCTAGTTTGATCTCACAGTCTCGATATTGAAAACTAGTGATTGTTTGCTAAAAACACCAGCAAACAGCATGCCACATTTCAGATGGAGGCTATGAGTAGCACAATCCCAGAACTGCATAGCAGCCAAAATTAGGGTGCTATCATATTTGGGCCCATACCTAGACAGTTGGATAAGGTCGAAGATACCCTGTTTTTTCCAGATTTTGGCTTTCTTAGCTTCTACTTTGTCAAGCCAGTCTATATAGATTTGTTGGTGAGCTTGAGAGGCGGACCTAAAAACCCTAGAAGAATTGGTCGAAACTCTAAGTGAAAAGGGGTTTTAGCGAAGATTGCAGGTTGAAAGCGAACGTGGCTAGGAAAATCTCGAAACTTCATCGTTTTCCAGCAAAATATCAGGCAGAGGACCCAAATAAGCATGGGTGTAAATCTCAGTAGAAGGAATCAATACCTGAGTTTGCCATTGGGTAGATCGTGTGTCATTGATGTCAGGTTCATCAACGAAGCCAAGGGTTTGGATTTTGCTGGGCTCGTCGTGTTTCTTTGAACTCTCAGGTTGCATCACGTGTAGATAGCGAAGCCATAGGCGAGAGAAAAAGTAAACGCAGTTGGAATCGGGGTTTCGTTTGAAGATAGAGAGCGAAAGTTTGAAACTTTTGTGAATTTGGGATTTTGCAAAGTGCGAGAGATGAGGAATGCAAAGAGAAGCGTTCGCAAGGTTTCCACCGAGTAAAAAGGGATTTGAAAGGGTTCTAGCCGTTTATATATGTTTGGAAGCAACAGTTATTGGCACGTTCACCATTACCCACACGTTTGCGACGCTTGAGAGGCGTGATGGCCCACCTACCATAGAGCGTGTGCCAATGAAACGGTTTACTTTATATCTGTGCAAGTCATGATGACTATCTTTCGACCCTTTGTTGAAGTGCAAAAGGCGGTAAAAATGACCCTTGCACAAGATATTCAAAAATGCCCTTTCTTACCTTCATTTCCTACTCGTCGAAAAAGCATTTTTTGGGGGCAATCTGTTACCTCAAAATTTCGATACTTTAAATGTAGCTTTAAATGGAGTTGACTCCACATTTAATAATGTTTTAGGGCCACAGTCAACATTCAAGTCAATACTCCATCAATTCGATGAGAAAAGGTATGCAAGTGAACCCGACAAGCTCGGTTTTCAAAGCTATGAAGCAAGCAAGGCAAGAAACCTTCGACAAGAGAGGGCTTAAATCTTCGACAGAGTGGGTTCAACACTTCGCCAAGCGGTTGACAATGAGTTGGTGAAAAGCGCAGAGCAAAGCGATGAGTGGGCGGTTACTTTCCCTTATTTTTAGGAGGCAGTTATCGTTTTTCCCACGATTGTTCCCATTAGTATAAATACTCCTTTGTAATAGAAAATCGGGGTCACCACATTTCACAAGAACTCTGAGAAACTCAACTTCCAAGCCAAAGCGAAATACGAGTGAAACAGATACATTGTACGTGTTGGTGAACCATCTTTCTTTCAATTAATGCAATATTTACTTTCTTTTTACCTTTGTTGCATTTCCTGCTTTTATTTTGTTTTCAATTTGCTTCTTTCTATCATTCTCTGTTCTTACACACGTCTAAAACACAAAACTTAAAGGCAATCGTCAAAGAGATTTTCTAGTTTGATCTCACAATCTCAACATTGAAAACTAGTGATTGTTTGCTAAAAACACCAGCAAACACACGCGCGCTGGGCTTTACATAAATAGCGCACTCAGTCAACTCGTTTTCCACTCACTTTCTAGAAGCGAAACTCTGCTAGCGATCGAACTGTCTGCTGGTGACCTGAGGTGCTGTTGCGAGAAAGTTGTTCGTCCGGCGTTCTTCCTTCCTTCAGCTGCTGCATTTTCTCAGATATGCCGCTCTTGCTAGTTTTTCATGTTTTTCATTTGTGCTTTAAGTTGAATTCCCACGCCTCATGAAAAGGGAGGCGTCCGGTCGGGGGACGACCATGTTGCCCCCTTTTCTCGAGTGCGTTGGCTCGGTCGACCTGACGTATTCTCCTTTCATAGGCGGACCTGGCAAGGACGAAACAAACCACTCGAATTGTTGGCGCCCGGCCCAAAATCTTGCGCGGCAGATGGCCCAGCCTTCGCAGGGCATAGAGCGGACCAGATCTGAATTGCCCAGGCCGGATTCGCCGGCGGGCTCCTCTTCGTCAAGCAATTCAAGTTCTTCGGGGAGTCCTTGGCACGCCAGTTCAAGCGGCAGCATAAGTCTTTCCACTTCGACTGAATCTTGGTGCCCCCCATCGCCGCCCGGGCCACTTGTCTCGGAGAACGAGGAAGATGACATTTTAGTGGACATTGTGGGAGATGAGGACGTGGTTGAGGTCATTCAGCCCGGCCCGAAGGTCGACGAAGATACTAATGCCGCCAACGAAGGTGTAGCTGGCCCAGATGTTGAGGGGGCGGCCGACCATGGCGACGAGGCTGTGGAGCAAGTCGACGAGCAAGGAGGCGATAACGCCGAGTCGGCCGCTGTTAGTGATCCCTTCGACATGTCTTGGGTGTCTGAAAAATTGAGAGCCTTCAAGAGTTTTATCGGGCCGGACCATCATTCTTTAGCAGGTCTCCAGGAACTCTTCAGAAAGCCGGACTGGAAGGTGAAAGGCATGCAAGACGATGAAAATATAACAACCCCTGCTAGAAATGTGAAATTCACCATGCATCGGGTTGTTTTCGAGAAATGGGATCGTCCCCCCTTCTCCTCACTTCAACGGGACGCATTAAACCATCTCGGGGTCGCTCTGTCTCAACTGCATCCCAACGGCTGGGGTTTCATGAAGACCTTCGAATGTTTGTGCAACAGGTTGGGTCAGAGGGTGTCGACCCAGCTTTTCTTGACCCTTTTCGAGCTAATTAAATCACAACATTAAAATTGAACCAAGCAGTGAGGATGTACTAATTAAATCACAACATTAAAATACCAAGAATCTACACAATCAACTCAAAATGAGTATAAGTTAGGAGACCGACCTGTTGTTTTAGAGGAATAAAGCAATATTGCTTCATTTGTACAACTCGTTACCGCACAACTTAGTTACAACTACGGAGCCATCGTAGACGACATGTTTGAACAATTCTTTGGGAAGCACAAGCCTAACTCTGTTCTAGTTCTCTTTGAACCACATCAAGAAAATATTTTGTTATTACAGATAATAATTAAAAGACAATTTGACATAAGTTCTGTTCACAGTATTTGTTTAAGTTATAAATTATAAACACTATGTTAGAAAAATAGTGTAAAATCAATCGACAAAAAACAAAAACAAAAAATTATTCAATCTGAACAATTAATATCGCAATATATGATTTCTCCTTTTCAAGTCACATGCGAAAAGAATAAACCCAATACCCAAAAAGAAAGACCAATGGAAAAACACGAAAGAGACAAATAACGTGAAAGGATATGCAATCTGACAAATCAAAGCAATGCTATAAAAACAACATCTTACATAGAGGAAAGAAACGAAATTGCATACCGGAAATAGTCTTGTTGCAGCAAACATAAAATGGAGGAGGTGAGCCACACAATCACAGGAAAAATAACTGTGAGATAAAATTCAGCCTGAGATGTCGTGAGACTCGTCCTTGAGGATATTTATTCGCCTCACAAGCGCAAATCCATTGAGGATACAACATGTCTCATCCCGAGTCCAATAGCAACCAATGTATCCAAACTGGCAAGAATAGAAGTATTGTGTTGCAGGAGATGAACACAGAAAAAAGAGAGAGGAAAAAAAACTGTTCTTAATTTTGCGCTACTAGACTTGCACTTATCTATGTTATAGCATATACCAAGTCGGTCAAAATAATAGTTTGTAACAACTCAATTTGTTATGCTATGCACTCGATAAGTGGAGTCATTAGTGGAGAGTGCTTAACAAGTAATGTACCTAGACTCTTTTAAGTGAAGGAATATAGACTAGTTTTAAGCTGAGAGAAAATTAATTGTTGAGAAAATAGCTAAAAGTAATATTTGACTTATTTAAAAGGAGAAATAATAGGAAAACTTTGGAAACAAGAAATAGATTAAAAGGTAAAATATGTTTTTGGTCCCTACAAAATTGGGTTCTTCTAAGTTTAACCCTACATTAACGAAATAGGTGGTTTGGTCCTCATCTTATTTTTTTCGTTTGCAATAATAGTCCCTGACGTTAAATAGACTAACAAAATATCCAATCAGTGTTGCCACATAAGCATTTTAGCTGACATGGCATGAATGTTGGAATTCCACATCACCATATTTAAAAATATTTTTTTAATTTCTCAATTAGTTTATTAATAAACAAAATAAAAATTCAACACCATCCTCATTCCTCTCATCCCTTTCCCAGCGAAACCTCGTTCACTTTCCCAAAACTGGTTAACGTAAAACAATCGGAGGTGTCGTCTCAGTTCGCGAATCACGAATAAGGTTTCAGAACTGGCAAGAATTTTAGCGTAGGGGGAATCAGATGATTTTCCACTGAGCCAACTGAGTTGGTCCCAGCTTGGGCACGCGAGGGAGTCCCTTTCACTTGCTTGTTTACACACTCTCAATAAGTGTTAATATATAAAGGCTTTGGAGTGCCCAAGGCCAACCAATGTGGGACTTCCCCACTTTTGAAAGAGGTTGTCCCACTGTTCAATGGATTGATGGGTGCCACTATTCAACAACCTCTCTCTCTTCTATTTTCAAATGCATTTCTCCTTTAACATTTTTTTAACATTAAGTACGGTTCGACCATGCGTGCGCCGAACCTGCTAAGTGTGGTTCGACCATGCGTGCGTCGAACCGGTTCTCACTTGGCAGGGTCGAACCTCCCTGATTATTGCTGCATGCTGAGTTGTTTAATTTTAACTGATTTTTAACGATTCGATTTATTCTTTGCTAACACTAGTATGGCTAACACTAGGTATTTAATTTTAAAGGATTTTTAACGATTCGATTTATTCTTTACTAACACTAGTATGACTAACACTAGTTGTTTAATTTTAACTGATTTTTAACGATTCGATTTATTCTTTACTAACACTAGTATGGCTAACACTAGTTGTTTAATTTTAACTGATTTTTAACGATTCGATTTATTTATTGCACAATTTATTTTTTTAGACTTTTTCGGTTTGTATGACTTGTTGCACTTATCTATAATAGGTGTGATCGAACGTGAGCCGTTGATTTAAAACAATCGAAACCGTTAAACTTATAACCGTTGAGGAGAATTCAAAAATTTAGTCATTGATTGGATGGTGGAGAGGGTTCGGCGAACGGCTGATCGATTTGGATCGGCACATGCTTGGTCGAACCTAGTCAAAACATAATTTGGGGTGTTTGAGTAAATTTTGACTGGTTCGGCGCAGCGAGAATTGATCAAGTTCGATATACTGTGCGCCGAACCATGCATAATCTTTAAAAAAATAATAAAAACTAAAATTCAGTAAGGGCTTTTGGTCTTTTCACACCAAAAAGAGGGTTTTAGTGAGTAGTCGGGGGAGTTGTGGTCTTTTCACACCAAAAAGAGAGTTATAGTGAATAGCGGGGGGTTGTTCGAAGCATGGGCTAAATATTTTTCTAGAATTAGAACTAGCAAAAGGGGTCGGCCCAAAAAAAATAAGGCTTGAACCACAATAGTTGAGTCAATTTTCATAGGGATGTTGATTTTCCTACCCCCACAAGTGGCCTTTATACTCCCACCAATTTAATTAATCTCCATTTTACCCCTCTCAAATCTACACTATATAGATTTATCTATTTAATAGATAAATTTGTAGTTAAAAAATGAATTATTAATTAAATAGATAAAACTGTAATATAATAATACATTACAGATTTATCTATTTAAGTGATAAATCCTAATGTATTTAAATTACATATTTATCTATTTAATTAATAAATCTGTAATCATTTCTAATTTGTTAAAAAAAATTAATATTATTTTCTTAAATGAAATAGATATAGATGTCGATGATCTTTTGGTTAGCGAACGCATTCACGATGAAAGAACATCCGGTAAAAGGGGAAGGAAGGAGAACAACAACTAAAAATTTAAAAAAAGCTCTAAAAGCACCACTGAAAATCCGTAAAAGAATCAAAACTAATCTAAAAATTATAAAAACACAACTAAAAATCTAATCATCATAACTATACACATTCAAGAATGTGTACACATCACCACTACGCCAGCGTACAAGGTTTATCAGCGTTTTTTTTGGGCATTGGTAGCGTTTTAAAACGCTAGAGAAGCTGGCGCTACTAATGCGTACACCCCATTAGTAGCGTTTTAAGAAACGCTAGCCATTAACCCAGCGTGTTTTAGACATACGTAGCGTTTTATATAAAACGCTAGCCATTGACCAGCGCTTTTTACAATTCCTAGCGTTTTTCAGAAACGCTAGGGATCCCATAGCTCATTTTACTACCATTCCTAGCGTTTAAATAAAAGCGCTAGGGATCCCATAGCTCCTTTTTACTACCATTCCTAGCGTTTTAAATTAAAGCGCTAGGGGATACTATAGCCCTTTTTACTACCATACCTAGCGTTTTATAAAACGCTGAAAGGTCAAGTTTATGTTCATATTAGTTTTAGTTTGGTTTGTGATTTGAAACACTTATAAATGAGCAATAAATGTGAAAGTCTCAAAAGAACATGAAGCAAATTAACGATTATTTCAAAAAGGAGTTTATCTAAAAAAAAGTAAGAACATCAAAAGGAAAAGGATAAATGTAAAGATTCAAGAACATATATATATATATATATATAGAGAGAGAGAGAGAGAGAGCTAAATCTGAAATCTGTTACCAATTTACTCAAACATATTGCATTTTTGCAAACTTGTTTTCACTTTTCTAATTCCATTTAGTACAATTAAACAAATCTTAACAGAGGCTTCATTAATTACCACAAACCAATTAAACATGAAATAGAATCAGTCATTAGTGCATTATTTGACTGAACTGAATAGTCAATTACTTGTACATTTTGTTTTTTCTCTTTTTTCTTCCTATCTTTATCTTTAATTCTCGTAAAGTCTCGCAAACACTCGATGGGAATAGTCGTTTCTTCATTTTATTATTATAGGGATTCAAACTGTAAATTAGGCAATATATTTTGGTCAAATTCGACAATTCTCGAAAAGCAAGCAGCTATAGGATAAAGATAATTATACATAACATATAGCTATTCAACAAAAAAGCTAAACCACAACTTTTCCAAAGCGAGAGAACTTCATTCCCAAATCCCACCCAATTGAGCAAAATTCAAAACAAAAAGATAATAACTAGAACAAAAAAGATCAATTCCAAATCCCACCCAATTGAGCAAGATAATGACTTTACTCAAACATACCAGAGCCCATCGCATGCACCTAAATAGCGCGTAAATAATAAAGGAACACAAAAGGCTGCGTAAATAGCGCGTTTTATGCCTTATAAGACAAAGTCATTGGAGGGTTAGTCAATAATAGGCTATAAAAGAAGAAACAAAAGAATTTTCCTTTGTTGAATAATTTTCTTAACACTTTTGGATAACATCAATCAAATAGCATAATACGTGTAAAAGTTACATCGACTTGTCGTGATAAGATGTTCACCGCAGATAATATAGACGTTCATAGAAAAGTGGAGAACATGAAAGCGCATATGATGCAAACAAAAATAAAAGTGTCGTAGGGTTAATATAGACGCTCATATTTTTACTAGCATTCCTAGCGTTTTATATAAAGCTAGGGATGTTATAGCATTCCTAGCGTTTTATATAAAACGCTAGGAATCTTGTAAAAGGTGTATATAGCATCCCTAGCGTTTTTTTATATAAACGCTAGGGATGCTATAGCATTCCTAGCGTTTTTTATATAAAACGCTAGGGATGCTATAGCACCTTTATTAGCATTCCTAGCGTTTTATTTTCAGAAAAACGCGCTTTTTATAAAAAGGGATCCTCTAGCTCCTCTTTACAATTCCCTAGCGTTTTAACTTTAAAAGCGCTAGGTATTGAATGAATTTTTAACTTCATTTCTAGCGTTTTCACTCTAAAACGCTACTTATTGACTGAATTTTTTTAAATATTTTTTTATTTTGGTTTGTTCTCCATTTTAATTACAACCTATAAATTCATTCCCTTTTCAACAAATTCAGAAAATACATTCCAATCCAATATATCATTCAAACAAAATTCGATCAACAAAATTCATCAAATAATATTTCCAATCCAATATATATCATTCTAAGAAGTACTTACAACATAATATAAATCCAATATATACAACATAAATAATAACTAAACTATTATGAATCTCAAAACTTACTAAAAAGCTAGAAACAAAATGGCACCACTCCCCACGATTTGTAAGTTGTTGTGAGTAGTCTGGATTTTTTTGAAGTGGGAAAATCTTGAAAAAAAATGAAATAAAATTAGAATTAAAATGTTTATTAAATGTGAGTAAGTATTATAATATCAATATAAAAATAAATCTAAGTAGTTACCTTGGTTGGGATTGCTACTTTGTCATGAGTGATAATCTCTTTCATATACCTCATAACATAGTACCCACAATCATTGCTATTTGGTTGTTTAGGACACTACAAAGCAAAAGATTATAACTTAATTGTCACATTTTTATGACCAAAAATCAATTAATTAAAATTATAAGAATGATTCTTAAAAAGCTTACAGATTATGGGTAGCCATCTTGTTTTAGTCGTAGATAATCCCAAGTATTCTTTCAAAGCATGTGTAACGTCATACATATATATATATATATATATATATATATATATATATATATATATATATATATATAACGTTAAGTTGAACAAAATACATATATTAAATTATACAAATTAAAATGAGAGGGTTACACATACACACCTCTCAACCGATTCTACTGAAGTCTTCGTGAGCGTTGTAATGGCCTTGAAGTGAATCCGGATAATAGACAACATTTTGCTTAGGGTTTATTGCAAAGAGTACCCAATGTTGCCTGCAAGTAAATGAAGAACGAATGAGTACACATTAATTTACACTATAATACAATCCTCAAAATAATTAAACAAGTGATTGAAGACTAAATTTCTCACCCATTATTGAGTGGTGCCAAAAATAAAGAGTCGCCCTTCAAATGCTTGGCTTCCATGAAGCGTGAATGGATATAACTTTGTACTTCACTCTTAATCACGATGTCGTTCCTCTGTATTACCTTGCTTAAACACAACGATACGTCGGACACAAGAAGAAATACTACGTGTCCGTTGAGAAAGGACAGGAAGACGATTGTACAAAAACCTATAAATAATATATATACAACTTTTGAGATCCTCATATATATACTCTAATATAAACAACTATTGTGTACAAATAATTTAATACATACCTCGGTATACTCTAATATCGATGGCAGTGGCCCAATCCATCTCAACTATAGCTTTCATATCCTCGATGTTGATCATTACCAAGCTATTCCGGAGCCCACAATGTTATCGGGCGGTAAAAAAATTTGGTAAATCTGGTTCATTTTTTGAATGTGGACCTTTAGAGAATCGATGTAGTTTCGGAATTCATCATTGGGAAATTGACCAACATGTTGGACTGTTTGTATAGAAGATGGTCGGGAGAGTTTGGTAGTGGAAGGGAAGGTTGGGACACTTTCATGGAAGGGAAGGTCGGGACACATGGGGTACCTAGTATATATTAAAAAAATGATTAATTAGCTAGTTAGTTAACACACATTATAGTCATTTAATTATTAACAAAAATATTGTCACTTACAACGACAAGTTGTTCAGGCCATGCCACAAAAGTACTAAGTGCTTGATCCACAGTAAATATATCCGCATTAGCAATTGGAGCAGGCAATGTGTGCAGACCCTCTATTGAATAGTCTACCCTAACTCTCAAATGGTTTTCGGGCATGGCACGATTGTGCGATGTGGCACTCAATTGGTTACATATCAAACCCCCATCTGCAACCTTTCGATGTGGGTTTGCAATATATAGCTCACATTCACAGTTATCCTAAATCAATTATAAAGAAAAATAAATATACATGATAATTTTATCAAATACATATGTACAAAAAACAGGTCGAGTTTTGTTAAATACCTGTGTTGAAGGGATGGTGCAGCTATCTCGGGCGCTATGGTGGTGCAGCAGGGGGTGGTGCAGCAGGGGATGGTGCACCAATCCTTTGTGCCAAGAGCTGCTTAAACATCTGTCTCTCTTCCATTAGCACAGCAACATTCTTGGATAGCTCGTCATACTTTTCCGCCATGACTCTACAATCCCGCACCCCCTTGCTTTGGCTCTTCTTTGGCCCAAACACAGTTGTCGGAGGAATCCCATATCCATAACCTCTAATCCGACCCTGTCTCTCTTCCCTTCCCAAGGCACGAGCAAGGACATCTTGGTGACCATCACAATCTGTTAAATCTCCTTGTGATACAGATTGTGATATGCTTTGCTGATGCACAAACATAAATAACGGATAAAATTAATAAACAAGTGTCAAGTGAAATTTAATCGACAATAAAAAATATGTCCACGTGTCAAAAAAAAATCGAGTAACGGATAAAAATAATAAACAAGTGTCAAAGAAATTTAATCGAGAATAAAAAATATGTCCACGTGTCAAAAAAAATCGAGTAACGGATAAAAATAATAAACAAGTGTCAAAGAAATTTAATCGACAATAAAAATATGTCCACGTGTCAAAAAAAAATCGAGTAACGGATAGAAATAATAAACAAGTGTCAACGAAATTTAATCGACAATAAAAATATGTTCACGTGTCAAAAAAATCGAGTAACGGATTAAAAAATATAGTCGGACACAAATTCCAACTTGCAATTTTTTCATGAATTTTGGAATACTTACAATTTTGTCCTTGACCTCCTTAGTTTTCGGATCCACAATCTCCCCATCCTTGTTTTGTCGGGCCTCTAACTGGATAAATCGCATTTGCGATCAAGGGATTCTTGAGTTGGATCTTTCCTCTTCCAAGAACTATTTAAGTTTAATAATTGTTAATCAAGCTGTAAATTAAAAGATTCATTAAATCATAATAAATTAAACTAATTGTGTCTTACCAATCTTTCTTCGAGAATTTGATATCCACTAGAACCTCCTCTATAAGGTACTCGGGATTAGAAGCTCTTTCTTTATTCGCTTTGCTCTTTTTCTATTTAAAAAGATAAGTATACATTAATGAATGATATCTACTTGTGAAATATATATATAACTTAAATAATTAATATACTAACCAGGAAATCCGGATCTGTAGTGCGTATATCTACAAATTTGGTCCAATCCTCCTTAGTTATAATTCCGGCATACGATCTTTGGAGGCTCTGTCGATGGTCCCATCGGGACGTTTGAGATACTTTTTCCCCACATCGATTACGTAAGCCCTATGCAACCTTCCCGCTTCCTTCAGTATCCAATCTCTTCGGGACTCATCGACATCAAAGTGTTTCTAGTTATACATAAAAATGGATTAAATAAATATAACTAAAAAATCACTAAATAAGATTATTAAAGAGGTCTAAAATTATATAACTGTATTAAGTCCCAAAAATCATCTTTCAGTTTAGGCAAAACTCGATTATCTTTCTCATTCCAACTTTTAATTGAAATTGGAAAGATTTGCTTCACCTTAGTACCAATAAAGCTAATTAAATTTGTGCCGTTGTCTCCAATTGGCAAACCTTTAACACTCCATCGGACCTTAAATAATTAAATCATTAAATAATTAGATAACTTGGAAAGGTAGAGAACAACATTAATAATTAGTAATTAACTTACCTTATATTTCTCGTGTCCTTTACTTATCCGATTGACGATATTCTTTTTCGATGTAATTCCTCGGGAGTGAACTTCTTTGTGTTTCTATCACCCCCATCACCACCACGACTACTCTCGTGATCACTATGTGATGCCATCGACTTGCAATGACCCAAATGAAATAGACTCGGTGAGTTTTAGCTTTAAAATTGTTTAGAACCAACAAACACTTAACAAAATATAGAAGAAGCCATGCACTAAGTGTGATGAAAGCCATAGCACTAAGTAACCTAGAGTAAACATACAGAGGAAAGCCATGCACTAAGTATATAACCTAGAGTACTAAACATATATAGGAAAGCCATGCACTAAGCAGAGAAAGCCATGCACTAAGTAACCTAGAGTAAACAGAGAAAGCCATACACTAGGAAAGTCATGCACTAGTCAAGTTAATAATGCTATCTAAGCTAGACTAATCTAACAACTAATTAGATACAACATTGAGCTAAGTAATGCAGAGAAAGCCATACAAAAGATACATAACAAACCATAAAAAACCATAACAAATAGTCATTGCGGTGAGAGAGGTGGAGAGTGCGTGAGTGCGAAATACCTTTTGAAAAGGAGAGAGAGTGAGAAAAAGGAAACAAATGGGAGTGAGCTGCGTGGTAAGATAGCACCAACGAGAGAGAGGATGAGCGAAGAGGATAGGTTTCTCGTTTTACGTTTTCTGGGTCGCGTTTATGGGTTTTTCGGGTCGTAGCACCAAGGAGATGAACGAAGATGAACGAAGAGGGTTTCTGGGTCGTGGAGGTTCGCAAAGGTACGATGAACGAAGATGAGTTACGGGTTGTTCGTGGAGAAAAGTTAGGTAGATGAGTTCGGGTTGTGCGTGAGTGTGTGAGGGAGATGAGAGGCGCGCCTTGTAAAAATTTTAATAGCATTCCTAGCGTTTTTACATAAAACGCTAGGGATCAACTAGCGGCGTGTTTACCATTCCTAGCGTTTTCAGAAAGCGCTAGGAATGCTAGTAAAGGTGCTATAGCATTCCTA
Organism: Oxytropis ochrocephala; assembly: GCA_020916435.1. Taxonomy (NCBI): domain Eukaryota; kingdom Viridiplantae; phylum Streptophyta; class Magnoliopsida; order Fabales; family Fabaceae; genus Oxytropis; species Oxytropis ochrocephala. The sequence goes on along the minus strand of CM037094.1, from coordinate 12,912,251 downwards.
GCGTTTTCAAAAACGCTAGGGATGCTATAGCACCTTTACTAGCATTCCTAGCGTTTTATGTAAAACGCTAGGGATGCTATAGCACCTTTTACTAGCATTCCTAGCGTTTTATGTAAAACGCCAGGATCAACTAGCAGCGTGTTTACCATTCCTCCTGGCGTTTTACGTAAAAGCGCTAGGAATGCTAGTAAAAGGTGCTATAGCATTCCTAGCGTTTCAGTAAAACGCTAGGGATGCTATAGCACCTTTACTAGCATTCCTAGCGTTTTATGTAAAACGCTAGGGATGCTATAGCACCTTTTATTAGCATTCCTAGCGTTTTACGAAAGCGCTAGGGATCCTCTAGCTCTCTTTACAATTCCTAGCGTTTTAACTTTAAAAGCGCTAGGTATTGAATGAATTTTTAACTTCATTTCTAGCGTTTTCACTCTAAAAACGCTACCTATTGACTGATTTTTTTAATTATTTTTTTATTTTTGTTTATTCTCCCTTTTAATTACAACCTATTAATTCATTCCCTTCAGCCAAAATTCATCAAATATCATTCCAACAAAATTCAGCCAATATCATTACAATCCAATATATAGATACACACAAAATTCAACCTATTAATAGATATTTTTGTTTACAAATCATACAACATCATAAGTAACTTACATTATGAAACTCAAAAGTAGCTACAAATTAAAGCTATACCATATATAACATAAATGACTACTGTCTTGACCACTAGATCTCATGATCACTAAGTGATGCCATCGACCGCAATATAACATAATCCATGTTATTGTTAAATTTACAAAAACAATATAATAATTATCTATTAATAAAAATAACGAGAAATCATTAAGTCTATATTACCTTTTCCTTTTCCTAGATAAAATTTTGTTTGCAATTCGCGTCTTGGTATTTTTTTCCGACGAATAAAAATTCCATCATTATGATCTTTTCTAAAATATATAACATCCTCTATAGAAGTATTTTCCCCTATTATTGGTTACGATGTTACGAAGAGCGGGTCGTCCTCAACACCAACATCATCGGGTGCTTCATCATCATCGTTGTTATACACAAATTTTTTGTCGATCAATAGAACAATAGACCAATTGATATTAAGCTGGATCGGTGACATAAAACACTTGTTGAGCTTGCGATGCAAAAATAAAAGGTTCATCTTTATATCCTAACTTGTTGAAATTCACCCGCATGAACCCTAATTCATCAATCAGAAACCAAAGATTATTGTCAACCCATTCACATTTGAACACGGGCTCTGAAACATATTGTAATCCAACTCCCATATGTGTTCAATGAAGCCAAAGTAAGACATATTCGCATATATGGGATTTCTATCTTTGCTTTGGATGCATGCATAGAATGAGCTACAAGAGTCACCCCACTATTTTGCATTTTACTCGATCATCTTGTTCTTTTGTATAGAAAGTGCACTCGTTCATTAGATAGTTGTTGTAAGAGAAGACATGTATATTTGGACCTTTTGCTAACCATCTCAATCTTTTTGAAATCGAAGTAGGATTGAAACACACTCACCATCAATGTGATGTTTTAGCCACACTATGAAACTCCTATTGTGTTCTTTTGCTAACCAAACTTGCTTCTTTCCGGGAATTGACTCTTAAGAATCTCCTTGTGCTTGGCAACATATGAATCAACCTCACTATCATTGTGAAGAACGTACAAGTGTGCTTGCTCTAGTTCTTTCCTTGATACCATCACTAATTTATTTCTGTCATCCCTTTACTAATCCTTCTGCATGACGAGACCTTGGCGATCCCACAGAATATTCAAGACTAGATAGATAGCCGTGCAAAACTCAATAGCCTCTTCAACTATGTAGCGCTCAACAATACAACCCTCAGTCGTGATCGATTTTTCACATATCCTTTTAATATCTTCATGTAACGCTCAAACGGATACATCCATCTCATGTAACATGGGCCACACAATTGTGTCTCTCTAAACGGATGAACTATTAGATGAATCATTATGTCGAAAAAGGAAGGTGGGAAATACATCTCAAGCTCACACAAAGTGATGATAATTTCTCTTTGCAATGTTGGCAACTTTCTCAGGTCAATCACTCTACTACAAATCGCCTTAAAGAATAAACAAAGTTTGGTTAAGGTCCGACGCACTTTCTTAGGCAAAATGGATCGAATACCAATGGGTAGCAAATTCTCCATGAGAACATGACAATCGTGGGACTTTAGAGACTTTAACTTGAGGTCTTTAATCGATACAAGAGTCGCCACATTTGAAGAGTATCCTCTGGAACTTTAACTCCATGAAGAAACTCACAAAAGACAGTCTTCTCCTTTCTAGATAGAGTATGAGTCACGGAGGTAGATATGTACGTGTACCCTTCTTTACCGGACCCAATTCAGGTCTCAAACCCATACTAACCAAATCCAACCTTGAGTTGATGGTATCTTTAGTCTTACGGCATATTGAGTAAGGTACCAATGACACTTTCGAAGACATTCTTTTCAACATGCATCACATCAATGAAATGCCTTACATATAATGACTTCGGTATGGCAACTCAAAGAAAATCGACTTTTTCTTCCACCCCGTTTGGCAATCTCTCCCGCAAAAGGCTTCCCAAATTTAATGTTCAAATCTTCCACCTTTTCAAATACACATTCGCCCGTCAAAGGCGGGGAGAGCTCTACGTGTTCTGTATTCCCATCAAATGCCTTTCTCCACAATCGATAGTGATGAGTTGATGGCAAAAATCTACGATGACCAAGATAGATATTCTTCTTACCATGTTCCAACCACATCCAACTGTGTTGTCTTCACATATAGCATGCACTGCGCCCTTTGTTATCTGCACCCAGATAGATTGCCGTATGCGGGAAAGTCGTTAATTGTGCCAAAGATCATAGCCCTCGTGGTGAAACTTTCTTCTCTGAACCCATCATACACCTCTACCCCAGTCTCCCACATTTGCTTCAAGTCTTCAATTAAAGGAGCCAAGTATACATCAATATCATTTCTGGTTGTTTGGGCCTGAGAAATTAACAAAGACAAAGATCATATATTTGCGTTTCATGCAAAGCCACGACAGTAAGTTATAAATCGCCAAAATCACGGGCCATGTATGTGGGAGCTACTCGGATACCGTGCGGGTTAAATCCATCGCCAGACAATGCAAGGCGTAGGTTTCTCGGGTCATCCCCGAAATTAGGATACTCAATATTGATTTTTTCCATTGCGGAGAATCTGTAGGGTGTCGTAGCATACCATCTTTAATCCTTTCATCCTAATGCCATGTCAAGTGTTTTGCATCTTCGAACTACGATACATGCGCCTAAATCGAGGAATTATAGGAAAATACCACAACACCTTTTGTGGAGCGGACTCTTTCTTCTTATATGCGCGATTGCATTACATTTAGGACACGACTTTAACAACGCATGTTCATTCGAAATAAAATGCAATCATTCGGACAAGCGTGTATCTTCTCATAGTTCAAGCCAATAGACCCCAACATTTGCTTTGCATCATACGTCCGAGAAGGAAGCACATTATCATTCGGCAACATTTCTTTCGAAGTGAGAGTAAATCGGTAAAGCTCTTATCCGTCCATCCGTGGCGAGTTTTCAAGTTATACAACTTGATCACGACCAATAATTTTGTGAATTCATTACAACCCGCATACAATGGTGTCTCGCGCATCGCTTATCAACTTCTCAAACATTTCGGGACAATCATTAAGATCCTCTTCAACCACCTTTGCCATCTCTTCAAATTCGTTCGCATCAAATGAATGTGTTAAGGTGTCAACCGTGGCGCATATCTCTTACTAATATCATTCATATTTGAAGATTCACCTTTTTCTCACCGTGCATTATCCAACAAGTGTAACTTTGATCAATTCCATTCGCCTTTAAATGTCGTACAAACTCCTCAAAGCGATCGATTTTACATAACAACACCTTAAACAAGGACATTTCATACCACTAGAAGTCCCTAAACGTTCAACAAAGACAAACTCACAAAATAATCCACTCAAATGTATACTCCTTGGACGGACGATTGGCGGACATCCAATTTCTATCCATAATTTCCAAATTATATTTATAATAAAATCCACGAGAAGAGAACTTTAACATATGACCCATCAAGCAATTCGAATATAATGAAGAATCAATTCATATAAAAAAACAAACAAAAATTCCTCTTTTAAAATTTTTTCAAATCCACTCCTTATTTTCCCAAGCTATATCTATATCATATTATAGTCTTCCAAATAATTAATTTATGTTTAACAAGAAGAGGCTAGTGGTAAAAAAAAGAAGAAGAAGAGTCTAGTGTGCACAAGTGACAAAACTAATATATTTCTAAACTAGAACCCATAATTAATATCTAACAAGAAACATAGCAAGGAACAAAAAACTCACCAATGTTGTGCGAGTGAGAGAGATGATGTTCACAGAGAGAGATGATTTTCGTTGAGAGAGATGATGTTAATTTGAGTTAGGGTGTTAGGGTTTTTGCGTTTACGGGTGAGTGATTTTGCGTTTACGGGTGAGAGTGTTAATGAGAAAGGAAGTAGCTCAATGGGAAACAAAAAAATATTATTTAACCATACCTAGCGTTTTCTAAAAACGCTAGGGATCTATCTAGCGTGTTTTCTAAATACCTAGCGTTTTGAATAAAAGCGCTAGGGATGCGTCTAGAGTGTTTACTAAATACCTAGCGTTTTATAAAAACGCCAGGATCTATCTAGCGTGTTTTCTAATTGGCTAGCGTTTTGAAAACAAGCGCAGGATCTGTCTAGAGTGTTTTCTAAATAGCTAGCGCTTTATAAAAAACGCTAGGGATCTATCTAGCGTGTTTTCTAATTGGCTAGCGTTTTGAATAAAAGCGCTAGGGATCTGTCTAGCGTGTTTTCTAATTTGCTAGCGTTTTAAGTAAAAGCGCTAGGGATCTGTCTAGCGTGTTACCTAATTGGTAGCGTTTTAAAGTAAAACGCTACTAATGGTGTAGCGTGTTATTAAAATGGGTAGCGTTTTTTTATAAACGCTACTAAAGGTGGCGATCTCTTTTTACAATTCTGGCGTAGTGCACCTGTCCAATTATTATTTTTTAAAAATACAACATCGTTCTATGTCATATGCCCATATGCCACACCATTGTCTCACAAAAAAAAGCGGCCCAACTAGACAAAATTAAAATGGCATTAATATGTGGATTTTGAATTCAAATTCAAAAATTAAACATGTAATAAAAATTGTTTAACAACTGGATATGATTAGGTGATCTGATTCTCAGAATATACACATTCAAGAATGTGTGTACACATCAACTATCCAAGTATTATTTTCAAAAATACATTATTGTTCCATGTCATATGCCCATATGTCACATCATCGTCTCACAAAAAAAATGCCCAGTTAGACAGAATTAAAATGGCATAGCATATATTAAAAATGGCATTAATAGCATTAATGTATGGATTTTGAATTCAAATTCAAAAAATAAAATGTAATAAAAATCGTTTAACAGCAGGATATGATAATGTGATCTGATTCTCACAATATGTAATTATTAAATAACCATCCGATTTTTTAAAATAGTGGAGTATTGTGGGAGTGATGTTCAACATATATGTCTACAAAATTGTAGAAAGCAGATATATACATATGACTTTGCATATTTGCATCAAAGGTGTGGATGGCATAATGGTTTGTCACACTCATTTTGAGCACATGGTCATGCGATTGGATCCTATAGATGATTTTTTTTTTTTGTTCAGGATAATGATGTAACGAAAAAAACAAAAAGGTGCGCTGAAGGAACCTGATGGGATTCAAACTCACAACCCCAAGGCGAGGGGTCGCAACACTTAACCACTGGGCGAAGCACCACATGTGAAATGTTGTGAATGCTAATGATATATAACTGTTAGTGCTGACATAAACCTTTTTGAAGAGTTGTTGTCTTTCACCAAAAGACATGAACTTCTCTACAAATAGAGACATTCTAAAGTCAGGAATGAATATATACGAAATTAATCTTCCACAAGTTCAAATTCCATCATTTTATTATTCTAAATCACTACTAAAAAAACAAAAATTAAGAGATGCCCAAAATCCCTCTCTAAATAGCCAAAATCCGTCACTAAATGATTTAGAGAGGAATTTCATGATTTAACCATTATTAAATCAAACAATTTTGGCGTCACAAAATTTTTTTTAGAGAGGATCTCGATAATCCTCTCTAATAATGCGAGGAGAAATCCGTCGCTAACAGAGAGAAAAACGATTCCGCCTCTAATAGCGAGGAAACAAACACGCGTCTCTAATAAGAGGAACACAGAGCTAATAGTGAGGAAAATACACGCTAATAGAGAGGAATATTTTTCGTCGCTAATGGTGAGGAACAATTTCCTCTCTAATATTTGTGATTTAAATGAATTATTTTTACAAATACCAATTGTTTTAATTTATCTATTTCCACTTATATTTGTAAGAAACCTTTTTTAAAAAAACACAATAGATTCGACTCCACTGGGGATCGAACCCAGAATCTCTGGTTCCGTAAACCAGCGCCTTATCCATTAGGCCATGGAGTCATATTACAAAATTATGAGGTGCAAGAGATAATAAAAAATGGATGGCTTAACATGATAAGAAACCAATAACCACTGAGCACATAAATCACTTCAACGTTTGGAACAAGCTTCAGAACAAGGTTCCACAAATATTATACAACCTAAAAATCTGGCAAGATACAGACCATAGGCACAAAGAAAATAATAAATTTCTAACTTATTAAACTTCTGATAACATCACTGTCAACTCAATATAATAAACATTTGAAAAGTGACATCAACAACAATGTCTTCAAAATCTGTGAATGAAAAAGGGTACCGAGAAAACTACCAATACATTTAAGCAGTAAAGGATTCATTTAAATGTAAATTGAGATCAAAATCCCATTTTAAAATTTCTCAACTGAGGTTTCTTATTTTAGGGAATAGGTAGAAAATGAAAACTATATCACTTACTTCAGGTACAACCATAACCCTAAGTGTATTGTATGATTCACCAACAATAAAGCAAAGCATGAGGATGTGCATCAGGTCAAGAATCAGGGAAGCAAACTTACGCCAAGTGAAGGGAACAAACCAAAAAAACAGAATCACTAACCGCAAGAGCACGTATATCAGCACACGAGACAACTCCAGGACATGCTTGTTCCACATCTTCTTTAATCATGTCAATTTTGTCAAAACCTCTCAAGGTTTGATTTGGAATAGCTTGCTTCTCAACTGAACTGCTGTTATCACCATTCACATCCAATAGCAATGAAGCATCACACCCTGATTCAGCACATTCCAAGCAATTAAAACATCAAATCAAAAAACCATGATCATAGCAACAAGAAGCTTTTTTTTATTAACACACCACATGTATAACATGGTTGTTTGATATCTCTCACCACACTAGGGCATACATGTGCGTGGCACAGATGCCAGCATAGATGCCGACCGCAAAGATGAAATGTCGGCGCATAAACCAAAAGGCTTGCCGGCAGCGATTCGCAACATCACAATCATAAGAGACACTGATAGCAATTAACATTATCATTACTTTAATCCTAAATTGAAACTAAAATCAAATACAAATTTCATGTAATTAACAAAATAATTCCAAACTACCCTAATTTTGTTTTCAGAGGAAAGTTAAGGAAGCGGTAAATGTAAAATTCAGCTTGTTAAATTATGCAACTAAATATATTTTTATTGAAATCAACCAAACCAGCACTAAAAAGATGAGGATGGAAATTATATATCAAATATAGATTAGGCAAAGAGTTGCTACTTGTTAAATAAAATTTGGCAATGAGATTATATTTACCTGATAAAACCATACAAGTTGTGATACTCATTTCTCAGAATATTACGGAAGAGATGACCTTGGTCAGACTTTAATCTGATAAGAAGGTCAAAATAATGCATATTCGAACCACCACCAACATGCTGCTCAAATTCCACATAGGCAATCTAGTAGGATACAATGAAACAACAAACCTTAATCAGTAGTACCATGTAATATAATATGGATGTTAACAATTATCAAAATCTGCTCATCGGTGAGTTCGATTACACAACCTGGATTTTACCTCCTCATAAACAATAAGAGTTTTAGGTAGAAAGAAGAAGGCCTTCTCGAGGGGATACAGTATTCCATCTTCAGCTTCGTGACTTTGATCCCAGACAAGACACGTAATATTATGGTGAACACTTCATGAATGAAACATATCAATTATTGTATCACATGCAAGATGCATCCAAATTCTCAAATTCTAAGGGTTATTTATCAACAAATCAATAATCAAAAGTTTTTATGAAATACCTTTTAAGATAACTCCAACTTGTCTTACTTTGCGTTATAAAGATCTTCATTTATTGCCAATTCACTTTCAACCACATAAGCTACACAGAAATGAGTAAAACAATGTTAGGCTCAGAAGCACACAAAATATGTATCACCTAAATTGGTAAACCACAAACCAATGCGCAATTACCTACATAACAATATGAGGATACAAAGTCTGTCCTTTCCAAATAGGTGGATCAAGAGTAATAACAGCGAAGGTATGTGGCTGATTAGACTACGAACGGATACACAACCAGTTGACAAGCCTCCTCCTGAGATTGGCATAGTTTCTAAAGTTTGAGATCATGAACCAAGAGAAAAAGATTAAGAATACATAATATGCTGCAGGAAAAGGAGTCACGACCTTACCACCTTGTACAAGACACATCTCATCAAGTTTCTTATGAAGATAGTCAAGAACATGAACAGCCAGGTCTGCTGCAGGTACAAAATCACACCATACCATCACTGAAATCAACTAAATTTGAAGAGCCATATCATATATGATTTGAAAAAAGTCAAACAATTTGGAAAACTAATCCAAATGTAACCTAGCTTTCTGCTTTATAAAAATCAAATTGCAGTGACATAATAGTTGGAAACCCAATAGTGTAAGTATAGACACAAATAACTAGTATTAATTCTACTATTTTTTAAAAATTGTAAAGAGTAGACCTTGAAACAGAATTTGCCAATCCTAACAAGGTTGGAGTAGATATGACATCTGCATTGTTCATTGTCACTTCCTCCTTCAAAGCATTATTCCATAACCGCTGCATCACAACAATATAACTTTGTTCAAAAAAATGAGACAAAAGTAATAGAATAGAGTTGGATTGGATTCTTTAGGGCATAATAAAGAAACTTTATGCCAGCCACGCTGAAGCAGAGGTTGCAAAAGCCTTGAAAGTGGGAGGAGGTTTTGGAACTGCAGTTTCAATTTTATTGATTGTAATCTCTCTCTATCAGTTGGAGGCACGATGCTACGAAGATAAATTGATTGAGTAGTGAATGGAGACTTTTCAGGGAAAGATGAGTGAAATTCCACTCACTCACACTCACACTTCATTTTCCACACTCACTTCCAAATCACAACCTAAGAGCCAGAGAGAAGCAGAATCGCACTTCTGATGAAGAGAAGCAGAATCGCAACTAGAGAGAAGTAGAATCGCTGATGAAGAAGCAGAAACGCTGATGAAGAGAAGCAGAATCAGATCACCTTAACACGTTAGGGTTCAAACACTAAGGATCAAATAGTTAGGGTTTTGCATTTTGGTGGCGAACGGTGAGTGACGGTGAACGGTGGTCACGTTAGGGTTAAAGCGTTTTGGTGAGTGGTAGGTGAGTGGTAGGCGAGAGGATGAGCGATGAAGGGTTTACTGAGAGAGCGAGAGTTTTTTTTTAACCAAACCTGAGAGAGAGAGAGAGAGAGAGAGAGAGAGAGAGAGAGAGAGTTAAGTTAGTGGGAAGGGTTTGAACAAAAAAAAAAAGAGGGTAACTCTATTAGTGAGGGATTCCAGGTTCCTCTCTATTAGTGAGGTTCCCTAAATCCGTCTCTAAACATCTTTTCAGTGTTTTGTGACGAATTTAGCTACGAAATTTTTAGAGAGGAATTTTTTTCATCTCTATATTCGTCACAAATGTAATCCAGCTGAATTTCCTTTTTCCGTAGCTAAATCCCTCACTAATTGTGAGGGATATTTATCCATCTCAAAAAATTCCTCTCTAAAAATAAATTTTCTAGTAGTGAATCATTCTCTTTCTTATGCGCAAATTGAAGTTAGAGAACTATTATTCTGTAAAATACTATTGATGATACACTTGGTATGAGTGTGCGAACCATGTCAAGAAACTCCATTGTATTATGATGGGATTCATTGGTCATCCTATTGCATGCAATATATAGTGATTGGTGGGCGAATCGAATCTAAAGCTTAGTGTTTATACACGCTTTGGAGTCTTGTGCGATAATGAATTCACTTTTTTGTTTGTTCTTTACTAGTGCGTATGACCCGTGCGATGCACGGGTTATACATTGTAGTAATTGAAAATAATGTAGTAATTTAGGAATTAGTTTTTATTGTTTGATTTACTGATAACCAACTGTTCAAATGCGCACAAAATTCGCAAGATACGTTGGAATATTCGTACGTATCGAATAAATACATGTGATTAGGGACACATATGAGTATAATAAAATCTGCAAAAGGTTCTAGAAAATCCCAATGTAATGTCTACTGTATGCCAAATTCCAAATACCGTATTTGTATACTCATAATTAAATAAATTTCATATTTGGTGCAGGTAGTGAGGAGGTGCGAGTGTACTGGAAAGAAATTGTGGGAATTTACGGATTATATGATAGGGGAGATAATGATATGGTAAAAAAATAATTATGTGTAGTAATGAGTGATTAGTGAGCCCAAATTTTGTGGAGCTGAATGGTCAATGCAATTGGTACAATAATATGAACATTTTTACCGTCTTAATTTTGCTGGCGGTTGTTCTTAGATAGGTTGCCAACTCGAGATAATCTTGTTAGAAGGAGTGTGATTATTAGTAATAATCGTTGCCCATTTTGCAACTGTTTTGATGAGACCGTGAATCATATTTTCTTTCAATGTTCTTTCGTCAAAGGTGTTTGGAAAGAAGTCTTAAGTTGGGTGGGTATAGTTGTTGATGAAGAATTAATCCACAGGTTTGCAACATTTTTGGGATTACTACCAACAAGTGTCGCAATCAACCATTAAAAAACACATGCATATATATTATTTTTTGGTTAGCAACTACCTGGATTATTTGGAGAGAAAGAAACGGTGTGATCTTTCAAGGGGCGGGGAAGGATTATCATGGTGTCATCAACAAAATCAAGCATATATCATGGGGATGGTGTATGGGGAAAGCCTGTGTAGTAAGGAGTGCTTCTATTTCAGATTGGTGGATTTCCCCTTTACCTTGTATTATGGTTGCTAAAACTTCCAATTGACATTCTTGTATTTGGGTTGGAGTATTTCTAATACTCTTCCTGTAATATATATATATAATTCATTTTCTTATAAAAAAAATAGTTTGAGGAAAATATGACCATGTGGATTTATAATTATTTCAAGTAATCAGGTAAAAAATATGTATATGTGATTTTGTGGAGGAAAAAGTGGATCGGTATTATTGGCAAGATTAAATATGCCAATTAAAGGCAATTGAAACGTTTGAGGAAAATGTGGATCGGAATTTATATTTTTTTTCAATACGGCAGTTATGGGTGTTATTGTAGTTTTTTTGTGTGAGTTGATCGAATTTTTCTTTCAACATTTTAAAATCGTTAATTAGAGTCTTAAAATGGTCTTGCCGTTTTCCTTAACGCAATTATGTTAGCACACTTACCCTAAAAAATGAAATTAGAGTCGATAGATGAGTTTGTAATTTGATTTTTTTCCTTGTTGAAAACTCAAATTGTAACCGTAAGGGACAACAACAGCATCAATGTAATAAGGCAAAGATATTGCTACCCAACATTATTCAATTTAAAAATATCATGATACTCTAAACCCAAAGAACCAAAAAACCATGACTTTTGTAATTCTTTCAATACAAAACACAAGACAATTACAAATAAGACAAATACAATCTAGCTTGCTAAAACTCAATTCCTGCGTAAATTCTCTTATTGAAACCTCTGTTATGATCAGGAAAACAAATGGATATGGTTACTCCGTAATTGCAACCAAATTAGGTGTTGTCGTGATAATTGAATTGGCATAAATTGTTGACATGCGATATGAAAGATATTACTGCAATTGAAGGATTGTGATTAAAATCAACTAACAGTAAAATTTGGCATATAAATCATGACGACTCAGCACATATGCCATTGAAAATTATTTAAAATACAGAAAGCATACTACCTCTTCTTTCATTTTGTATAGGACAAAGTGGTCAATGATGGTTTTCATCATGCATATGCTACTAACAAAAAACCTACTATGAGTAGTCACTGGCTGGATGTTGGGCCGATCAACTTTAAATAGATAAGTTTACCTGAAATTGCCATCCAATTCATTCACTCACTCACCTACATCGAAGAAAAATATCCGTTAGATTATGATTTCTGAATAGAAGCAAACAACTGAGAGGAAGATAATCGAAAAGTCTTCACGGTGTCAATGGGATCAACATGATTGATACAGAGGTGCTCATTGTAAAAGATGAAGGCTGCATCTCCCTCACTACAAGAAAAATGGGATTTTTTGGCGGATTTTTCCGCCAAACACCCAATTCCGCCGCAAAAACAGGTTTTTTCGGCGGATTCTTCCGCCGGTAAATAGCTGGTGGCAACGTATTTCCGGCGGATTTTAAGTCATTTCCGGCAGATTTTGCGGTGGAATTTGCGGCGGATTTCCCCCGGTACCTTCCGGCGGAATTTTGGACTTTCTGGCGGATTTTTCCGCCAAATTTTTTTTTTCAAATCCGCCGAAAATACACTGAAATCCGCCATTTTTTTTTTTTTTTTGAAATCCGCCGAAAAGTACTTTTTTTAAAAAAAAAATATTTAAAAAAGCTGAATAAACGTTTTTTAAAATTAAATAAATTTTAAAAAAAGAATATAAATAACATATTTAAATTAAAAAACTCAAATAGTGATAACCAAATAAAATATTTTTTAAAAATAAATAAATAAATTTAAATTAAAAATATAAATAGCATATTTAAATTAAAAAACTCAAATACCAAATAATAAACATCCATAATCAACCAAATAATAAAACATTCATAATCAACCAAATAATAAACATCCATAAATTAAAATCCAACAAATCACTTTGATATCCATAATAATAAACATTCATAATCAAATATAAAGCTACTAAGGTGCGTGCTCATCCGAGTCATCTCTGTGATAATAGTTTGATCCTTGTGCTGGTTCATCAGGACCGAACAAAGCAGCTTCTAACGCACTATAGTTTAGATCAATATTATTGAAGAGATGGGGTGATTCTTTGCTTTGGGGATCTTCTTCTTTGGGGTTGCTATACATTTCAACTCTTTGAGGTGGTGGATCAGTCTTGGGGAAGAATCTATGGGATGGATATCTGCTTTGTCATTTGGGGTGGTGGATCAGTCCGGGGGAGGATCTTTGGGAGGATCATGATGATGGTGGTGGATCTTCTTTGGGGTGGATACTACGTGAGAATAATGGGCATGTGGATACTGCTGAGGGTACGGAGGATACTGAGGCCAAGACTGCGGCTGGTAGGAAGCCATATGTGATGATGATGATGATGATGGCCTCGAAGGATGGTTCATCTGAGCCATCAACTGCTGAATGCGCTCATCAGTTCTCCTAGCTTCCTCAGCAACTGCTGAAAATTTAATATATTACAAATTTATCTAAAAAGTATTATCAACATAAATTAAATATTAATAAATACGTTATATTTATTTTTTTAACTACTATATTATTATATTTCATATTTTCTAAATAATATTAACACAAATTAAAATTTAATAAATATAATCATTATTTTATTTTATTTCGTATTTATGTGTTATTTATTAAAAATTATTAACATATAATTTTATTAACATATAAATTCGTCATTTTTTAACGTAAAAAAATATTTAAAAGGTTTAAAATATTAAAAAAATATTAACATATAATTTCCTATTTTGTAATAAATACATTAATTTTACTTTGTACTACTTTATTTACTAATAATATCAAATAAAGTTTAATGACAACTAATAACTTTAATAACTAACCGGTGGTGCTGAGAAGACTCTGACTTGATGCTAAACCGGAATCCTTTGAAGAAAGAAATAGAGATCACCAAACTCAAACAAATCCTAAACAAACAACACCACAATTAGTAACAAACTATAAGTTAAAACAAAGTATAAGTTCAAATAAAGTTTAAACTAAAACATACCTTCAAAACTTTGATAGAGGAGAAGAAACAAATTGAGAGAAGTGTTGAGAAAGAGTAAAGATTGAATGTGAGAAGTGTTAAAATTTGAGAGAAGTGTTGGGAGAGTGAAGAGTGAAATCGAATTATAATAGAGTGAAGGGTGTGGAAGGAATGAAATCGGAATATAAGTAAGGGAACTTGAAAAAGAGCCGTTGTTCAAGGCGACGTTTTCGGCGGAATTCAAGTCCTTTTCGGCGGATTGACTTGCGTGGACCGAGGAGTCCTTTCCGGCGGAATTCAAGTCGTTTTCGGCGGATTTTCAAATTTTGTCTTTTCCGGCGGAATTCACTGTCGTTTTCGGCGGAATTTCAAATTTTAAAATCCCACAAGTTTCGATGCAGCCTTGATCGTACCTTGACCAATGAAGTGTTGAAGTGTTGATTGGTTCGTCTATGGGCCGGTCGTTGAATGAGTGAAAGGACCGGTCCTGGCTTCACGCGTTGAGCACCTCGGGTGGTACCTGCAAAGACACTCCGACGATCTAGTGAGAGGTCGCTCGGGCAGATAGCACAAGGTTAGAGAACGTACCTGATGCCATATGCGAATGGCGTATATATACTGCGAGGTCCGACCGTTAGCGAGATTTTCGGCCGGCGAGAATTGCGCTCCAAGCAGCGTGTTTGGGCCGATCGAGTTGGGCCGGGCGCAGTCCAATTGCCGCTGGCGCTCGTATTCGGCCGATACACCGAGAACAGTTGCCCCAAGCCTCAGGTCGCTTAAGAGCGGGCTGAGGCTTGAATCGATGCCCCCAGGAGTGAAGTTATTTTGACGTAACGGACGCGGCCGTTCGCTCTCTCTGTAGGGCGGTGTCGACCGCTTGTCAACCATCGGCCGTGCGGTTGTGACGGTTGGTATTTACTGACATTTAAGACATGACGTTTGGTGTTTCCGAGGTCATGCGGAGACAACCATTGGTGAGAAGGCGAAGCGTTGTGACTCTTCGTATCCCGGCCCCTTCGCGCCCGCAGATCCGCACTATAAATAGTCCTTCTCATCGAGTTCATTTCTCACACTTCCAAGAATTGCTCGCCAACGACCGACTCATCCGTCGCCGACTTGCATCCGAAGGCGATTACGTCTACTAGCGACCGATCCACTACATCCGCTAAGGTATGAATCGATCTCTCCCTTTACCTTTTAAGCTTGAGTTTTTTCTTGAAAGCACTTCCCGTGCTTTTCCACGCCTCGTGATAGGGGTGTCAGTCGAGGATGGCCGGCTCGCCCCTCTCATGAGTGCTTTGCTCGATCGACCGACTCGATCCCTTTATCACAGTGTTTGTGTATGCCACGGACGGTTAATCGCTCGTATTCGAAACCGCCCTGATCTTTCGCCACATACATGTCGAGGCCGGGCGAGTCCAAGTCGTCTTCGGGCGACAAAGATTCTAGCTCTTCAAGCAGTTCCTCGAGCAGCACGGGCTCGAGTTCTCGTTCTTCCGGTCGGGGATCGGCCGGCTCAAGAGTACCGGCCTGTGTCTCGTCCCATTCTCGCCGGCGGCCGAGCAACTCTCCACCGCCCGAGGGCGTTGTATCCCGAGTGGAGGGAGAAGAAGAGGACGCCGACGTGATTATTATTGATGATGACGAGGTGCAAAGTGTCGTCCCAGTCGTGGACGAGGAGATGGTGGAGGCCGAGGGCGGCCGAGACGAAGAAGTCCAAGGAGAAGAGGTGATTCGCCCGAAGTCGATATTTCCGTCCGGAAGTCAACATAGGAGGGTCGACGGCGAAGGGTCGGCGAAGTCAAGCCGATGTAGCTCGAGATATATCGACATGTCTTGGGTGTCGGAAACTCTTCGCTCTAACAGAGCATTCTTACCGCTCGGTCACGATGCTTTGCCCGATCTACGGAGCGCGCTTGAAGACTCACCGGGCTGGAGGATAAGAGGCATGAAGGAGGGCGAAGATATCGCGACTTATTCTCCCAACTTCAAGTTCACGATGTATCGGCTCGTGTTCGAGAAGATGAAGATTACCCCTCCTTTTACCGAATTCCAACGCGACGCCCCGCGCGCCATATTGGGGTCGCCTTCACGCTTCATCCAAACGCATGGGCGTTTTTAAAGACTTTTGAGGTCTTTCACTGACCAAAGTGGGTCGGCGGTCTCGATGATGCTTTTCTTTGCTATCTTTGAGCCGGAAATGCTCTCGAGAGAAGGCCAACAAGGAGAAGAGGGAGCAAGTCTCCTTCAAGATGCAGAAGACCCACCACCGATTTTTCAAGGCATTCCAGGAGTCGTTGGGAGCGGCCTGGAAAAGCCAGTATTTTTGGATCGTTCCAACTGAAGAGGCCGGCAAGGCCGTTTCTGAGGTTCAACCGGACGGGATGCTAGGTCCCCCTTATTTCCCAATCATGTGGAATGAGGCTCATTTCTTCAAAGGTAGGCGACTACATCTATCTGATGAAAGACTTGGCGAGGCCGACACGGAGACTACGGAGATGATAAAGTCGTTGGCGAGTATGATGCGCCCAGATCCTAAGGGCGGCATACCTACCTTGCCGACCCTTTGTCTTGTACGAAGGCCAAGACCTGGAGGCCGAGATTGGTTCGCTTTTGAACTTTTTCTTTATATTTTTGCTGTCAGTCTTGTCAATCTTTTATTCTAACTCATAGCTCGTTATTTTGCAGAAAGAATGGCCGGCAAAAAGCGGGACACCGCCGCCTCGCCCCAAGCTTCCTGAAGGAGGGCCAAGAGATTTGATGGTTCTCGGTCGGGGGATAACCCTGAATCTTCCTCAAAGGTCCCCCAAACTCCTAAGAGCCAAGGGAAGAAGCCGGTCGGCAAGCCCTGGTCGCCTCCCCAGCTGCCGATCGCTCACCCAAGCGGCCAGCGTGATTGTCGGGTCCGGCCCCGCGACGGAGGAGATTCCCGTCATCTCGCTAGAAAGCTTGGGTACGGCCGATCCGGGAGCAAGATGTATGAAACCCATGGCGCTCTGCGCTTCTCTCCGCATGGGGTCGAGAAAGTCATGGCGAGGCTGGTGGTCGAATCGATGGTAATTTTATTTTTAGTCTTGTACTCTTTCGTCTATCTTTGTTCGACCGACTAACAACCCGTCGACCTAAATTTTGCAGAAAAGACAAGGCTTTAGCCGAGGCGCACTAAAATATGACAAGCTCGCCCGATCGAAGAAGGAGGCCCTCAAACGCGAGGGAGGATGACCGGGCCAAGCCGGGCGAAGAGGAACAAGGAGCTTCTTTGCTCGTGTCGCTACTTTGAAGGCCGATCTTGATGCTACGGCCAAGAGAGGCTGCTGGGCGGCCGATAAGGCCGAGTGGAGGGAACGATCCGAAAAGGTGGCGGGCGGTCGGAGGTTGCAATTGAAAGCGGTTCTACAATGCTGCTCTCGGCGGTGCGGGTATTGAATACCGTCCGCAGATCAATTTTGATGACAAGATGATCAAGCCCACGCACTATGTCGATAACAACAAGATCATGTTGCTGCGAAGTCGACGAGCAAGGCAACGTCATTCGCCGACCACCATTCTCTTTTAAAGCGCCATCGCGAGCGGTGTAAATTTTGTAACCGTTTAACTTGCCTTCGCACAACAATTTCTCGCGCCGTGCGCTTTTTGATTTGTGGACGCTCGGCATCGACCGGGCGTCCCTCGTTTTGTAATGACAATTTTCGTTTGCCTTTAATTACGCCCGTTCACATTTATATTGCTATGTCTGCGTGCTTCTTGCATTTGTTCGCCTTATTCATTTTGAACTGATGGGCCGCTCGGCGGCCGTTTCGTGCTACTTCGATAGCGCTCGTTTATGGTCGCTTTTCTTTACGCGCCTTGTATGTTTATTAATCTCCAAGTCTTCGAGTGTTAAAACCGTTCGGTCGTCGTTCGCGCTTATTTCGAAAGCATCCATTCTTTGATAAGTTTTAATATCCCAACGGGGCCTTGGATCGCTCGGCGACCTTCAATCAGGCCCTTTCAATGGCATTTGAGGTGGGTCGTTTCGACGGCCTACCGTGATGGGTTATCACTTAACCCTTGGGCCATTTTCGATGGCACTCGATGTAGATCGTTTCGACGACCTAGCGTTTATGGGCCATTTTCGATGGCGCTCGTTTGAGTCAACTCGATGACCGTCGTTTGTGCCGGCTCGGTGGCACATGCCACAGGTCGCTTCGACGACCTGAAGTTTACGGGTGATCTAACCCTTGGGCCATTTCGATGGCACTCGATGTAGATCGTTTCGACGACCTAGCGTTGTTGGGCCATTTTCGATGGCGCTCGTTCGGGACCATTTCGATGGTCGCTCGATTTGGATCGTTTCGACGATCTAAGGTTTGCGGGTTTTAACCCTTGGGCCATTTCGATGGCACTCGATTGGGACCATTTCGATGGTCGCTCGGTTTAGATCGTTTCGACGATCTAATCAACTTTGATAAATCTTCGATCGCTCCTTTGCCACGGGCAATCTTGAGCGACCGGTCATACATCCTTGCGAGAAAGTAAATAACACATCATATTTCTAAAGGTCAGGCCTCTGTAAAAAACCCAGTGGGGAAAAAGAGCGCCTGCCTGCTTTTCATTAATAGGTCGGTCGTTATTACATTCAAATCTTTGTTACATTCAAACGTAATATTTCCTGAGTTTTTCTGCATTCCATGTTCTGGGGATAGTCGCCCCATTCATGGTTTCCAGCTCGTAAGCCCCCTTTCCAGTCTTGTTGATGACCTTGTATGGACCTTCCCAATTTGGTGCGAGCTTCCCTTGGCGTGCATTCTTATTTCCCACGTCGGCCCGTCTTAGAACGAGCTGACCGACCGTGAAGTCTCTCTTTTGCACGCGAGTGTTGTACCTGGCTGCGACCTTCTGTTTGATCAATTGCTCTCTTAGCGAAGCTTGGGTGCGCAGTTCTTCAATTAGGTCCAATTCTTCTCGAATAGCTCGGTCGTTGTCAACCACTGTAGGGGGGTTTGAAGTCCTCCAATTCAGCTCGCCCATTTCTATGGGTATCACAAAGATCGCCCGTATACCAATCGAAGGCGACTCCGGCCGATGAATGAGGGTAAATCCTGTAGGCCCACGTAAGCGGATCGCAGATTCTTCGACCGTTCCCCTCGCTTCATCCGTCGCGCTCAAACCACGCAGAATTACCCCGTTGGCCGCCGGCTTGGC
This sequence comes from Oxytropis ochrocephala, assembly GCA_020916435.1. Lineage (NCBI taxonomy): Eukaryota > Viridiplantae > Streptophyta > Magnoliopsida > Fabales > Fabaceae > Oxytropis > Oxytropis ochrocephala. The sequence continues at coordinate 12,892,747 of CM037094.1, read as the reverse complement.
CGTTGGTGCGAGGTGTTCGACCGAGGTGAAACGCATTTATTTCACCCCTAAGTCGCCAACATTTCTCTCGAATCTCTTGTCTCGCGAACGGGTGCCGTTGTGCATTATCGATTCTTTGGGGATCCTAAAGCGGGCTAGTACACACCGTCAGAAGAACTTGCTGACTTTGGCCGATGTGATTGTTGCAAGCGGCTCGGCCTCGATCCACTTAGTAAAGTAATCATCGCCACGATCAAGAACTTGAAGCGGCTGGAGCGGGTGGAAACGGGCCTAGAAGATCCATGCCCCACCAAAGCGACGGCCAAGGTGAGACAAGACTTTGTAATTTCGAGGAAGGTGCAATGTGGACATCAGCATGTACTTGGCATTTCTTGCATTTCTGAACGAGCTTCTTGGCATCCTCGTCCATGGTCGGCCAATAGTAGCCGGCCCTGAGAGCCTTCTTAGCTATGGAGCGAGCGCCCTGGTGACTCCCACAAACACCTTCGTGAATATCTCGTAGCACATGGTCGGCTTCGACCGACGTAAGACACCTCAATAATGGGGACGAGAACCCCCTTCTATATAACCTTCCTTCAATCACGGAGTATTTGGTCGCCCTGAGCCTGACCAACTTCGCCTGCTTCTGGTCGCTCGGCTCTTCGCCTTCAACGATGTACCGTAAGATAGGGGCGATCCAATCTGAATCAGAATTGACACAAAGAACGGCCAGTGACTGAGTTGGCTTGGTCGACACACTCGGCCGATTTAACGTCTCCTGAATCAAACTCCTGTGATTTCCCGGAGTCTTGGTACTTGCAAGCTTTGATAATATATCTGCTCGAACATTTTCGGTCCGAGGCACATGTACCACTTCAGCTCGGTCGAACTGCTTGAGCAGTTCTCTCACTCTTGCTAGGTAGCTTTTCAGCACGTCGTCTTTAGCATCATATAATTCTTTGATCTGCGAGACTACGAGTAAGGAGTCTGATCTGAGTTCAACCCGGTCGACATTGAAATCTCTGGCGAGCTGCAGGCCAGCTATGCACGCCTCATATTCTGCCTGATTGTTCGAAGTATGGAAAGCGAAAGTCAAAGACACCTCCACAGCCAGGCCTTCAGAATTCTCTAGTATTAGGCCGGCTCCACTTCCTTTACTATTAGACGACCCATCTACGTGCAAGATCCAGGTCGTTCCAGCTTGATCTTCTGGAGTAGGAGTCATTTCCGCTATAAAGTCGGCCAACACCTGCGCTTTTGCGGCCGATCTGGATTCAAATTTAATGCCAAATTCACTGAGCTCCACGGCCCACTTTATCATCCGTCCCGCCAGGTCTGGCCGATGTAGGACTTGTCTGATTGGCTGATCGGTCCTTACCACGACCTGGTGGGCCACGAAGTAGGGTCTCAACCTTCGAGCAGCAATCAGGAGTGCAAGAGCAAACTTCTCTATTTTCTGGTACCTCAGCTCGGGACCTTGTAGCACTTTACTAATGAAGTAGACCGGATTCTGCTTTAGATCGTTCTCTCTAACTAGCACAGCACTGAGAACTTCTTCTGTTATGGCCAAGTACAGATATAACGTCTCGCCCGGCAGCGGCTTAGTCATAATCGGCGGGCTGATCAATGCTTGCTTCAACTCATCCAACGCTCGCTGGCATTGGTCGGTCCACTCAAAATCCACCTCTTTCTTCAATAATCTAAAGAGTGGGAGCGACTTGCAGGCCGCTTTGGGAATGAACCTGGACAGGGCAGCTACCATGCCGTTCAGCTGTTGTATCTCTTTCTTAGTAGTGGGCGGCCTCATGTCGGCGACCGCCCTGCACTTCTCAGGGTTTGCTTCTATCCCTCTTTCAGTCAGGTGAAAGCCCAAGAATCTGCCGCTCTCACCCCAAAGGTACACTTCTCAGGATTCAGTCTAAGAGAGTTCCTCCTAGCTTCTTCAAATATTTCCCTGAGGTCGTTCACATGATCTGGGTCGGTTACGCTTTTAATGATCATGTCGTCCAAATACACCTCTGAGATGCGACCGATCCGCCTTTTGAAAATTTTGTTCATCATTATTTGGTAGGTCGCTCCGCGTTCTTGAGGCCGAAAGGCATCACCTTATCTTGAAAATTTCCCGATCGGTCATGAAGGTCGTCTTGTGCCGATCGGGCGGATACATCGTGATCCGATTGTATCGAGTAAGCGTCGTAAAAGACAGAGAGTTTGTAGGCGAGGCCCCATCGACCACTTATCGATGTTGGAGTACGAGGAAGGCATCCTTCGGGCATGCCTTATTTAGATCGAGATAGTCCACACACATCCTCCATTTTCCATTCTTCTTCTTAACCAAAGACGACGTTGGATAGCCGTGTCGTGTATTTGATCTCTTCTATAAAATTGGCCTTTATGAGGTCCTCAGCGGCTTTGCAAGCGGCTTGAGATTTTTCCTCGCTCGGCGCGTCTTCTTTGAGCGACCGGCGACCCCTTCATCGATCGAAAGTTGATGGCGAGCTACCGATAGGGATGCCGGGCATGTCCGACGCCGCCATGCGAGCAGTCGGCGATAGTCTCTCAAGCATTGCACTAGATCTTGCTTCACTTGCTCTCGGTAGGTTGCTACCGAAGCTTTACCGTTTTGGATGGATCGTCACCCAATTGAACATCTACCAACTCTCCATGAGGCTCGGTCTTCTCACTGCTTTTTGACTCTCGAGCCAAATCATCATCATTGTCTTACGGGTCATTGTCCGGATCATACCGAAGCGCCCAAATCGGCGACATTGACTTGATGGCCTTCACTAGTGCTCTCGAGCGTTCGGGCCACGATCTACCTCGTCACATATTTCTTGGTATAGAGCGTGGCTTCTTCTTCTTCGATTCAAGGTCGGCCGCCGTGGTAACCACTTGGTCGTCTTTGTTGTAGAATTTCATTTTTAGATGCACCGTCGATGTAACGACCTCTAGCTTACCCCAAAGTCGGCCTACCAATAATACATTGATAGCGAGGATTTGAGGGGAGTACAAGGAACGTCGCCCGACCGCCCCGCATGCAGTACTATCCCGGTGTCGTCACCAAACGTGACTAGCGACTCGATCGTTCCCAACGGGTGGGTGGTCGCCCCATTGAAACTGTTAGAGGGTAGGCTCGGCACGGGAATTATCTCGCTCCGATCAACCTTGATTTTGTCGATCAAGTCTTCAAACATGATATCGGCCGAGCTACCTTGATCGACTGAATTCTCACGCACCTCTGTGTTTGCCATGACGACTCACGATTACCAATGGAACATAACTATTAGGCTTCGCCGTCAGATAAAGTCGCGTCACCGAACGAGATGGGGGTCCGCCGAGACCGGTGGTGGTCCGAGGTGGATGCGACCATTAACAACTCGCCCCACTTTCTCTTGGTGGCTTTGTTAGATTCCCCCGCGATCCGGGGTTTCCACCATGAATAACCATCGCAACATTACGGCCTTTGATCGCCGAGTGTCACGATCTTGGATCGATCCTTGTTTTGGGTATTCTCTATGGCCGAGGCCCCCTTTCCCGCCCGGATCGGCTTCTTTCTCGCCTCTCTTGAGGTCGGTCGCCTTCCTCGACCTCACATACTTTCCCAACTTGCCTTTACGAATAAGCTCTTCAATATCATCTTTGAGGCCATACGATCGTTAGTATCGTGCCCTTACTCTGTGGTAACGGCGGTATCTTTTGGCCTGGCCGTGCCCCCTTCTTGAGCACGAGTGGTTCAGCCGCTTAACTCCCACAAACTCATTATTCGACACTCGGCGTAGATCTGCGCAATGGAGGTGTTGAGTCGAGTGCGATGATCAAACTTTTTATCTCGAAAGTCGGGCCGATTGTCGCGGCGACCTTCATGCCGCTTTGGCCGCTTGCATCGCTTTTCTTCTTTAGGTCGATGCGCGGACGGCCTTTCTTGCCGCGCGAGTTTCTTCATACCTTGCATGTGGACGTTAGCCCTTGTTAGGAAGTGGCCGAGATCACGTAATGATTCAAAGTAAACTCTTCGACGAACCGGTGGTCCGGTCGAATACCACGCTCAGATATTTCAACTTGTCCTTGTCGACAAGTCACGCAATGAACTCACCTCGGTGTTAAACCGGTCGATATATCGCTCTCGTCTCATTATCTCCTTGAACAACAGAGTCCAAGTATTCTTCATACCGATATTGGGCGATTTGCGGTGTAGTAGTGAGACAGAATATTCTCGATCAGTCGTCCCCAGGAGGAGATGGAATTGGGTCGCAGAGACTCCCACCATTCCAATGCTCGGCCGTCCAGAGACTGGGGAAAAAGCCTGCATTTCATAGTCGGTCCCAATTCCCTATAGCAGCAGTAATTATTGAAGTAACGGAGATGCTTGTCTGGATCTCCTCGGCCGTCAAACTTGTTGAGATTGGGCGGCTTCATGAGGTCTCGGAATCTTGTAACGCCTGATCTCCCTGGAGAACGGGCCGTGTTCATTCTGAATGTCGTTCGACCCAAAGGGTTGCATTGCGAGGCACGCCTCGTTGCCCGGCATTCCATAGAATCCTCCGGACGGGCCAGTTGGTGGATGCTGAGGAGGCCTTCTGGGTCGCTCGCTTTGGCCTCTCCTTGGCCGATGCGAAACGTCCCTAATTCTCCCATTTTCGTAATCTTCCGACTCTTCACGAGAATCCCAAGATCGCGCTCGACCGAGCGTGACCCGGACGACTCATTGGAGGAGTACGGTAGGTGAGCGACCGGTGTCGGCGGTAGGCGGAATCTTCATAATCATAGGACATCGAAGCGGCGTCTCACGCTGCTTTCGCCAGTGGCGACCTGCGGCGCCTCGCTTCTTCTGCCGAGAGCGATGAGTAGTGCTCTCTCGGCGAGAGATGCTCCTTCGCCGAGGAGGGGAGCGGTGTCTTCGCGCGGCCGGCGACAAGCGTATGTTCTCCGTCTTCGCCCGTGGGCGCCCGGAATTGAACTCTCGATTGAGAGATGAGCGCATCTCGATGCGATCACTTGATTTTTGTTTTGCGGGGAGCTGCAAAGCGGCTTGAGTGACATGATCGGTAGAGGTTCTCGAATGCCCGCTTCAACCCGGCTCGGCGGTAGGTCTCGAGAACGGCCGGATGGATCTGGCTTGGAGGACCGGTCCCCACGGCCGTTGTGCACCAAGGTTCTTGTCGTGGAAGTCCTCGAGATTCGTGGGAATTTGATGGACGCCACGCCCCCCGGTTCGTTGTCGATTTCTGCCGGAGGATTGAGTCGAAGCGGCCCGCGTGCGGGGCGGTCGCGTGGAGCCATGAATGTGGTAGGATAGCGCGCGGGCCTCCCATCGTGGTCGCCAATTGATCGTACCTTGACCAATGAAGTGTTGAAGTGTTGATTGGTTTCGTCTATGGGCGGTCGTTGAATGAGTGAAAGGACCGGTCCCCGCTTCACGCGCGTTGAGCACCTCGGGTGGTACCGCAAAGACACTCGACGATCTAGTGAGAGGTCGCTCGAGGCGAGATAGCACAAGGTTAGAGAACGCGTGCACGATGCCATATGCGAATGGCGATATATATCCGCGAGGTCCGACCGTTAGCGAGATTTTCGGCCGGCGGCGAAGTGCGCTCCAAGCGGCGTGTTTGGGCCGATCGAGTTGGCCGGGCCGCAGTCCAATCTTTGTTGGCGCTTTCGTATTTCTTTGATACACCCAGGAACAAGCCTTTTCGGCGGAATTCAAGGCATTTTCGGCGGAATCAATTTTTTTTTCCCGAAAACTACTTTCTCTTTTATAATCCGCCAGAAATGCAATAAATCCGCCACAAATGCCAAAAAATCCGCCGGAAGTTTCTGGGAGACTAAATCCGCCGGAAAATGCAAAAATCTGCCCCGAAAAATCCGGTTTGGACTTTTCAGTTTGACAACGTGAAAATAGTAGAGCCGCCACCAATATTTATTTAGGAAAACATTGAAAAAACCTTTTTTGGAAAATGCGGGTGGTCTTTTGAAAACACAGAGATGTAGGTTCGGGGGTCGGTTGCGCATGGGGAAGGTATTAGCACCCCACACGCCCTTTCTACCGAAAGGGAACCATTAACTTGATGTGGTTTTGAAATGTTTGATTTGAAAATAATCGTTCTCTACTTTTCTTTTCTTTTCTTTCCTTTTGAGAAATTGCTTTATTAAAAAAAACGGGGAAATAAGGAATGTTTTTGATATCTTTGAAAAGCGGAACAAAACAAAGATTTTTTGAAAATGGTGCTTGACGGGACATGGACCCGGTCCTACGTACCCTCACGGAATGAGGATCAAAGCTACGTAGTTCTTGTTTTGCGCCCAAAAGCGGCTTAGGAGTTAAAGTTTTGGAATTTTGGAAGTAAGACTCGAGTGTTTTGAACACCAAACAAGCAAAGGCTTCGAGTGGCATTCAATACTAACTCGAAAGAAAAAGAGAGTTGGAACAGGTAATCAAACAAACAATGGCTTCGAGTGATTACAAGTGACAACGTTGCATTATTCCTTTTGAAAACGGTTTTGAAAAAGGTCGTGAGCCTCAATGATGATTATCACTAATAGCTCGTGTTATTTTTGGAAATTTTGAATTGGTTTTTGTTGTTTAGTTAATGTGTGGGAGTTTTCATGATTGTCAAACAAGCAAAGGCTTCGAGTGGCTATCACTAATAACTCCTCATTAGCGATCAAACAAGCAACGGCTTTGAGTGATGGCTAATGATTTATTTAAGAAAACGCCTTAGGGTTTTTATTTGGAAAAAACATCTAATTTCGGGTTTGAAAAGACGTAGAACATTTCAAATCCTTTTTCAAGTCAAAACCGAGACACAATATTTACCGGTCCGCGAGCAAAGTAAACAACAAATGGAGCACAAGCATACTCATTACCATTTGCAACAACAATGCACAAGAATGATATTGAATCATCCACAATTAAGCAATTAACATAAGAATAGAAAATTGAATCATGCTAAGCAATCCTCCCACTATAGTTAAAGTGCATGAAGCACAAGTGAGCCCCATATTGCCAATTATCAATCAACCACAAATGGCAAGCAAGATCATGTCACAACAACTTGAGAAAAATCATTTTTTACAACCCATTTCCATTTAGTTTACAAGCAAAGCTACAAACCCTAGCTCACATCATGATTTGCAAAGCACAAGAATTTTGAAACAATTTTTATTTTCACATGACTTAACAACAATTATTTTTGTGATTCAAGCATGTTAAATAGGCATGAAAGGGCTACAAGGCGAAACCTACTATCATTCCAAATCAACATTTTTCATGCAAAAATCCAAGGAAAGACAAAACAACAAAACCCTAAAAATTGGCTTGAGCCTAAGGCCTTATTTACCCTAAAAATCATCAAATGCTTTCACCAAAACTTACCCAATCACATAGATAAGCATGAATACATGATGAACAACAAAAACAAACAAGAACCCTAAGATTTGGGACCCAAAACCGAAACCATACCCCCCAAATTTCAAGCCCAAAACATCAAGATTCAACAACAAGTATAGCTCATTATTCATTCACAAAATTAACACAATTAATCATGCATTATTCAAACTTCAAACCATCTAATGAACAAGAACAACACAAGGATCATGAGTTAGGCCCAAGACCAAGGCAAAAAGAAGAGGAAAACATGTTTTTATTTGGTAAAAATCATATGAGCAAAGAATAAATCACAAGAACACTACATAATCACACATAGTCACAAGAACAAATTATTTAGTGGGTGATGGACCAGCTCTCACCCACAACAGCCCCTAATCTACATTTAAAATGATGTTATGAGATGCAAATATAAGTTGAAAAAAGATTTTAATGCAAGAAAATTGATGAAAATGCAAAAAGTTTAGGTTGTACCTTAGTTCCAAGATAAACAAAGGTAGAAATGAAGATCAAGAGCAAATCAACCACAATCCTCACAAACCAACCCCAAAGGTCACGCAAACTTGAAGAAAATCAAACTCTTTAGTGATGTAAAAATGGAACCAAGGGTGAAAGGAAGAAGGTATATGAAGATGGAGTGAATTTTAGGTGGTTTGGTGGATGAAACTTGAAAAGAAAATGGAGGAGAAAGGAGGAGAGGGTTTGGCCTTGAGAGAGGGAGAGAGGAGGAGGAAGTTGTGTGCTAGGGTAAAATGAGAGTGTCCTCCTTTCTTTGATCTTATTTTTGGTTTTTATATGGGGTAAAAACTTAAGGGTATTTATGACAATGTATCTCTTGTAAACCAATAGGATTTGAGAAAGAAATTGAATCAATGGTCAAGATGCAATGTCACATGGATTAAGGGCAATAAAATGAGGAGAGAGAGGGCTGGGTGTGCAGCATAAGGAGGGTGGTGAAGGATAAGCTCATTTACAAAATTGTATTTTTCCATGAAGCTTATTACACAAGTGCCATTTTAATTCAAATGAAAGGTGAGGATTGCATTTCACACTTAAATGGAAGGCTAAGATTCAAACATCATTTGCAACCAATAAAATAAATCAAAAATGCATGGAGTATGGCTGTTATGCGCAGCTAAGGGAGTGGGAGAGTGAGTGGAATTGCAAATTGTACTATTGTACTATACATGATCTTTCAAAATTCAAAAGAAAATAGGATATTCCTTTCTAGATCATTCTTCTAAATTCATGCCATTTTGGGCCATATCCCATGATTCAATGATTGGGCTCTGAATTTTATGATCTCACCAATCCCAAAATTGATTTGTTTACTGTAACGCCCCGAAAATAATTTGAATATTTATTTAAGTGGATTAATTAAGTTGTGGAGAAATATTAGAATTGATTAATTAATTTGAGGTTTATTGTTTTAATTAGAAGTTGTTTAAGTAGTAGGAGAGGTGGAAGTAAAAGGGAGTAGTTGAATTAATTGAGGGGGTTGCAAATAGAGGCCCAACCCATTGGGCCCAATTGAATTGTGGATTAAATGAATGAAAGAAAGGAATTAAGAAAGAAGGAATCGGACAGAGAGTGAGGGGAGAAAGAAAGAAGAAAGGTGAGAGTGAGAGGAGGAGAAGGGAAGCTCGTGAGAGAGGGAAGGAGTGAGGAAGAGAGATAGAGAGGAAGAAGGTGGCGCAAGAGTGAGAAGAGAGAGAGAGAAGGAGGCCGAAGGTGGAGAGATTTGGCGGTGGTGGTGATGTATTTGGGGGTTTAGGGTTTTCTCCACCCTTTGATTTGGTAAGTTGATTTTGGTTCTAATCTCCTAGTTTTTCATGCTCTTTCCATTTATACTAGTTTCCATCTCTCAATCTCTCTATTTTGCATTTCACCATGAGAGGAGTTAGAAGCTTAAAGTGTTGGTGTTTGGCTTGTTGATGGTGTGATGAAGGAAGAGCTAGGTTGTCTACAATTCCTAAGGTTAGGGGTCCTTTCATTCATAATAGCTTATAAGATTTGTATTGTATGGAGGTTAGGGTTTTAAATAATTGTTGAATTATTTGGTGAAGATGATGAATAGTGATTATATGTTGATTGAGTGTTATTTGGTTGATTGTTGTGTGTTGAATTGATTTTTGAGGAAAACACTTTGTTGTTGTTGAAATGGAATTGATATGCATTTTTGTGTGGATTATGAGTGTGGTTGTTTTGTTGTGAATAAATGGGTGTTAGGTGTATTTGGATTGTTTTGGAAGCATGAGTTGTGATATATGCATAGTGTATGTTTGATGATTTGGTCATATGAGCATGAACAAGTAAATATGATAATTAGCATTAATAATTCATTGGCTATGTTGGTGTGGTTATGTGAGAATTAATTTGTTTGGAAGAAATTAGGCTTTTGAAGTGTGTTGGGCATAGGTTGGAAGGGGCGCCAAATGCCTAGCATTTTGGCGCCCGGTCACAAATTGGGCGTGTGGGGTTGTGTAGGGGGCGCGATTCTTGCCGGGCAACTTGGCGCTCGGGATTAAAACTGTGTGTGTGTGTGTGGCAGGGGGGGCGCCGATTCTTTGGGCAACTTGGCGCTGTGAAACCGAAATGGTGTCTTTGCGCGCCATCTTGCCTTGCAAGCGCGCAAACTTACGCGCAAGAAGGCCAAGGATTGATCAAGATCGCGCGCCATCTTGCTTGCGCGTCCTGCGCAGAAACCTCGTGCGCACACCTCTCGCTGAATGACGTAAACTTTGAGAGTTAGAGCGACTATCCGCGCGCCATCTTGCGCGCTCTTTCTTCGCGCGCCAAGCAGTGCGCGCTCCAAAGTGGGGATCTTCCAAAACCTTGTGCTGTTGAATTCCTAAGTTCTTAAAATTTATTCGGTGTGTCAAAATGGTCCCTAAGTGAAGAAAAGGTCCTTAGGTGTGATTTAAATTAATAAATGATGGAGGATGATTAATAAATGATGAGGTGATGATTAATAATTGAGGTGGTGATGATTAATAATTGAGGTGGTGAGGATTAATAATTGAGGTGGTGGTGATTAATAATTGAGATGGTGATGGTCAAGGATTGACAATGGTGGTGAGTTAATAAATGACGTGGGCTTCGGTCCCAAAGGTAATTTAATATATATTTTGATGGACTGTGATGATGCATTTGTCATAGTGTCACATAAATCATATGCATTACGCGAAGGTGAGGATGGTGATGTGGCTTCGGCCAAAATGGTGGTGTGTTGCCCGACGGGGTTTGGTGGTGAGTATGGATCCACATGCATATTGCATACATGCATATACTCATACATTTGATTGATGCCTCCCGATGAGTGAGAGTTGAATGCTATATGACGGATGATGAGTGTTTGTGTAATTGAATAGTGAGGCTTCTCGAGATTTGTATTTAGTGACGTATGTTAGTATGGTTGTAGAACGTGTTCTGTTTCCTTCCTCGTATAATACTTATATTATTTGTTATTATTTATGTAAAGAGACTCACCCTAGCATTTCTTGTTGCCTCGCTCTCTCGTGGCGACAAACAGTGATTCCGAGTGAAGGTGCCTAGGCCTTCCCGAGTTATCGTGTCAAGCTCAGATAGTCGGACTAGGAATGGGGAGTATAGTATCGTTATTTCACTTATGTATTAAACTATTTTGGAGTATGTATTGATTATGTAATGGATAAGTTAAACTTATTTTCATTCCGCTGTGCTAGTGGACTAGTTCTGGATTGTTGTAAAACTAAACAGGTATTTTTGAGGGTTCTCCCCATTTAAGTCGTGATATGTAACACGCAATATATTTATTAATGAAAGAGTAACGTTGACTGATTTTAAGTCATATGTATGGTGAACGTAGCATCCCCTTGAGGATGTATCTTTTAAAAGAAAAACAATTTTTAAACTCTGATTTTTAATTAAATATTTAAACAAAGTAAGGGGGGTGTTACAAGTTGGTATCAGAGCAGTTCGGTCTGTCCGGCCAAGTTTGTCCAGTCGTAGTGTCTCAGAGATCCCTTGTTGATCTCCAACAGAGACTTTGTTAGAGATTTTGTTTGGTTGTTTGCAGCTGTTGATAGTAACATTGCTTGTAGTTGCTTGTGACTGTTGGATTGTATTGAGTGAGGTATGTGTGATTAGGAGAGCATTTTAACGACGTCCACGGAGTAGGAATCGTGACGACGCCTTCGTACTCTGGACTGTGTTAAAAGGCCCTTCAATGTGAAAGGTGTGAATTTTGAAAAGACGTAGTTTTGTGACCTTAATTAGTTGGATGCGTGAGTAGAGAGGGGACCTGATCACCCCGATAACTCATTCCCAATGAAAGAGGTGACAATAACTCGTAACTATTATAAATTTTGAATATATATTAATTTCATCTTGATTGATTGAGTGGTGTGTGCAAGTTGATTGACTATTAATTTTTAGATAAATGGGGCCTTATGGAAGGTTGAGTTTGATTTGGAGAGATGTCAAAATAAGGATTGACACTTTGGATTTGAAGTTCGTACAAAGAAAATAGAGCATGCCTTTTGGAAGAGTTTAGAAATATGTTTTTCTGGAGAGCCTAAGGTAGGGAAATCGTCTTTAAAAGTATGGTAGTCGAGGGAGTACCTATCTAGGATCTAGATGATAGTGTGTAACTTTGAGGATTAGATGAGTAAAAATTCGGTACGAAGAGTAGGAATGCCGAGCTGAGGAAGGCATTGTTTGTGGGTTGGATATGGATTGACATAAGATAGGAGCATTAGTACTTAAATGATTGATATGGCGTAGTCCTCAGCGATAAATTAATGGTGTTTGGATAATCTAGTGAGACTTTGGTGACTGAAAATAGAGTTTTGGTACAAAGTAAAGGTGTAGGTTAAGTATGCCTAAGGATGTTGTAACCTCCTTGAAATTCTTAATGAGTGTTGGACTAGTTGTGTAGGGGAAGCGTTTAGTAGTTGGCTTAAGTATGATCATAGTGTGTAGTACCGATGTTTAGGTATGTTTGAATAGTAAGTGTAGTGAAGCTTACCGTGACGTAGTGTAGAGAACCGAGGTGCCAAAAGAGTGTACCGAGTTGTTGTGTAGTGTAATGGCCGAGGTTAGGGAGTGCTTAGGTGTAGAGTGCCTAAGTGTAATAGTCAAAGGTGAAGTGATAGGTGTAGATGATGAAGTGAGTTGTGAATAAGCCTAAGAGTAGTGGATAGACAAAATTTGAAGGATTGCTTGTGAATATTGTTACCCTTGATTGTGATTTGCTATAGGTTGATTGTTTCTGTAATGCACATGAGTTTAATTTTGATTTGCGCTAAATTGTTTTGAAGTTATGTACTGAAATGAAATGCGGTGCTTGGTTATAACAAGTAAGGTTAGGATTCGCGTATAGTCTCCTTTTTGGCAGAAATGAAATGATTGACTTTTCTAACTTCTGAGTTATGTCGGAAACTAAATTTTGAAAATGACGAGGTCTTAAAATAATTTCATGGTTTGACGAGATAAAATCTTTTGAAACGAAAAGGTGAGTTTTACTCACGTTTAGAGAATTTTAAAACGTGTTTGTGTGTTTATGTGTTGTCATGTGTTTATTTACTGTGATGGGAAGTTTAGTTATGGAGAAAGTGCAAATTTCACAAAATCGGAAATTTTACGGTTTTTGAGCATGTTTTGGTTTGTGACTTTGTAACTCGATTGTGCTTGAGTGAATTGGTGAAATTATGCTTTAGTTGTATGTAAACCATGTGTTAGAATATCCGATTGAAAATGATTTCTGTTCCATTGGAAACTAGACACTCTAAGGTTTCTAATGAATATTTGTTTGTTTAATTCCGATAATGCTTGCTATGTTAGGTTTGAACGGTTTTCGAAAATTGGAATTTCGTGAATTTTCGAGTCAAAAAACGCCATTTTGAGAAATTATGTTTGTTTGAAACTTAGAACGAAACCATAAAGATTTGATTGTTAAATTGTTATGCTTGAATATGGTTTCCATTGTGGGTCTGTGTTAGCTGAATTCACAAATCTCTTGGAAAACCAGTAAATTTTGTATACGTGCACGAATTAATGATTTCGAACAAAAATTGATGTCCGGGTGGTTATACAAGGTAAAAGTCATTTTGGGATGTCCATATTTCGGAGGAAACTCTGCCGAATTTTCGTTAGAAATTTTGATACATGTTCAAAGTGTTACTTGAATTGTGTGGTTAGATAGTAAATGAAATTGAGAAAATGTTGTGTGTGGTGACTTAAATTGTAAGTTGTTTTGTTATTTAGAAAGTTGCCGGTTCGCAATTTAATGTTGCTATTTTTGAACAAAATCTTCGGCCGTCTTTATAGATAAAAGGGTGCGGTTCATTACCGTCTTTATAAATACAAAGGTGATTGATGAGTGAGTGTCGAAGTGTATAGGTATTGAAGTGTGGTGTTAACTAAGCATAGTAGAGGAGCAGAGTTGTTGAAATAGGTAAGTATCTAAGTGAGGGTATGTCCGTCCGAAGGATATATATTGTCGAATCTAGTAGTAGGTATGTGCAATTAAGTATATCGAAATCTAGTATGGAATACAGTTATGGAGATATTGAGGTAACAAGTGTAAGTCGAAGTTAGTGTTGGTCAAACGTAGGCAAGTTGAAGTATAGAGTTGTTGAAATGAGTAATGTCTAAGTGTATTTCTCTAAGTTAGAGTGGAAGGGTCGAAATATTGAAGTTGTCGAAGTATAGTGTGATGTATCTAACTGAAGCGTAAAGGAGTGCGGTTGTTATGGAACTCGAGGAGGAACTATTAGTAATGACGACGAGTAGGTTAATTAGATGAATGAGATAGTTTGGATTAGGAGGTTGAGTTCGGAAGTGAGCACCGTGAGATTGGAAACTTAAAGAGGGTAAGCTAATCGCAAATCGTAGTTGAGAGCGCATAGTGTTCCTACATCGGAATAGATGGTGTTTGAGTAGTGAGTAGGATCCGGATACCTACAAGGTTAGAATATCCGCTAAGAGTAAGAGTGTAGAGAAGGTGTGTGTTTTGTTACCTTAGTGCACGATAGATTACGATGAGGTCGATTAGGGGTGTGAAGAATGTTGGGTAGTGCTTCATGAGTATTTTCGAGGACGAAAATATTCCAAGTGGGGGAGAGTTGTAACGCCCCGAAAATAATTTGAATATTTATTTAAGTGGATTAATTAAGTTGTGGAGAAATATTAGAATTGATTAATTAATTTGAGGTTTATTGTTTTAATTAGAAGTTGTTTAAGTAGTAGGAGAGGTGGAAGTAAAAGGAGTAGTTGAATTAATTGAGGGGTTGCAAATAGAGGCCCAACCCATTGGGCCCAATTGAATTGTGGATTAAATGAATGAAAGAAAGGAATTAAGAAAGAAGGAATCAGACAGAGAGTGAGGGGAGAAAGAAAGAAGAAAGGTGAGAGTGAGAGGAGGAGAAGGGAAGCTCGTGAGAGAGGGAAGGAGTGAGGAAGAGAGATAGAGAGGAAGAAGGTGGCGCAAGAGTGAGAAGAGGAGAGAGAGAAGGAGGCCGAAGGTGGAGGGTGGCGGTGGTGGTGATGTATTTGGGGTTTAGGGTTTTCTCCACCCTTTGATTTGGTAAGTTGATTTTGGTTCTAATCTCCCTAGTTTTTCATGCTCTTTCCATTTATACTAGTTTCCATCTCTCAATCTCTCTATTTTGCATTTCACCATGAGAGGAGTTAGAAGCTTAAAGTGTTGGTGTTTGGCTTGTTGATGGTGTGATGAAGGAAGAGCTAGGTTGTCTACAATTCCTAAGGTTGGGGTCCTTTCATTCATAATAGCTTATAAGATTTGTATTGTATGGAGGTTAGGGTTTTAAATAATTGTTGAATTATTTGGTGAAGATGATGAATAGTGATTATATGTTGATTGAGTGTTATTTGGTTGATTGTTGTGTGTTGAATTGATTTTTGAGGAAAACACTTTGTTGTTGTTGAAATGGAATTGATATGCATTTTTGTGTGGATTATGAGTGTGGTTGTTTTGTTGTGAATAAATGGGTGTTAGGTGTATTTGGATTGTTTTGGAAGCATGAGTTGTGATATATGCATAGTGTATGTTTGATGATTTGGTCATATGAGCATGAACAAGTAAATATGATAATTAGCATTAATAATTCATTGGCTATGTTGGTGTGGTTATGTGAGAATTAATTTGTTTGGAAGAAATTAGGCTTTTGAAGTGTGTTGGGCATAGGTTGGAAGGGGCGCCAAATGCCTAGCATTTTGGCGCCGTTCTTTGAAATTGGGCGTGTGGGGTTGTGTGGGGCGCGATTCTGCCGGGCAACTTGGCGCTGGGGATTAAAACTGTGTGTGTGTGTGTGTGGCAGGGGGAGGGGGGCGCCAGTTGCTGGGCAACTTGGCGCCTGTGTCTGGAAATGGTGTCTTTGCGCGCCATCTTGCGCGCGCGCGCAAACTTACGCGCAAGAAGGCCAAGGATTGATCAAGACTGCGCGCCATCTTATGCTGCGCGGCCCTCAGCAGTAACCTCGCGCGCACACCTCTCACTGAAGGACAGAAACTTTGAGAGTTAGAGCGTCCTATCCGCGCGCCATCTTGCGCGCCTCTCTTCTGCGCGCCAGTGTGCGCGCCTCCAGTGGGGATCTTCCAAAACCTTGTGCTGTTGAATTCCTAAGTTCTTAAATTTATTCTGGTGTGTCAAAATGGTCCCTAAGTGAAGAAAAGGTCCTTAGGTGTGATTTAAATTAATAAATGATGGAGGATGATTAATAAATGATGAGGTGATGATTAATAATTGAGGTGGTGATGATTAATAATTGAGGTGGTGAGGATTAATAATTGAGGTGGTGGTGATTAATAATTGAGATGGTGATGGTCAAGGATTGACAATGGTGGTGAGTTAATAAATGACGTGGGCTTCGGGTCCCAAAGGTAATTTAATATATATTTTGATGGATGTGATGATGCATTTGTCATAGTGTCACATAAATCATATGCATTACGCCGAAGGTGAGGATGGTGATGTGGCTTTCGCCAAAATGGTGGTGTGTTCACCCGACGGGGTTTGGTGGTGAGTATGGATCCACATGCATATTGCATACATGCATATACTCATACATTTGATTGATGCCTCCCGATGAGTGAGAGTTGAATGCTATATGACGGATGATGAGTGTTTGTGTAATTGAATAGTGAGGCTTCTCGAGATTTGTATTTAGTGACGTATGTTAGTATGGTTGTAGAACGTGTTCTGTTTCCTTCCTCGTATAATACTTATATTATTTGTTATTATTTATGTAAAGAGACTCACCCTAGCATTTCTTGTTGCCTGCTCTCGTGGCGACAAACAGGTGATTCCGAGTGAAGGTGCCTAGGCCTTCCTGAGTTATCGTGTCAAGCTCTGTATAGTCAGACTAGGAATGGGGGAGTATAGTATCGTTATTTCACTTATGTATTAAACTATTTTGGAGTATGTATTGATTATGTAATGGATAAGTTAAACTTATTTTCATTCCGCTGTGCTAGTGGACTAGTTCTGGATTGTTGTAAAACTAAACAGGTATTTTTGAGGGTTCTCCCCATTTAAGTCGTGATATGTAACACGCAATATATTTATTAATGAAAGAGTAACGTTGACTGATTTTAAGTCATATGTATGGTGAACGTAGCATCCCCTTGAGGATGTATCTTTTAAAAGAAAAACAATTTTTAAACTCTGATTTTTAATTAAATATTTAAACAAAGTAAGGGGGGTGTTACATTTACTCCACCTCAAAGGAAATGACCATTTTACCCTTCTATCCAAAGACTTGATTTTTATGCCAAAAGGTTTAATATTTATGCGCAAAACAATCACAATTAGGCACAAATACTCCTCAAATAAATCATTGATGATTTTTCAGTGATTTGGGACGAAAGACCGTTTTTATTGTGAAATGACCAAAATGCCCTTTCACCCTAAAAAAACCCTAGTTCTTTGCCCAAAGCATGTTTTCACTTCAAAAATTGCTTTTCACCCTAGGAATGACCTCTAATACCTTGAAATGCATGTTGAATGGCTTTTCCTGAGGAATTGTCCCTTATTTGCGAAATGACCAAAATACCATTTTGCACTGAAAAACCCTAGTTTGTCCAAAAGTCCAACTCCAAAAATGATTTTAGAAGCTTTGAAATGACTTTTAGAAACCTAAATGCAATGCATGATGCTCTCTTCTCCTCTGTTTATTTATTTTTTTGGAAAAATTAGGGTTTTGACCTAAGCCGGACAAAATTGGGGTATGACAGTTTTAAAATTTGAAAATCGAATTTGAATGGGCAAGAAATATTTTCAAAGCGTTTTTAGGCTTTGAATTTACGACCATATTTTGCTTTGAATTAAAACTACTGAATTATAATTCTGCCAATGTTTGATCTTCAAAATTGAAGTTAAATGAAAATAGAATATTATATGGGAGGTTTGGGTCCGTTTTATTTTATTTTTGTAATCCATCGCTAGTTCATGGGAGGTTCAGGTGGACCAATAGGATATTTGTGTGCATGTGTATTGTGAAGCTAATTCATGTGTAGATGATCTTGCTAGTATTTGTTGTTCTAAGGTTGAGACATTAGTTTTGTTTGAGCAGTGTCCTCCTTCTATTGGGTCTTTGTTGCTTGCTGATAGTGTGGAGATTCCAAGCTTCTCAAAAGTCGGGAGAGCCACGACACCCGTGAAAAAAATAGAATTTTTTTAACTATAGTACTAATAATAGCTATCTCTATTTTCTACTAGCAGTATACATGTGCATACACGCATGGGTGTTGTCGTGTTATTTTTATTAATAGACTTAGACATAATTTAATTAGTCTGAATATTACCCCGTAAAAATCACGACTAATTTAAAGTAGATAAACAAAAAGTTTCAAATAGTAATTGAGTTAGTTCGTACATTACCTCGTAAATATTTACCAGCAATATGTAATATTTTCCGTAGATATTAGAAAACAAAATTGTATTAAAAGTTTTAAATTTTCCGAATTGTAATATTTCCGTAGAGACTAAATAAAATTTATCGATAGAGAAAATGGAATATTTAAAAGAAGGAGACATGTAGATGAAATTAAAGTATATGTATCGTGAAGTTTCATAAATTTAAAATATTTTCTTCAATTGACATTTTTAATCGTTAGGTAATTATCAATCATGTAGTAATAATGCCACCCCATGGCGAATAACATGAACTTTATTTTATCAATAATAAAATTATACCAACATGTAACATTTTCCCGTTGTAACTCAAAAGTAGAATAATAAAACTAGATATTTGAAGAGAGTAAGAGGGGCAATAAAGGGGAGAGAGATAGAGAGAAAATTGAAAAAGATAAGAGTGAGAGAGGAAATAGAAAAATGTGTTTTAAATGTGAGATAAAAAAAGTTAATAGATGATGTAAGAAAGTGAGACCCACAAAATATAAAAAGTGAGATTAAATAATTGGGAATTGACATATTTGTCCTAAAAAATTGGTTTTAGATAAGGGTAATTTGGTATTTTTGGTCGTGGTTGATTTAATTAAAGATATAGTTGATTGATTAAAGATATAGTTGATGATAGTTGATAGTTGATTGATTATTAAGGTTAAATACGAGAAAGAAAAATAGATATTCTAGATTGATTAAAGTTATAGTTCATAGTTGATAGTTGAAGAGGAAAGAGAAAAGTGAGTTTTAAATATGAGATTAAAATGTTAAGAGATGATGTGAGGAAGTGGGATCCACAAAAAATAAAAGTGAAATTGAATAATTAGAAATGACATATATGTCCTTAAAAAGTGAGTTTCGGAGAAGGGTAGATTGGTAATTTTGGTAGTGGTGGTTTTGTATAAAGTTATAGTTGATTGATTGATAATTGAGTTATTTCGTACATTACCTCGTAAATATTTACGAGCAATATGTAATATTTTCCGTAGATATTAGAAAACAAAATTGTATTAAAAGTTTCAAATTTTCCGAATTGTAATATTCCCGTAGAGACTAAATAAAACTTATCGATAGAGAAATTGGAATATTTAAAAGAAGGAGACATGTAGATGAAATTAAAGTATATGTATTGTGAAGTTTCATAAATTTAGAATATTTTCTTCAATTGACATTTTTAATCGTTACGTAATTATCAATCATGTAGTAATAATGCCACCCCAAGGCGAATAACATGAACTTTATTTTATCAATAATAAAATTATACCAACATGTAACATTTTCCCGTTGTAACTCAAAAGTAGAATAATAAAACTAGATATTTGAAGAGAGTGAGAGGGGCAATAGAGGGGAGAGGGATAGAGAGAAAATTGAGAAAGATAAGACTAGTGAGAGAGGAAATAGAAAAATGTGTTTTAAATGTGAGATAAAAAAAAGTTAAGAGACGATGTGAGAAAATGAGACCCACAAAATATAAAAAGTGAGATTAAATAATTGGGAATTGACATATTTGTCCTAAAATATTGGTTTTAGATAAGGGTAATTTGGTATTTTTTGTCGTGGTTGATTTAATTAAAGATATAGTTGATTGATTAAAGATATAGTTGATGATAGTTGATAGTTGATTGATTATTAAGGTTAAATACCAGAAAGAAAAATAGATGTTCTAGATTGATTAAAGTTATAGTTCATAGTTGATAGTTGAAGAGGAAAGAGAAAAGTGAGTTTTAAATATGAGATTAAAAGGTTAAGAGATGATGTGAGGAAGTGAGATCCACAAAAAAAAAATAAAAGTCAAATTGAATAATTCGAAATGACATATATGTCCTCAAAAAGTAAGTTTCGAAGAAGGGTAGATTGGTAATTTTGGTAGTGGTGGTTTTGTATAAAGTTATAGTTGATTGATAATTGATATATCATATATAATTAGTTCTTGTTAAGGATGTTAACGGATTCTACTATCAAAATTATTTTATTTCTTTAATAATAATTTGATTGTTTTTGATCAGTTAGGTTTTATTTAAATTTGCTTATCCTAGAGTAGATTAGTCATCGTCAAAGCCGGTGAATGTATGTACCAAAAACATGATAACAAAAAATACGGCTTGCAAATTGTAATTTGCTCAATAACTTTCATTGAATTAAGCAATTTGCTTTTTTTTGACATAATTAAGCAATTTGCTTTTATACATCATAACTAAACATGTACACATTGATAAAAAAAACTAAACATGTACACTTTTTTTGACACAAGGGCAAACCTCAATCCACAACAGCCTAAAGTTGGACAAACCTGCCCAATACAAGGTGCATAATATAAGTGAATGTACTCACACTCCCAATTCGACCCCAATTTATCACTGTATTAATTCGACCCAGTTAACAACAATTAAGAAAGGATGCTTCAGCGATCCACCATCAAGGCTTGATGCAAGGAAGAATGAGGGTGTTGGATCCAATTCGACGGGAGTTGATGAGAAGCAGCAAGTGATGCGAGATCATGAGCAGCATTGTTCCCTTCTCTCTGGACCTACGTAAAACCAAGATCAAATGTATCTTTTAGGAATAAAATATTTGAGATAACACCATGAGTTTCTTCCTTGATGAGGTTACCCCTGTGTTCGCTGGTGTTTTTAGCAAACAATCACTAGTTTTCAATGTTGAGATTGTGAGATCAAACTAGAAAATCTCTTTGACAATTGCCTTTAAGTTTTGTGTGTTTGACGCGTATAAGAACAGAGAATGATAGAAAGAAGCAAATTGAAAGCAAAATGAAAGCAGTAAATGCAACAAATGTAAAAAGAAAGTAAGTATTGCATTAATTGAAAGAAAGATGGTTCACCAACACGTACAATGTATCTGTTTCACTCGTATTTCGCTTTAGTTTGGAAGTTGAGTTTCTCAGAGTTCTTGTGCAATGTGGTGACCCCTATTTCCTATTACAAAAGAGTATTTATACTCTGGGAAACCATCATGGGAAAAAGGATAACTGCCTCCTAAAAATGATGAGAAGTAACCGCCCACTAACTGCTGCTTTTTGCATTTCGACTAACTCATTGTCAACCGCTTGACGAAGTGTTGAACCCAGCTTTGTCGAAGAGTTGAGCCTTCTCTTGTCGAAGGTTTCTTGCTTTGCTTGCTTCATAGTTTTGAGAGCTAAGCTTGTCGAAGCTTGCTTGCATTTCCTGCACTTGTATACCTTTCTGTCGAATTGATGGTGCATTGACTTGAATAGTGACCTGTGGTCCCCAAAACATTATTAAATGTGAAGTCAAACCCCATTTAAAACTTCATTTAATATGCTGTCGAAATTTTGAGGTAACAGATTGCCCCCCAAAAAATGTTTTTTCGACGGAATAAGGGATGGAGGTAAGAAAGGGCATTTTTTGAATACTGTGCAATGGTCACTTCTACCGCCTTTTGCACTTCAACAGTAGTCAAAAAGATAGTTATCATGACTTGCACAGATAAAGTAAACCGTTTCATTGGCACACGTAATATAGTAGGTGGGCCATCACGTCCCTCAAAGGTCACAAACGTGTGGGCAATGGTGAACGTGCCAATAACTGTTGCTTCCAAACATATATAAACGGCTAAAACCCTTTCATATTCCTTTTTACTCATTTGAAACCCTGCGAACCGTCCCTTTGCATTCCTCATCTCTGCACTTTGCAAAAATCCCAGACTCACAAAAGTTTCAAACTTTCGCTCTCTTTTTTCAAACGAAACCCCGATTCCAACCTGCGTTTATTTTTTCTCGCCTATGGCTTCGTCATCTGCTGCTGCGATGCTACCTGAGAGTTCAAAGAAACACGACGAGCCCAGCAAAATCCAAACCCTTGGCTTCGTTGATGAACCTGACATCAATGACACATGATCCACCCAATGGCAAACTCAGGTATTGATTCCTTCTACTGAGATTTACACCCATGCTTATTTGGGTCCTCTGCCTGACATTTTGCTGGAAACTAATGAAGTTTCTGAAATCTTCCCTAGCCACGTTCGCCTTCAACCCAGAATTTTTGCTAAAACCCCTTTTCACTTAGAGTTTCTGACTAATTCTTCTAGGGTTTTTAGGTCTGCTCCTAGGCTCGACCAACAAATCTATTTAGATTGGCTTGACAAAGTAGAGGCTAAGAAAGCCAAAATCTGGAAAAAACAGGGTATCTTCGACCTTATCCAACTGTCTAGGTATGGGCCTAAGTATGATAGCACCCTAATCTTGGCTGCTATGCAATTATGGGATTGTGCTACTCATAGCCTCCATCAAAAATGTGGTGTTTTTCGACGTATACTTCATTTGTATTTATTGCCCCCCCAATTTTTGGTGTTGACAATAACGTCGAAGGAGTATCATTGTAAAGAGAGTCCTCTGAGATTAACTTATCTTTTATCTCAATTAACTCTTCTAGGCTTTGCTTTGACACTTTGTAGCCTGAAGCAATTTGTGCCAAGTCATTTGCCACGTGATTTTCTATTCGTGGTAAGTGTTCTAGGTGTACAAACGCAAACCTTTTTAACAAAGTATTGGCAACGACGAAATATTTAATAAGGTGCTCGTTGATGCATTTGTATTCTTTTGTCAATTGTTTGACAACTAATTGAGAATCGCCTTTTACTTCGACATGACTTGCCCCCAATTCCAGTAAAATTTTAAGGCCCACTATTAAAGCCTCATATTCAGCTTCATTATTGGAGCAAGAGTCTCGAATTTTGAACTTATACTTCGTTGGAATGTTTTTACGGAGAAATAATTAAGACTCAATACCCACTCCATTTTTATGGCTCGAGCCATCAAGTATAGCTTCCAAGGACGTATGTCTAACAAATGTATCTCATGTTCGACAACAGAGTGGTCTACTATGAAGTCAGCAACCACTTGTTCTTTGATTGATTTAAGAGGCTGATAAGTTAAGTTATATTCTAACAAAGCTAAAGCCCATTTACCAATTCTACTATGCAACATTGGCTTTGATAACATATGTTTAATAACATCAAAATGCGAATAAACATAAACATCTGCTGATTTTATATATTGCTTTAATTTCGTACAAGAGAAATACAAGCAAAGGCATAACTTCTCTATTGGACTATACCTTGTTTCAGCATCAATCAAAACCCTACTAAGGTAATAAATGGCTCTTTCGACACCATTATCATCCTCTTGTGCTAACATACTACCTATCGTGTTATCAGAAGCTGCTATATACAATTTTAGCATTTTGTTTCTAATATGAGCAATAAAATTGGTGGTTTCATTAAATAAGACTTAATTGCATCAAAAGCTTCTTGATGAACTTGCTCCCACTTGAATTCATCTTCTTTCTTCAGTCTCAGTAATGGCGAAAAAGCTTGTGTTTTGCCACTTAGATTTGAGATGAATCTTCGAAGGAAATTGATCTTTCCTAGCAATGATTGAAGTTCTTTCTTGGTCGAAGGAGCCTTCGTTTCCATAATTGCTTTAGTCTTATTCTGGTTGATCTCTATGCCTTTCTTGTGTACTACAAAACCCAAGAATTCACACCGCACGCATACGTAAAGCACATTTGGTTGGATTCATTTTCAATCCATATTTCCTCATTCGTTCAAACGAACGTCGAAGATGGTCTAAATTTGATTATACCCTGAATAGCCATCTAGCATACTGAGATAATCAAATCCTGCTGCTGAATCTATTAGCATTTCTGCTACAGGCATAGCGTATTCATCTTTAGGTGTTGCATTATTTAGATCCCTAAAGTCTACGCAAACTCTAAGTTTTCCATTTTTCTTCATTACTGGGACAATATTAGCTAACCAATCGACATACCTGGCAGTTCTGATGAATTTGCTCTTGAACAGCCTTTCGATTTCTTCTTTGATCTTAGCCAATATTTGAGGAGCAAATCTTCTTGGTGTTTGCTTTACTGGTTTCTTCCCTGGTCGAATAGGTATTTGTAGTTCCACCACTTCTCGACTCAACCCAGGCATTTCGTTGTACTCCCAAGCAAAGCAATCTTTGAACTCCTGCAGAAGTGAAATAACTTGGGTTTTGAAGGAAACATCAAGGTGTGCACTAATATATGTTGGCCTTTTGACTAGGCCATCTCCCAAATCCACTTCTTCTACTGGATCTTGAGCTTGCATGCGCTTTGTTGAATCTCTGGGATCCTTTTCAAAGCCTAATGGTTCGTCATCATAAATGCAATCAAGTTTGTCATCTATGACTTCACCACTTTCTTCAGATGAAGCTATGGCTTCGACAGCCATTGTTTGGTGAATTATTTCGGCTTCCAAGGCCGTTTTCACTTTATTTTCGTCCATATAGGTCGTAATTCTATCCCATGCGTTGGGTACTGACATCTAAAACCTTCTAAGAGTCAGTATCCCATCCTGTTGGGGGTAGAACACCCTCAGGATAGACACTTGCATCTTCCACCACTTCCCTCTCCCAAACAAAACCATGTGTTGGGTACAATCGAACAGAGGAAAGCACATTATCAGATGAGATGTATGCTCGATCGAAGACGTACATGGCGCAATATTCGCCATTTGTTTTTCAAAATTCTCCTTGGTGACGTTGTTCACATCATCAGAAGAAGAAGTAGCTCGTCCGCTTCGACATATTCCACGAGACCATCATCCTTCCACATCACCAACTTTTGATGTAGGCTTGAAGGCACAAAGACCTACTCCATGAATCCACTCTCGCCAAGGAGTAGGTTATAGCTTGCCTTGGAGGCTATGACAAAGAACATGGTGGTTCTCTCTTGATGATGCCTACTACTACCTCAACTTCGACGGCCCCCAAAGACCGGCCAGATTTGCCCTCATAATTGGTTAACACAATATTATGAGGCTTAAGGTCTGTGTCGAACATCCCTATGGTTTTCAGCAATGCTTGAGGCATCAGGTTTACTGCCGCACCTCCATCCACCAGTATTTTGTTGATACCCACGCCATTGACTTTGGCTTGGACATATAAAGGCTTCAAGTGATGTTGCATGCCTTCGTCTGGCCTCTCAAAAGTGGCCATTTGTTCTTCGACACAACCGTTATTCATCACATAGTAACAAACTGGCTTATGGTTAGCCATATCTTCAGTGAAGTTTTCTTCGACATTATTTGGGACTGTAATGACGTCATACTCACTGGGTAGGATGGATACCACATTGCATATAACATCAAAACTAGCTTCAAAATCCTCAAAATCTGAAGTTACATCCTCATCCATGTCGAATTCAGCACTTTTCTTCTTCAAAGATGATAATGGAGGAAAAATTCTCTCCATTGCAGGCCTCCTTGGTTTCTCTATTACAATAGATTTACCTTTAGCCTTATTTCCAACCTTCACTTGGTTGGCAGCACCTATGTTCACTTTTGTAGTTCCCACGGCTTTAGAGGTCATATTCTTAGCCGTTTTTGAACTTCCTGGCGTTTGCTCGTTGGCAACAAGTGTTGCTTTCTTCTTAGAGCGCTGAAAACGACGCCATTGGGTCTTGGTCATAGGATTCTTTCCTTTATAATTATTTCTGTAATTATATTTCGCAGCCTCACTTGCATTTGGCTTCACCACTTCATCCTGTGGCACAAAGACCTTCAGTAGTTTTGACACCAAGATGTATCCACTTTTCGTTTGGAAGGTTGGCCCTTGGAACAAACGATTTGGCAGAAGCTGATAACACAAATTCCTTCTTGGCTGTATTCTTACCAGCAGATTGCGGCTTGCTTGTCGAAGGTCTGTTCGAACCCTTGACTTTATAAGGAAGGTCTCCTCTTTTGAAACTAAAATTTGGCCTTTTCTCTGGCCATTTTCTTTTCAGAGGCTGTCGAACTCCGTAGCCTTCAACACTTTTGGCTGCTTCCTTGTCGAAAACAGCACTACATCCGGGGCATAACATTACCTCATAGTTTTTCAGCCTGCACCTATTGAGGAAGTCTACTAATTCCTCTTCAGCTTTGGGGTACACAAACTGTACTTTTTCGTCATACTCCTCCTGAGTAATCTTTTGCACAGCATCACCCATCTGTACTACACTTTTGATCTTGTCTGTCGAAGGTTTAACAGGCTTAGGAGAACCTGCCATCTTCACATCCACCATGCTTATATTCATTTCCATTGGCTCTGCATACATTGCCTGCCTGATGGAGTGGATCGTCAATCTCTGCATTGGTGCTTTGTTCTTTTATCGCCAAATCTTAGTCTCCCTCTTCGATTGCTTTACGAACAATGTCCCCGAAAAGTACACTGTGATCGGTTGTATGTCCCAAGAAATTATGAAACTTACAATAACCCTTTCTCTTCCCTCTGCTCGAGAGGAGGTACTTTCAGGCCATTAGGCACTATTATTTGGCCATCAGTTACTAACAGATCAAAAATTTCATCACACTTAGTAACATCAAAAGTGTACGTTTTAGGCACAAATCTATCATTTTTAGGCTCTACATGGTTATTCCCATTTGCAGGCCTTAATAATTTACAAGCATAAGGAGGACCAGGCTTCAGTTCAGCCACATCTATTTCCTCAGATTCGACATCATCAAAGGCGAAGTCGAATTCCTCATCAACATAAGCTATTTTCTCTTTTTTATGAAACCCAACTGAGTTTTATTTTTTATTGAACTTATTCACTCTAGCCTTTTCCTCTTTAAGCCTTTCAACTTGTCGAACTCTATCGGCTAATTGGGCCATATCTCTCAAATGAGAAGTATCCAATTTCTTTCTAATTGAATAATCAAGGCCACCTGCAGCCATTTCGACAAGCTCATGTTCAGGCACTTGTGTAAAACACCTAGCCTTTAATAGCCTAAACCTATTCAAGTAATCATCAATAGCTTCAGGCACCTTGCGTCGAACACTGGCCAATTCCTTAAGACTAATCTTCGACTGGCCCATGTAAAACTGTTCATGAAAAGCTTTTTCCAATTGCCCCCATGTATACACAGAACCAGGGGGTAAAGTGGTAAACCACGTAAAGGCATTCTTAGTTAGAGAATTTGGAAAATATTTCATTTTCAAATTCTCGTTTTGGGCTATATCCCATGCCTCAGTCATGTAACGGGCAATGTGTTCGACAGTAGACTCATTGGTATCACCCCCAAACTTATTAAACTTGGGAATTTTCCAACCTCTTGGCAATTCTGCTTGCAACACATATTCACACAGTGGTGATATGAAATTAGGCTTATGTAAACCTATGTTAAGGCCATTTTGCGCCATTATGGTTTCTACCAAATTGGCTATGTTGTCTTGAGCGCAAACGTTATTTCGTTGCACTTGTCGAACAACTTCATCAGCGTTTTGGTTTCTATTTACCATCACTACTTCAGGGATATGATTTCCCATCCCTTGTTGTTCGCCTACAACCGCTTGGGCTTCGACAGTAACTGATCTCTGTGGGGTATTAGGCGTATTATTCCCACAATTGGGTACTTGCCTATTATTTCCCGTAGGAGCCCCAAAGAAATCTGCAATCCTACCCATTTGGTTTGCTAACATTTGGTAACTTGTATTGGTGTTCTGAATCAACGGATTGAAAACAGTACCAATTTGTTGGGTTAGCATATTAACCATATCATGATTACTCTCGTCTACTTGTTGTCTTAACGCCAACAAGGACGCATTGGTTAATGCGGTAGGGTTTCGACCAAGTGTGCTTTCAGAAGACACATGTGAAGGGGAAAAGGTCGAAACGTGTGGCATTCCAAAGAGGCATGCCATATACACCAAAGGGTATGGTGGTAGACTCATATTGGAAACGTGTCTCTAAACTATTCCTGTTGCCATATAAGGACTAGAAGGAAGTCCTATACTTTGTGGCAAAGACATAGATTGTGTCGACCCAACATTGGTCATTGACATCGTGGGAACGGTTATTGATGTTACTGGGGCCATTGTCCCTGCAACACTGACACTTACAGAATCTATGGTTGTTCCTTGCCCTTGTGATACCACAGGGTTAGAACTAGAGGCATTGTTAGAATTGGTGTGTACCATTCTACCACTCCTCAAGTGCATACAAATACATACACTTATAGAAACAACACAAAATTAATGGCAAAGGTCCCACTGGGCGTGCCAATTTGTTCGCTGGTGTTTTTAGCAAACAATCACTAGTTTTCAATGTTGAGATTGTGAGATCAAACTAGAAAATCTCTTTGACAATTGCCTTTAAGTTTTGTGTGTTTTACGCGTATAAGAACAGAGAATGATAGAAAGAAGCAAATTGAAAGCAAAATGAAAGCAGTAAATGCAACAAATGTAAAAAGAAAGTATGTATTGCATTAATTGAAAGAAAGATGGTTCACCAACACGTACAATGTATCTGTTTCACTCGTATTTCGCTTTAGTTTGGAAGTTGAGTTTCTCAGAGTTCTTGTGCAATGTGGTGACCCCTATTTCCTATTACAAAAGAGTATTTATACTCTGGGAAACCATCGTGGGAAAAAGGATAACTGCCTCCTAAAAATGAGGAGAAGTAACCGCCCACTAACTGCTGCTTTTTGCATTTCGACTAACTCATTGTCAACCGCTTGACGAAGTGTTGAACCCAGCTTTGTCGAAGAGTTGAGCCTTCTCTTGTCGAAGGTTTCTTGCTTTGCTTGCTTCATAGTTTTGAGAGCTAAGCTTGTCGAAGCTTGCTTGCATTTCCTGCACTTGTATACCTTTCTGTCGAATTGATGGTGCATTGACTTGAATAGTGACCTGTGGTCCCCAAAACATTATTAAATGTGAAGTCAAACCCCATTTAAAACTTCATTTAATATGCTGTCGAAATTTTGAGGTAACACCCTGATAGCTTCAACAAGGACCTGTTAATTACACTCAACAATGATATCAAGAAGGTGAAGGCGGTTAGCAAAGCTAAGAGCATGGCGCACTGCAAAAGCCTCTTCAACTAGGGGGAGATGCAAAGAGGCCCATGGCTTCCCCTGTAAGTAAAATTCCTGCATAATACACCAGAGAATCATTTCCCAAAGGAAGGATCAATGTGAGCATCAATGTTAATTTTCACTTTATTAGTAAGGGGTCTCCATCTATTATTTCCCAAATTATGACCAAGCAAACTAGGGGTAACTTTAGGAGTCTAAGGGTCTTTCAGAAACTCAGAGCACTGAGTTTTTGTTAGAATTAGAGTCTCCATAGGATTAAGCTTCTTTTCCTAAAACACAAAGGCATTACGTGTTTTCCAAATAGACCACAAAGAAAATAATTAAATTTTGGTGATCTAATTATCTAGACCAAGGGGATAGGATTTGGCTTAACAACCAGTTGTTAAAACTTTGCACACTGTAGATTGAGGAGACACTACAGACATTGAGACCACACTAAATAGGTTCGGTCCAATGACAAAGGAGGAGGAGAAGATGCTCCACAGTTTATGGCTCCTTATTACAAATGGGGCAAAGGTTAGAGTAGGAGAGTTTCTTATTCATCATATTTTCCATGACTGGAAGGGCATTTTGGTAGACCTTCCAGACAAACAACTTCAGCTTCTCAAGAACTAGAACACCCCAAATAAGAGGCCAAAGGTAAGGATCACTGTTACGAAAGTGTGAGGGACCATGGGGGAAAACTTCCTAAAGCTAGCCAAACCAGCCCAATAGAAGGTGCATGATTTAAGTGAATGTACTCACACTCCCAATTAGATCCCAATTCCTCACGCTATCAATTGGACCCACATTAACAACAATTAAGCAAGGATGCTTCAGTGATCCACCATCGATGCTTGATGCAAGAAATAATGATGGTGTTGGATCCAATTCAGCGGGAGTTAATGAGAAGCGGCTAGCAATGCTAGAGCATTAGATCACTGCTCAACTGTAACCAGCGTGTACAAATTCTTCATACTATTTGTGAGAGGAATGCTTGTGCAGATATTTTGGCTAAATTTGGCACTACTAGAAGAGATAGGGTGAAGCCTTGGACCTCCCCCTACTGAGTTATTCTTCCTCTGCAAGCAGACACTAGTAGAGTTCAATTCATTAGACACTAGTTGTTGCTTTAGTTTCCTTTTCCTTTCCTTTTTGTACAAAAACAATACTTGTCATACAAGCAAGTTGGGTGGGGTTCTTTGATGTAATGGCTTTGTTACTCATCGTACTCCTTATTTATTAAATTATTATTTATTTTTTATAATATATATAAATTTTGATTTCTCCAAAAATGATTCATAGATAGCCAAAATCAACCCAACACTTAGAAACGGAAAAAATTAAGAGTATGTTTTTCAAAGTTATGTGATAGGAAGTAGGCGACAAAAACATAGAGAAAATGAGATGTTGGATAGAAGTCACTGATTTTAGGGTGTCTAAAAGTCATGGTTGTTTTTCCTGAAAATTCATCTTTCGGGAATACTTTGCACATATTGATTCTAAGCTATTTGTTTGGAGGGGATTTAAGAGAAGTTTCCGCAGCCACTCAATTAGTCGTTTTTCTATGAGTTTATAAGATGTTTTAGGGGTCCATCCCAATTTATACGTTTTGGAGTGTCCGAGCAAAACATTTGAGAAGTATTTTTGCACTATGCACAACATTGTTTGAAATAACATTCTTTTCGAATCCCGCGTCATCAATAACCTCAAGATTTTTTGTTCATGTGTAAATAGATTTGTCGAAAAGTAACCTAGTAAACGCTTTTAAAAGAGACCTATGTACTCTATCACCACACTACACTAAACCTGAATGAAAAAAATATGTCAAGCATACATTCTCAACGTAATATCTAACTTTCAAGTATCTATTTTTTTGTGGGAAAACCCTAGCTAAATCACAACAACTATCATGTTAGGACTGCTACAAGGTTACAACAACATTACTCTCTCTCTCTCTCTCTCTCTCTCTCTCTCTCTCTCTCTCTCTCTCTCTCTCTCTCTCTCTCTCTCTCTCTCTCTCTCTCTCTCTCTCTCTCTCTCTCTCTCTCTCTCTCTCTCTCTCTCTCTCTCTCTCTCTCTCTCTCTCTCTCTCTCTCTCTCTCTCTCTCTCTCTCTCTCTCTCTCTCTCTCTCTCTCTCTCTCTCTCTCTCTCTCTCTCTCTCTCTCTCTCTCTCTCTCTCTCTCTCTCTCTCTCTCTCTCTCTCTCTCTCTCTCTCTCTCTCTCTCTCTCTCTCTCTCTCTCTCTCTCTCTCTCTCTCTCTCTCTCTCTCTCTCTCTCTCTCTGTGTGTGTGTATGTGTGTGTGTGTGTGTGAAAAATTATATGTAGTTTAGTCACAAAGACAATTTTGTCATTTAACTAATATATATATATATATATATATCATATCCTGTTGTTATTTGGTGTGTACCAAACACAGGATATGATAATATAATGCTATCCTATTTGTTATCATGTGCGTACCAAACACATGATATGATAAGTGTCTATCCTGTCACTATCTTATCCTATCTCTATCATATCGTCTATCCTATCCTATCCTAAAAGATTTGCGAAATGTTTTTATGAAACTATCATGGTGCAGCCGTAAGGTCAATTACATGAAACTTTGGGATTGCCTGTATGATCCTCTGAAATGGGGATTCTTCCTTCTTTTTTACTCCCTCTGTCTCATATTAACTGTCGTTTAAGGTTATGCGCGGGTATTAAGAAAATGATTGGATATGCTAAATTCTATGGTGAAAAAATGTGGTAGGACTAAAATACCCTTACACTTTTCTCGATTGGAGCAAATGCACAGTTATTTATATTCTAAATTAAGGGTATTGTTGGAAAGTAATAATAAACGTTGTATTGGGATTCTAAAGTGACAGTTAATTTGAGATAAAGAAACATTCCAAACAGGACACTTAATATGGTTTTGACATACTTTGGTATTAGTGGTCGTGGATGTCCGCATATTAATTTTTCTTTGGTTTTCACTTGCACACAAATGTAGTAATAAATGTTTGTTATTATTTTTATATAACACAATTTTAATCTTATTTTGGACAAAAAATTAAAATTATCTTTTAAAAACTAAGAGATTTTAATTTCTTAATTGATCTCTATATTTTGTCAGAAAAAATGAGTCTTTATTATCAAATCAAAATATTACTTTAAAAGAATTAGTTTATTTTAACCAAGCAAACTCATGTCATTTCATTCATTAATAATGAGAAAATACCACGTGGAATTCGCTCATGGAGTTGCTGACTAGCAAAGCATTGAGCCGCCCTAGCTAGGCTATGAGTAACGCAATTGGCTTGTCGCCGAATATAACTGATGGTACAATTGTTAAAATGACTAAAAGACTCCCTACAACTAGATAAAATAGCTCCAAGTTCATTGAGCAATCTGGTTCCACCGTTGACGGCATCCACTACTTGCTTGCAGACGAGCTCGAAATCAACATCATGAATACCCAAATGCGACATCCAACGAAGAGCTTCCAATAAACTGGCTGCTTCAATCTCTGGTGGTCTCAAGAAACCTTCAAACCAGATGATTTTGGCACTGATGAACGCCTCATTGTGATCCCAGAGACACATACCTAGTCCACACCACGATTGCTCTTCAAACCAGGCACCATCAATATTGCACTTCTTTCGGCCTGGGGGAGGCCTTACCCACTGCTGCTGACTGGGAGGTGCTGTCGCGAGATCCTTGTGCGAAGGTTGCTGGTCGGTCTAGTGCGACTGCCACAAGAGTATGTACGACTTCGTGGATCGGGTTCTCGATATCATTATAGAATTTGTCGTTTCGACGACGCCACAAACACCAGATGACAGCTGCAAAGTCAGTATTGCGTTCCCCGTCAAAAGAATTTTAGCAAGTGGAAAAATAAATCATTAGCACTTTCAGCTTGCTCGTAATCGGGATAGATGACATCCCATAATCCAGCATCTTCCCAGACTTGTTTTTTTTTTCTATAAACAGGCAAAGTGTCCGAATTTATTAAAAAAAATTGAAAAAGACATAGAAAAACGAAGGGGGGACTAGACCAAAACCCTTGCCATCAGAGAAAATTAAATAATAATAGAGAGCCCCTAAAACCCTCGAGCCGACTGGCTAGACAAAACCTAAATAACCAATCTAACTAGCAAAAGACAGATAAACAAGCTAGAGAACCCAACCAAGCGAAGGCTAGAGGAAGATACTCAGAAGATCCAAAAACCCTCTAATCAGATCAAAACAGAGACGGAATTAGCCTTTGATCGAATGTTATGCCCTCATGCTTTCTAGGCCGAACTCTTTTTGTGTTTCTTCTTTTTTCGAGATGTGAATACCACCTGACTGGACTTATCTGCTACAGATTCATGGGCCATGTGGTCACTCATTCTCAAAAGTATCAGTGCACATGGGGCAGGTGGAAGGGCATTTCACACCCTTGCGAACTAATCTTCTTCGTGTAGGCAAGCAACCACACACAATACGCTAGATTAAGATTCTAATTTTATGTGGAATGTTGGGTGACCAAATTGCTTTCCAATTACCTTGGGCACAAAGGTGAGAAGTGTCCACAAGGTTCTCCATTGCATAATAGTAAGCTGACTTCACTGAATACACACGATTCCTGCTCAAGTCCCTTATCATTTGGTCCCCTCCAAAAGCCATAGGCCTGGGAATTTTTAGAATAGACTTTAGTATTATTGATGAGAGTGGCATTCCAACTAGTAGACTCCCTGTCCACCAAATCAGAGACAAAGCATAAAAAAATTAGTTTTTCCTGTAAATATAATATTTCTTAATGTATTATTTGATTATTTTGGCTCCCCCTAATATTTCACTCAAATTCTGCCACTGTGGATTCCTACCTCCGTAGTGTTGTCGGCTTGTTTGCTAGTTAACTTTGTTTTTTGGGGCTTTGCTCTCGTTTCTAACCAAAAAAATGGTAATGTCTGGAATGCATTTGAAACCAGATGTATAATATTCAGATGCATTTGGTAATAGTTTGTGTGTAGAGAGACTCTTATTTGCCATGTTATTTTAAGTTCATGATGAACTTATTTTTTTATATATATATATATATATATATATATATATATATATATATATATTGCTTTGTCTAATTTTATTTTTGTATATAGGATTTTGTGGTTTGGTTTCTGTAATCAAAACTGCGAACTGAACCGAACCGAACTGCACGGTTCACTAATAAAAAAAACTGAACAAAACCAACAGAAAACGATTTTTTACGATTTTCGATTTGATTTGGTTCGGTTTGTAGTTTTCTATTAATTTTGTTCGGTTTTGAACACCCTAATTGGGGTATGTGGGTTGGACTTGGAGGGGAATGAAGAGGAGGGTAAAGGAAAAGTGTGAGTATTTTAATTTTTTTTTTGTTTAGTTCAATTTTTATTGGAGGGAAAACAAGGGGCACAAAATCCCTCCTAAGCCAATTTTAGCTCCTCCATAAGTGGGGGGATTTGGAGGGGAAATAATATCTTCTTTTATATATGTGGCTTGTTACTTCGTTGGCGCCAAAGTGCCGCTTTTTTTTTTCTTTTTTCTTTTCCTTTTTTTTTGTTTTGTTTCCTTTTTTCTTTCTTCTTTGGCTAAATTACTGTTTTGGTCCTTTATCTTTGGTCTTAATTTCATTTTGGTCCTTTATCTTTTTTTTTTCTCGTTTTGGTCCCTCATGTTTCATTTTTGTGTCAATTTGGTCCTTTTTTGTAATTTTTGTGTCAAAGAAGATGGATGGAAAATTACAAAAAAGGACCAAATTGACACAAATTGACACAAAAATGAAACATGAGGGACCAAAACGAAAAAAAAAAAAGATAAAGGACCAAAATGAAATTAAGGCTAAAGATAAAGGACCAAAACAGCAATTTAGCCTTCTTCTTTTATATTTTAATGTTTTATATTTTATTTTTTTATATTTTAAAGAGTATTTTACCGTCTCTAAAATTTAATCTTTTTTCGGTGTCAATCGGGTATCCTCTATGCGCAACTGTAGAGACTAATTTCTCGAGTTAGGCAGTAAAACTCTCTCAAGAGATTTAACACTGTTGCGTGCCTAAGGCTGGATTCGATCCCAAGACCTTGGTTAAACTAGAAGAGACCCCTATCATCTCATCCAAGTACTCTTGGGCCTCTAAAATTTAATGTGTTTAAATATGTTAAGTTTTTCTTCAATAATTAATTGGATAAAAAATACTAAACAGTGTGTTTTTGGGTACTTTAGTATTTATAATTTTTTTAACTATACAAATACTCAAAGTTCGTTTCTCTATAATTGATTTAGTGAGAAAAAATATAACTTTGTGAGACTAACCTGTGCAACTCACCATTTTACTAATTTCCACTTTAAAAAATCAATTTCTTTTTATACTTTTTCTTTTTGTATTTTTTAGAACCGTATTTTTATGAACTTTTTAAAAATTAATTTTTTTTCATACTTCTTCTATTTATATTTTTTAGAACCATATTCTTTTGAAGTTGAAATATATTTTGAATCCATTTAGTTCGGTTACTATCAACTATGGATGTT
Source organism: Oxytropis ochrocephala (assembly GCA_020916435.1). Taxonomy (NCBI): domain Eukaryota; kingdom Viridiplantae; phylum Streptophyta; class Magnoliopsida; order Fabales; family Fabaceae; genus Oxytropis; species Oxytropis ochrocephala. The sequence continues at coordinate 12,857,093 of CM037094.1, read as the reverse complement.
TAATTTCAACGTTTTTGTTAATATTCTTATTAAATTTTATAATCTTTATTTAATTCATGAGTTATAAATTTTTTTTATTCATAGTTATTTGACTATATATTTTACAAACTAACACCATTAGTTCACTGACATAAGCTACCCTAGGATTTGGAGTTGACTCAATGCTCCCAAGTTTGATTCCCGTAGTGGACAAGCTTTGTACAGTTAAAAAAAATCAAGCATGAACATTTATAAGAAGGTTTTTGCTAATAATTGCATAAAAATTTTATTACTCATTTACACGAAGGAATTTAGTCAATCCTGTGTAACATTTATAAGGAGGCTTTTGCTAATAAATTGCATATTTACTCATTGTTGGAGTTGTTTTCGTTTTTTTGTTTGTTTTTTTTATTCACTTCTTTCTTTATTTTTTTGTTTGTTTTTTCTCCGATTTTTTTGGTTTTTTTTTGTTCACATGTCATTGGTACGCAGTTTCCATCGACTTTGTCAACAATTAATCTACGTTAGGGAGTCTGGCTGACCACATGTATCCGGCTTTGTTGTTCCGTGTGCTTCTCCCCTAATAGAGGTTTTACCACATGCATGCAAGGTTCTTTTTTTTTTTTTATATTTTAAGGGGTACTTTACTGTCTTGAAAATTTTTTGACATTTAAATATGCAAATTTTCGTTGAAAAACGATTTAATTTCACGACAAAATACGTAATGTGTGATGCTAAGCAATGTGCTTTGGTGTAGTTGATGGGTAAAAAATTATTTTGTAACAAAATACGTAAAGTGAAATGTTAAGTGGTGTGTTTAGGGGTACTTTAGGATTCAAGAAAAAAAATCCAATTCTTCAAATACCAGAAGTTTCATCATAAATAACCGGTGTGGTAAAAATGATAATAAGTTTGTGACAAAATACGTAAAATTCGATGCTGACAGTGTATTTTGGTATGCTTTAGGGTCCCGGAAAAATTTTAGAAGTTCAAATACGCGAAGTTCATTCATCAATAACGGTTAAATTAAAAATAAAAAACAAATTGTGACAAACTACGTAAATTGTGATTCTACGCAGTGTATTTTGGGGTACTTTAGGGTCCAGAAAAAATTTTAGACATGTCAAATTTAGTGTTCTCTTCTTTATTTTGATAATTTGATACCAACGAGTATTAGAAACATACTTAAATTGGTTTTTAGTTTTGAATCAAACTCTGGATGATACCTACGTGCGTGTTTCACTTTTTAATTGTGTTGTCTTCTTTTATCTTTAATTATGAGTTGAGTTTTTATATTTCCACTTGATGAATGAAGATAATCTTATTAAAAAAATTATACTTTTTTATTATTATCTGTGAATGTTCAATTCCAATGTCTTTGTTAAAGTTTATTTTTAATTTGATAATATTGTTATTTAATTTATAGTTATAATTTAACTTTTTTTGTGGGAACTCCGACCTCATTTACAATAGAACTCCCCAACATTTTCTTTGAACTTTGTGTAGATGCTTTTATTTTATTAGTGGTAACTTCAACCACATTTACAATAAAACTCCATAATCTTTTTCAACTTTGTATAGTTTACCACTATTTTATTAGTGATTTTCATCCAACCCTACATGATATCCACGTGTTTCACTTTCTAATTGTGTTATATTATTTTCTTTCTAATTATGGGTTAAGTTTTAATATTTACATTTGATAAATATGGAATATATTATTAAAATTATTTAGGCTTTTTCTTCCTATTATCTATGAATGTTTAATTTTAACGTCATTGTTAATATTCTTTCAATTTTCTATATTTGTATACCGCGTTGCAGCATTTACTCACGTAGGAACTTCAGCCACATTTACAGTACAACCTCATCATCTTTTTCAACTCTGTATAGCTGCTTCTATTTTAATTGTGATTTTCATCCAGCCCTACATGGTACACGCATATTTCACTTTCTAACTGTGTTGTATTCTTTTCTTTCTAATTATGGGTTAAGTTTTATATTTACATTTGATAAACATGGATTATGTTATTAAAATTTTTAGACATTTTCTTCCTATTATCTATGGATGTTTAATTTCGTCTTTGTTAATATTTTTTTTAATTTTATAATATTCTTATTTAATTTATAGTTATAATTTTAATTTTATTCACAGTTATTTGACTATATATTTTACAAACCAATATTGTTGGTCCACTGGTACAAGCTACCATTGGATACAGGGTCGACTCGATGCTTCCGAAGTTCGATTCTCGAAGTGGACAAAGTCTAAACAGTTAAAAAAAGAGAGCGAGCATGAATGTTTATAAGGAGGTTGATTAATAAATACGTAAAAATTTATTACGCATTTATACGAAATAATTTAGCCAACCACGTGCATCGCACGGGATATGGGGCTAGTTTGTTTAATGTTTGGACTAAAATATCTTTTTATTTAAGGCTTAAATATATGTTACCCCCTGCAAATATACTCATTATCCATTTAACCCCCTGTAAAAATAAAATTTTTAAAAAAAACCTTACAAATATAAATTATTTCTAGTTACCCCTCTGCTGTTAGATTTTGTTAACAACGTTAAGTGTATGTTGAAACACTTATTATTTGCAGGGTGGTAAATGGATAATGAGCGTATTTGCAGGGGGGTAAATGGATAATGAGGATTTTTGCAGGTGGGTAACATATATTTACGCAGGGGGGTAAATGGATAATGAACATATTTGCAGGGGGGTAACATATATTTACACTTAACGCCGTTAACAAAATCTAACAGCAGAGGGGTAACTAGAAATAATTTATATTTGCAAGGTCTTTTTTAAAAGTTTTATTTTTACAGGGGGTAAATGGATAATTGGTATATTTGCGGGGGGTAACATATATTTAAGCCTTTTATTTAATGTATCCTTAAATGTTGTACCCCCTAATGTTGTACCCCCTCCTTCATTCGTTGAACCAAACACAAACATATTGAAAATCTCTCCCCTCCCCTACCCTCCATTAAAATCTCTTCTCACCCTTCCCCTTTGGGGGTAATGTAATTTTTAAGGGAAATTAAAATATTTTAGTTCAAATTTTTGAATTAAAATATTTCAATTCCCCCTAAAATTATTGTTCGGCCCCGGAAATAGAGAGTACTTTATCCGAGGAGCAAAGTTGGTTCCGCTTCTCGAGAGTTGGAGATCGTAGTCGGCGTTGATAGATCGTTCTCGGGAGCCCGAGTTGCTCCTCTTCCCACGTCAGGTGGGGGGTACCTGCAGACACTCTGATACCTAAGTCAGTAGAGGAATTAGGCGGAATGTGCAAGAATGAGAACGTACTTGGATTTGGAGACCAGCGCATCTATTTATAGACGAGGGGGTGCGGTCTTGTCCGTCGGATCTTGTGGATCAATCTGGGTCGTCGGTCCTTAGTCCTTAACCGGAGAGTGGTGTTTGACACTGGGGCGCTTATTTGAGCCGAGCGCCTTGGGAATCATTGGACCTGGCCCAATGTCTGTTGGGGCTTTTTGGCCCAGGCCGGAACAGTGTCCCCCAAGTCGAGGTCGGGTGAAAAGTGAGTTCGGCCTCGGCTTGATGAGCGATGGAACCTGTCGTATCAATCTTGTCAACAGTCGTTTCTAGGGAAATGAGACGTCAGGTAATTATTGTGGCACAACTCCCAAGAGAGGTCTCTGATTGGACGCCATGCTTTTAATGCACCATTTCGGTTTCCGAGGTCATAGCGTTATATAAACTTGGCTCGAGGGTCTTCCTTTTTACTTGTAATTTGAGAGAGGTAACCCAACTGTCCATCGTTTCAAGAGCGTTTTTCTGCGAATTTCGGCAACCGTCCGAGATCGAGTTTTTCTACGACGCACGGTGGTTTCACGTTCCTCCGCCGTACCGAGTTCATCGTTTGCGAGTTTCCTTCCCAAAAATGTCTTCTCCGTCATCTGAATTCATTCTGGAGGAAGGCCGAGATCTGGTTTTGTCTCCTGCTGCTTCTTCCCAGAGATCCGAGGGTGCGAGCGCTTTGAGCGACACGGCGCAGGGAGCTCCTGAGCCTGTAGATTCAGCTGCTGTTGAGGTCCCGGAAGCGGACTCGGATCGTTACGACTGGGTATCTTCAGCGATACTCGGGAAAACGGTTCGACTGGTGCGAAACAAGTCATTGTCTGATTATGCCAAGTTCATTGAAGCCCCCGAGGGTCAGAAATGGAAGTTGGTAGACGCGGAAGATCTTTCGATCTGTACCGGACTCCCAAAAACTGACCTCGGGTTTTTCTTCCACGGAAGAACCTTCGAGTGGATGGGGATTCGAATCTCTTTGACCGAGTTCCAGCAAGGGGTGTTGAACTATCTCCACCTTGCTCCGAGCCAGTTGGCTCCCAATGGCTGGGGCTTCTTCCGAACATTTGAACTCTTGATGAAATATCTTAAGAGGGAACCATCTATCAGAGTGTTTTTTGCTTTTATCAGGATCACCAGATTGGCCGAGAAGTACAGCAACGGAGGGCACGACCACGTCGGTCTCCGAGGGGTTACTGGTGAATCATTTTTCATCCCGGTGACCAATTCCAATAAGGTTTCTAGAGGGAATATTTCTATGTGAGGGTCGCGAATCGAGCAGCGAAAGAGGCCATTGCCAGCGCTTTCGTCAGTCGGGAGGAATACATTCCGAATTTCCCGTTCTACTGGACTGCCGCCCACTTCGGTCCTGAAGTAGGCTCTTATGCTGTGGAGGCGACCTCATTGGTCGGGGAGGAAGCCGTGACTTACAACCTGCTTCGTCGGTGGGCCGAGAAGCTTAAGGACGAAGGTCGAAAATTCAAGTGTCAAGAGATTATTGAGGCCACTGTGGAGTCTGAAGGGAAGTTGATATTTGTCCTCGATGAGTCTCTTTCTTTTCCCTTGTTCAATTTTTTCAAAGCCCGCAACTTATGCGGATAACAATTTTGGCCTTGCTTCTGTGTAGATGAATTGGTCGAGGGGGTTGACCTCGAGAGTCTTCCTCAACCAGTTGTGCTCCGCCGGTGCACTCTTTGCGCAAAGAAGGGAAAAAAGGTGTGCCAAGAGGAGGGGATGCCGAGCTCGAGTCCACCTACTTGGAAACAGTTCAAGTTTATCTCGACGGAAGACATTGAACTGCCTTCTGAAGCCGACCTTGAAGCTTGCCGTCGAGTGGCCGAGGTGGCAGTATCTCTCCGCAAATCTTTGAAGAAGCAGGCAGCTAGTGCAAGGGTTGCTTGGTACCAGGCCAAGATCAAGAAGCTGGAAAAGCAGAATCTTTGGGACGAGGGCGATATCTTGGACGAAGAGGAGAAATTAGAGTGCGTCCGAGATGTTCTTATCCCGGAGCTGCATGAGTCAAACAAGACCCTCTGTGCCGAGCTGGAGTATGTCTTGTCGGCGGAGAGCGGGTTGGAAACACTTGAAGCCCAATGGGTTGCTTTCCAGGCCGAGGCTGATGAGTACGATTCTCTGAAGGCCGAGTTGGATGGACTGCAAGCAGAAATTGAGGAGGCCCGCGACCGAGCGAGTGTTGCGCTGGTGGCTGTGGAAGAGAAAGAAGCTGAGGAGGCCGCCTTAGCTCGTCGGAACGCGGAATCCTCTCGGCTCGGGTTTGAGCGCTGTCGGGATCAAATCTGAGTCCTCCACCCAGAGGTGCCTCTGGAAAAGCTAGACTTGGAGCATGTCGTCTTTGATGGGAGAATTGTAAAATCTCGGGCTGAGGCCCCCCTTGAGGAAGCCGAGACAATCTTTAGTCCCCTGCACTAGTCAGACGAAGAACAAAAAGAGGCAAGCGAAGACCAATCTGACGAAGATTCCTTAGGAGATTCTTTGTCAGTCAGTAGTGATTAGCTTATATTCTTTTCCTCCCCGGCACATATACTGGGTGTAACAATATTTTGAATATATGAAACAACATTTGCTTGTCTTTTTATTGTTTTGTTATGCTTCTTTCCCGGTGCGTCTCTGTTAATCGTACCAGCACCTGGCCCGAGGGCGACTTTGTGGTGAGGTTTTAACGAGAGAGCAAGAGTGAGTCACTTTGACCGAAGCCGCAAGGACTTCTTCCCCCCCTTCTAGTGGAGATGAGTACCTCGAACACCAAAAGGAGGAGGCACAATCGCTTGGGGCGAAAGACGGGGCGAAGCTGCAAGGACTTCTTACTTCGCCGGCTAGTGGAGATGAGTACCTCGGACACCAGAGTGGAAGGCACAATCGCTCGAGGGAAATTAAAATATTTTAGTTCAAATTTTTGAATTAAAATATTTCAATTCCCCCTAAAATTACTATTCGGTCCCGGAAATAGAAAGTACCTTATTCGAGGAGCAAGGTTGGTTCCGCTTCTTGAGAGTTGGAGATCGTAGTCGGCATTGATAGATCGTTCTCGGGAGCCTGTGTTGCTCTGCTTCCCACGTCGGGTGGGGTACCTCCAGACACTCCGATGCCTAAGTCAGTAGTGAATTAGGCGGAATGTGCAAGAATTAGAACGTAACTGGATTTGGAGACCAGAGCATCTATTTATAGACGAGGGGGTGCGGTCTTGTCCGTCGGATCTTGTGGATCGATATGGGCTGTCGGTCCTTAGTCCTTAACCAAAGAGTGGCGTTTGACACTGGGGCGCTTATTTGGGCTGAGTGCCTTGGGAATCATGGACACGCCCTCTTTGAGTGTTTTTCACTGTTCGAGCGAGTCATTCGAGCGTGTTCGCATGACGCTTGAACTCGCTCGTTCAACGACATCGTTCGAGTGTGTTAAATATTGAATTTCACCTCTTGGCGTAATTTCACCTGTTCGAACGAGGTCGTTGAGGACCTGGCCAACTGTATGGATAGGGTTTTGACATTAATATATGATGATGCAGCATGGGTTTGGTTCACTTTATTTTTTGAAAGGATCTTGGTTCACTATTTGCCAAATTGTCCAACTTTTCAGGACCCTACAACAATAATTGCCAGCGTGTATCCTCTAACGTTATTGTCGCCGCTCAACTCAAAAGAAGCTAAATAAGAAAGGAAGCAGAGCTCTTGTTCCTTTCAAAGATGGCCGCCTCTCCTTCGTTGTGTTCCCTCTTTCTGCTCAGCTTCTTCTTCTTCTTCATTCTCACACTCTCTCCGGTCACCGTCACCGCTACCGACCATATTGTAGGTGCTAACCGTGGCTGGAACCCTGGCATTAACTACACTCTTTGGGCTAATAACCATACTTTCTTTGTCGGCGACCTTATCTGTTAGTATTCCATAAACTCTTCTCTCTCTGTTTCTATTTATCAACTCTAGCTTTCTAGATCTAGCAACTGCAAGTCTGCAACTTCAATTTATCTTTCATTTTTCACTCATATACAGATCTAAACATACTTCTATTTGGTTTTAATTACTATGTATTTCATTTCTTTGTTTTTGTTTTATAATTATATATTAGTGCTTAATTAGTTAGAATAACCGAAATTGCCTAGAACTTTTGGACCCTAATTAAACTTCTTTTGTGTCTATTGTTTATTATAGTCTGTTTTTTTTTATAGACAGAGTGATTAGAATTAGTGTGTTAGTTGTTAGATGAGAGGGGGAGCGGGATTTCCTTACGCCTATGTTGTTTCACCAACGATGTCCCTTTCACTCAACTATGTGAACTACCCTTCTAGGATATTTATTATAGTCTGTTGATGTTGATGTTGATATTAATCCTATTTAATGAGAGTATACCAAAAATGTCGTTTATGGATGTCTATAAATAAGTTTGTTGTAAACACCCTATTCCTCTTTCTTATTGTATCTTTTTGAGTTATCAATACAATGTTTCTTTACTTGTAACTTATGAAGCACCGATACAAATACGGACACGACACAGACAATGACACCCAGACACTGGTTTTATTTTGAAAATTTTCAAAAAATACAAGTAATTGAAGTGTCGGTGACGGTATCCGACAACATATATGCCGGACACTCGAACACGTTTTCAACTGAAAGTGTAGGTGCTACATAGCTTGTAACAGTATTTTAGCTAAAAGTACTCTTAACTCATCAATTAAGCTACCTAATTGAGATCAATTTTTTGTTTTTGTAATAGCATTTAGGTACATGAAGACTCAATACAATGTATTTGAAGTGAACCAAACTGGGTATGACAACTGCACAACAGAAGGGGCAGTAGGAAATTGGAGTAGTGGAAAGGATTTCATACCCTTAAACAAAGCCAAAAGATATTACTTCATTTGTGGCAATGGTCAATGCTTCAATGGAATGAAGGTCTCAGTTCTTGTCCATCCACTTCCTTCTAATACTACTAATACTACTGCTGACCATTCAACCCCAAAATCTGCTGCTCATGTTCTCATCATCATGAATTGGGGACTTCAGTCTTTAGTTCTGTCTTTTGTTTTGGTTTTGTTTGGACTTGTTTGGATCTAACAATTGTGTAACTTTAATTGTAGAGATTTGTATCTCTTTCATTCAATTTGTTGTTGTGGTTATCTTTAAAAGTGATATTTGTAAACTTTACTTGCTAGTGGTAAATTTGTTTTGTTTCCCTTGTGGTATTAGTTGGTTTCCCCTTCAAATTTTAAATTCAGGCTATAATTGTGTTTCATAAGTGTTTTGCCAATTCAATGAATGCTATTACATGTTAATTAGAAGATTTTTTGTAGTACATTGTGGGGATGTTTTCTTTAACCCTTGAGAATTTTCAATCTAGCTATCTAAATGTCCTTAGAATCACTTTTGCAGCTCTAGGCCGGTTACTGAGCTCGTATGAACTTCATAGGTTCTCAATGATGCTCAAATGTCGAAAGAAAGTGAAATGAAAACAAAGAACAAAGAAGAAATGAGTAGAAATATAGTTAGGTTCTATAATTACCAAGAATTACAAAGGAAATAATGAGGAACTAGAAGATCTTGTAGAGATTTCTCGAAACTTTAAAACTCTTGCCACAACAATAGAAGAACGACTAGGGTTTTGCGCTCAGTGAGTATCGAAACTTTGAATATCAATGAGAAAACATTAGGATGAGGATAACACAAGAGGACATGGATTAAAAATGGAGCATGTTCTATCCTCAATAACTACTCCAAAGAGTATTAGGCTACGTGTGAGGAATGTGTAGGGTTATCTAAAGATAAGCATGAGGGTAGCACCCACGCGCACGCGCGCACACACACACACACATATTATTAAGAAAAATATTTGTGATGACTAAACAAACGTATTTAAATTTTATTAAGAAAAATATTTGCGATGACTAAGCGAAGAGTAAAGCTGGTGTAGTCATCGATTTTATGATTTTCCTAGTGACCAAACTAAAAGTGAATTCAACGCAGTTGTTAGTGACATTTTTTTAAACCTTCTCGTGTTAAGAAACATCACGAAGGAAAAAATATTACTTCCCCTTATTTTATTAAAAAAAGAGAAAAAATAAAGAAGACAAAAGGCAGACCAATGAGCGACTAGACTAACACCCTTTGCAAGAAAAGAAAATGAAGTCAAAGCAATAATAGGAAACCAAAACTCAAAGACCCCTAAAACAATCCATCCTAAAGACAAATTATAAGTTAGACAAAAAAAAAAGACAAATTATAAGATAGTTTAAAGGCCTAAGTTACAATACCAGATCAAAAGGAGACAGAGACATAATTTTCCCTTTAACGAGTGTTATATCAAACGACCAAAGTCTAAATGCAGATTTTTTTTTCTTATATTTAAGGTTGTAGTAGTAAGTGTGATGTATAATGAACAATTTAAGATATGATAAAAAATATTAATTATTTTATCAAAGATAATAAAATATATGATTTAATATATATACACAATCGGTGCATAAGATTTTGTCAGCCAATCAAAAATAACACCTCATAAAAAATTGACTTTATCTTAGCTACCTTAAAAGTCATTCATATCATAATTTTGACTGGTTTTGATGGTGTAAATTTTTTTACAAAATTTCATTATTGGTTGATGGTGTATATCAATTGAGCCCTAAAATTTATTACAAATTTCTTTATTAGTTTAGTTTTTGTAAAATAATCTTAAAATGATTTAATTTATATACACAATAAATGTATATGTGTTTGACACTATCTACCAATTATAGGTTGACATATCATTAAAAAGAAGTTGGTCAATTAGTAACCACCAGTTGGTCAATTGATAACCAACAACTGTATATATTGTTATTGGTGGTGATTGTAAAAAGTTATACATGATATGCGTATATAAATTAAACTCATCTTAAAAATCCAAGAGCGCTTAGATGAGATGATTTGAGTTTCATCCCGCTTAACGAGAGTTTTTGGGTTCGAATCCAAACTAAGAGAATGCATCAACGTTAAAACTCTTGAAGAAAATTTTTATCGTTTATTCTTATCGTACCAAACTAGAAGGATTAATCTCTATCGATTTACACGAAGAAAATAATCTTTAAAAAGATGGGGTGACGTTGATACTCTCTTGTCATTCTTTTGTATCCACATTAATAAATGCTTATGCTTGTTTTTATTCAATTTAAATCTATATAGTGACAAATAAACAAAAACTATTTTAAATAAGCTTAAAAGCAAATAAAAAAAAAGTGTTTGGATTCTTTCAAGAAGTAGTTGTGTCGACTCATATAATAAAAAAATAAAAGCAATAAATATTATTAATTGTTTGTATGTGTACTCTCTTCTCTACTTTTTTTGACAACTACTCTATCCTCTACTTGACACATCAAATATGGGGTAACATTTTTACAATTTTAATTAAAGAAAATCAATTTTATTACGATTTTAATTGATATACACCGTTGTTGTAAGGAATTTTGCAGCATCAGCTAATTACAAATCATTGTATGAGTAAATTTTATGGTAGTTGAGATAAAGTCAAATAATTATTTATGACGTGTCCCTTCATGAACGATTGATGTTGTAAAAAATATCTTATGGCGACGATGTATATAAATTAATCCATTTATTACACATAGCTATTAAAAATTTCTTTATTAGTTTAGTTTGTGTAAAATAATCTTTAAAAAAGTATGAAAAAAAAAGTCTATGTATGTAGACCAAAATGGAGACTTTTTTTTTGCTTATATTTGAATTTTGGTTCGATCGCTTCGTGGTGACCATCGTACCTTCTTTTGGTTTTTTGGTAATGAATAAAAACATTAACTAACACTCTCGGAATAACCTATAGAATGTCCTAACTACTTAACTACCACAAACATTTATCACATGTGGTTAAGTGTGTTAGAAAGTGAATTCTACACAGTTTATTCAGTTAGGAGTTTGTTAGCTCTACCTAACTCCTCCTAACTGACATGTCCGTTTCAATGTGCCTAATTGTGTACATAGTGTGTATATATACAACAGTTGTAAATAATACAGTTGATACATTCAATAAAAATTCTTAAGTTTTATTTACATTCTTTGCAACACTATCCTATCTTCCCTAGTACTCCCTTTCTATCGTATGCTCCAAACTTGATCAAGAATTTCTGGGTTTGCATTCGTTCACAACAGGGGTTGTACCTTGCACACAGTGAAATAAAGATCAAATTAGAGGTGGTTCAGTGACTGAAACACAAGAAAGGAAGCAGGAAAGAAATTAGAATCAAGAACACAAGGGGTGTGAGATTTTACCTTCTTAAGTACTGAGAAATCAAGATCCCAACGTGTACCTGCAAAATAAACATATTCAGAAATTAGGGTTTATGAATCTTCACAAATCAAAAAAAGAAAGAAAAAGAGGTGAAAGGAGAAGTTTGTGTGAATACCTAAAGCACTTCTGGGTGATTGATTGCTGGAATCAACCACTAATCGAAGTTGTTGGGGTTTGCGAAGTAACTGTTCGTCGCGAAGTGAGAAGAGGATCTGTGAGCTTCAGATCGAGGAGATTCAGATCAAAACCAGAGGGTTTTGACTCATCATCATCTCAGATCATCATTAGCATCAAAACTAGTTATGATTCAAGCTTCAATCACTTCCATTGGAGGTGAGAGCTCAAACCCTAACTGGGTTTCGAAGAGAGAAGAAGGAAAAGAATAAAAGAGAGAGAGAGAGAGAGAACAGAACTGAAGAGAGAGAGAGAGTGAAGTGAAGAATAATCTTATAAAAAGCACTCTCGATTGCTAGGTTCCAGGCTCTCTTTAAGGTCTAATAAGTAACACGGTGGAAATGATAACTATGTTCCTAAACTCAATGGGAAAATTGACCTTATATACATCGGTCGACTTTCAATAAAAGGTTCAAGAAAAATGCCACATAATCCTTTGATCATTCCTAATAAATCATTCCTACGTTACATAAACAGGACTGACTCAACATCCAAACTATATAGTTAGGCCTCAAGTAATTTAACCTCTATTTGGGTGCTCTTTCAGCGGTACAAAGTATAACTCCAGCACAATCCTGGGTCTTAATAGTGTTTGCTGCGCATTATTTTATTTGGAGGGTGTGATGGTGCTAAAGTAAACTACACAATTTCAAACCCAATCCAGCTAAAAGCAAAAACACTTTTGTTTGGCAGAGCTAAGATAGTAAAAAGTAAAATAAATGAGAAGAACATAATATTGATACTTACTGGGTGTATTAGTTTATTAAGTTCAAAACCTCGGCGTTTGCAAGGGAACTCAGTGATTCCCTCCTTTCTATTACCTTCCCTATTTCAAGTTCAATGATCACATAAAACTTGTTTGCAAGTCTTGTTGCTGCAAAATCAAAACAGGACAAACATGAAAAACCCTAAATTTGAACAAATTGAAAGGCTTTACAATTTGCACTCTAAACCATGTCACAACCCACTACATGCTCCAACTGATTTAGCTAGCTGCTTGCTCCTTGCAAACATTCTCACTCACAAAGGAATGTGGCAATGACTTCATCATTAGAAACGATCAAATCCAAGTAGTCAAAAAGCAAATAATTGGTGAAAAATTCAATATGGTATCGAGCAAAAAGATATTGAGCGATTTGAGTTTGTTAAGTTCAACCGGCAAGTCTTAATTCAACAACCAGTCCTTCGACATTATAATTCAAAATCATTTAGCTACATCTCGTATAACATGACATAGCAATCGACGCCGTAATGTGATACTAATGGGACCCTTTAAAACTGATTCAAGACACTCTTTGTAATTTTCCCTATATGAAGGAAGGTTAAGTTCAACTTTCAATTAGAAATAAAAATAGGTGTTCTTAAATATCAGTAATATACTTGTACAGGACACAAAGTTGGAGAATATAGAAAGGGGTCATAAATCCAAGAGACCCTACTGAAAATGGGACAATCGGAGGCAGCGGTCCTTTGAACATAGATGCTGCCTGCACATTCAGCACATGATAAATTAATCATCAATATTACTAAGCAACATAATATGTAATACATGTTATGATAAGTAGTGTAGAACAAACTCATTATAGTAGAGTTAGTAAGCAAACTTTGTAACAATGATTAATCAATGCCAGAGATTTAAACTTTTTTTGCTTATATTTGAATTTTGGTTCGATCGCTTCGTGGTGACCATCGTACCTTCTGTTGGTTTTTTGGTAATGAATAAAAACCTTAACTAACACTCTCGGAATAACCTATAGAATAACTGTCCTAACTACTTAACTACCACAAACATTTATCACATGTGGTTAAATGTGTTAGAAAGTGAATTCTACACGGTTTATTCAGTTAGGAGTTTGTTAGCTCTACCTAACTCCTCCTAACTGACATGTCCGTTTCAATGTGCCTAATTGTGTACATAGTGTGTATATATAGTGTTACAACAGTTTTAAATAATACAGTTGATACATTCAATAAAAATTCTTAAGTTTTCTTTACATTCATTGCAACACTATCCTATCTTCCCTAGTACTCCCGTTTCTATCGTATGCTCCAACTTGATCAAGAATTTCTGGGTTTGCATTCGTTCACAACAGGGTTGTACCTTGCACACAGTGAAATAAAAATCAAATTAGAGCTGGTTCAGTGATTGAAACACAAGAAAGGAAGCAATAGAGTGAGAGGAGAAGAAGTATACCTTTCAAGTAAATCTGAGAGTGATTTCTGGGCTAGGTATAAACTGTGTTCTTCAATAGAGCTCAGTTTGTGTTCATACAGTAAAAGAAAGAGAAGATAACAGTCAGGGTTTCATTCAGTTAAGGGAAAGTAGAATCAAGAACACAAGGGGTGTGAGATTTTACCTTCTTAAGTACTGAGAAATCAAGATCCCAACGTGTACCTGCAAAATAAACATATTCAGAAATTAGGGTTTCTGAATCTTCACAAATCAAACAAAGAAAGAAAAAGAGGTGAAAGGAGAAGTTTGTGTGAATACCTAAAGCACTTCTGGGTGATTGATTGCTGGAATCAATCACTAATCGAAGCTGTTAGGGTTTGTGAAGTAACTGTTCGTCGCGAAGTGAAAAGAGGATCTGTGAGCTTCAGATCGAGGAGATTCAGATCAAAACCAGAGGGTTTTTACTCATCATCATCTCAGATCATCATTAGCATCAAAACCAATTAGGATTCAAGCTTCAATCACTTCCATTGGAGGTGAGAGCTCAAACCCTACTGGGTTTCGAAGAGAGAAGAAGGAAAAGAAGAAAAGAGAGAGAACAGAACTGAAGAGAGAGAGAGAGTGAAGTGAAGAATAATCAAGAACCGGTTCAGCTAGGTCAAGATTGACCTTATATACATCGGGTCAGCATCCAACCCACGTGTCTCTATTTGGGTCGGGTCTTGGGTGCGCAAGATCCACCAAATTGTGAAGATGGGCTTTACAATTTGCACTCTCCCTCAGTTGCTAGCACCACCTGCAAGTATCAAAAGCAAATAATTGGTGAAAAAATTCAATACCTTCAACATGTTTTCACCATGTGTTGCCCGCGACGTATGTGTATCAACACACACTAACTAAGTCATCACCTTTCGCGTGAGACAAAACAATTTGCTTTTTAGTTTTTCATCATTCTTGGCTCCAAATCAAACATTAATAATTGTTCTAAACACTCAAAACTCAAAACTACCATGAAACAATCATTCTTCTAAAAAGAAGGATGTTACAGAGGGTGATGAAATGGGACAAGATCTGAAGGTACTAAATAAGTGGTTGCTCAGGAGGGGGAGAGT
Source organism: Oxytropis ochrocephala (assembly GCA_020916435.1). Lineage (NCBI taxonomy): Eukaryota > Viridiplantae > Streptophyta > Magnoliopsida > Fabales > Fabaceae > Oxytropis > Oxytropis ochrocephala. Next base: position 12,842,042 of record CM037094.1, on the reverse strand, counting down.
GCCCTCTAACATTGACGAGGGAGGTGACATAGAGCTTTTGAGAGAGAATGTTGTGAGGGGGAGAGAGAGATGAGGGAGTTCGTTGGGAGAGGGACGAGATGGATGAGGGAGGGTGTTGGAATTTTTTTCAATTTTGTATTTTAATAAAATTATTTAACAAATTAAAAAAGTATTATTAAAATAAATGGTGATGTGGCATTCTATTTATGACGTGTCCCTTCATGAACGATTGATGTTGTAAAAAATATCTTTTGGCGCCGATGTATATAAATTAATCCATTTATTACACATAGCAATTAAAAATTTCTTTATTAGTTTAGTTTGTGTAAAATAATCTTAATCTCAAAAAAAAAAAAAAATCTTTAAAAAAGTATGAAAAAAAAGTCTATGTATGTAGACCAAAGTCTAAATGGAGACTTTTTTTTGCTTATATTTGAATTTTGGTTCGATCGCTTCGTGGTGACCATTGTACCTTCAACATGTTTTCACCATGTGTTGCCCGCGACGTACGTATGTGTAGCAACACACACTAACTAAGTCATCACCTTTCGCGTGAGACAAAACAATTTGCTTTTTAGTTTTTCATCATTCTTGGCTCCAAATCAAACATTAATAATTGTTCTAAACACTCAAAACTACCATGAAACAATCATTCTTCTAAAAAGAAGGATGTTACAGAGGGTGATGAAATGGGACAAGATCTGAAGGTACTAAATAAGTGGTTGCTCGGGAGGGGGAGAGTGCCCTCTAACATTGACGAGGGAGATGACAGAGAGCTTTTGAGAGAGAATGTTGTGAGGGGGAGAGAGAGAGATGAGGGAGTTCGTTGGGACGAGATGGATGAGGGAGGGTGTTGGAATTTTTTTCAATTTTGTATTTTTTAATAAAATTATTTAACAAATTAAAAAAGCATTATTAAAAAAAAATGGTGATGTGGCATTCTAACATGGCTTGCCACATTATTTAAATGAGTTCCACATCACATTCATAGTCAACCAGTTTTGAAAGGGTTTACATTTTAGAAATTGAGAAAATAGGAGGACAAAATCATGAAAAAAAAGTTTGGTGACCAAGATCGTGAGTGGGTTATAATATGGTGACTAAAATCGTGGAAAAAAACTTTGGGGATCAAAATCGTGAGTGGGTGATAATAGGGAACTAAAAATGTAATTAAGCAAATATTATTTACAACGTCAACCGATCACAAAATGACACATCATACAAAAATGGACTCTATCTCAACCACTTGAAAAGTCATTCATACCATAGTTTTTGGCTGGCTGTTAGTGTAAAAATATTCTTAAAAACCCAATAGCTCTTGGATGAGATGATTTGAGTCTCTCCTATCTCAACGACAGTTTTTAGGTTCGAATCCAACCTATAAAATATAACAGGTTAAAACTCTTGAAGAAGTGTTTTATCGATTATTCTTATCGTACTCAACTCAAAAGATTAGTCTCTATCGATGTACACGAATAAAATAATCTCTAAAGAAATGGGGTACAGTTCATGCTCTAGTCATTCTTTTGTATCCATATAGTAACAAATAAATGCTTGTTTTCATTCAATTTAAATCTATATAGTAACAAATAAAGAAAAACTATTTTAAAATCATCCTAGTGTAACTCCACTTGAATAAAATAATGTAGTAAGAGAATAGCGTACTCCAAACGTTGAAGCATATTAATTGGTTCTCAGATTTTTCGATTTGACAAGAACTATGCAACTAACTGCCAATCACACTTCTCTCTCTCTCTCTCTCTGGTTTCCCCTCTTTTCTTTTCTCTTTAATTTTCAACCTAGTATTCACTGTGTTGTGTTTTCTGTTTCCTCTGTCTGTGTTTTGTTTTATGTTTTTTTTCTTTTTGTCTATGCACATGGCTCATGATATCTTATCTGCTAAATGTAACATAAACTATTTATCAGATGATTTGTTAGCTGAAATCTTCAGTCGTTTAACGTTTCGATCTACCGTAGGTTGTAAGTGTGTTTCAAAACGATGGTTAGATTTGATTTCAAGCCCTTTTTTCAAAACACAAATCATATCAAATCAACACACTAATCTCAAAGCCTTGTTAATTTTCCTCACACCCCATCAACTCATGCTTTCATTTCTTCCTCCACCTTCTTCTGATTTACCCCCTAGATTTATTAACAACAACCCCCTCCCAGAAAAATTCAATTTTTCTATTGATATGCTTTTAAAAGGCAACGTTTGTGGCAGTTCCAACGGTTTGTTCTTATGTTGTAGTAACAGATACACAACTGGTAATGGTTTCTTTGTTTTTGAACCACTTACCAAAGAATGTATACAAATCCCGCCTTCTCCGGCGAGGCCTAATGAAAATGTATATGCGGTAGGGTTCGTTTGCGAACCTCATTATTACGATCAAGAAGAAGAAGACGACGAAGAATTACTACCAGACGAGGAGGAAGCACCAGTAGGGCCGGTGATTCCTCCTCGTCTGGGGGATCGTAGCTTTCGTGTGGTGATTATTCGGTCTTTCATAAGAAGACTACTTAACTTTGAATTGGATGTTTTCTCTTCGGAGACGGGCTTATGGAAACAGCAGAATATGATTTGTCCAGGAGGTTTCGCTTTTGGTCCTCATTGGCAATTAAGTTTTGCTTATGATGGGAGTCTTTATTTCATGGGTAGGACTGGTATTTTTGTTTTTGATCCTTATACACATCATAGTTTTACACTTAATTACCCTGAAGGTGCTGATCCAGGGAATATAATGAGTTTTGGGTTTCTTGGTTCTTCTTGTGGGTGTTTGAGAATAGCTGATATTGGAAAAAGTGATTTGAGAATTTGGGAATTCATAGATGATGAGAAATGGCATTTGCTGCATAGAACTAAACTAATCACAAAATTACCAAAGAGTTTTTGTGATAATTATCATAAGAGGGTAGCTGGTTTTCATCCTTATGATGGTGACATTGTTTATTTACATTCTTATGCTGATGGGGTTTTTGTTGGTAACTTAAGAACTGAGAAATTTGAAGCTATTCCTGGTTATGATAAATCTGATATAAGTCCCTTTCAGTTAGAGCTGCCTGATTTGTTGTCGTCGTCGTCATCCACTGAATAAGTTTGTCGGATGAATACTACATCGGTTTGTGTTGGATTATGGTGCTTCAACATCATATGCGTTCTGCTTGAACTTTGTCAGTGCTATAACATCTCGTGTGGCATCTCAGCATTGTATACATTCTGCTTGAACTTTGTCCGTGCTATAACATCTCGCGTGGCATCTCAGTATCAGTTCGGCTTTCGTATACATTCTGCTTGAACTTTGTCAGTGTTATAGCATCTCGTGTAGCATCTCAGTATCAGTTGGGCTTTCGTATACATTCTGCTTGGACTTTGTCAGTGTTATAGCATCTCGTGTGGCATCTCAGCATCGGTTGGGCTTTCGTATACATTCTGCTTAAAATTTGTTCAGTGCTATAGCGTCTCGTGTGGCGTCTCAGCATCAGTTGGTGTTTGATGCCACAACATCTCTTTTGGCATCTCAATATACCTTTAGTTTTAGTTTTCTCAGTTGTTATTAGCTCTGCTTAATTAGTGGTTTTTTCTTCATTTGAAAAAAAAAACCCATTGAGTTATGAATAATACAATTGTAGTTTCTGTTACACTTTTATGTTATGATGATAGAGTTTTCATTTCATTGTCATTTTCATAGACAAAATAGGTATGACTCGTGTTGGTGTTGTCAATCAAGGAAGCTGGTTTTGTTCTTTTGGAAAACAACTTGTGGTTCTGTGGGGAATTTGATCAAACAGTTACCAAACATAAGTAAAAGAACGAAATTTAGAGACTAGAAAAGGGACAGAGGACAATTATTTGAGGGATCAAAAAGCATGGAGTATTTTATTATTTTTTGGTGAAAGTTGAAGACTTTTGGGATACTTCAAACTCAAAATTAAGGTTTTGAAACCTTTCTTATGCTTTGAATAAAAGTTGAAACAAAAGGATTATAAAATGTGTTGGGAACATTTGGGATTCGATTTTGTTTGTCCCACTAGGGCCTAGGCAGCGGCTGTCAATATTTTTGGTTATCACAATCATAGATTAACAAAATATGAATCTAAGTAGGTAGTCAGTTGCGAGCTAAGTGATATCAAATGAGTGCAAGCTGGAAGTCTCGGATTCAAACACGGAAACTAACATTCCCTCTTACCCCACTAACATTGATTATAAAAATAATAATATGATAATTGAGAGAGTAGGAACGAAAAATCAAAAAGAAACGGATAGTGGTCAAAGAAATGCAAATCTTTCTGCCAAAAAAAGGAAGGCAAATCTAAATAACAATGCTTATCAGGGTCCCAGAAGGAAGGGTAGTTCACTTAATTGAGTGAAAGGAACATCGTTGGTGGAAAAACGGTGTTCGGGATTCGAACCCCGCTCCTCCTCCCCACTAACAACTAACACACTAATTATTAACCATAAGAAAAGACAATGCAAATCAGGATCTTTAAAAGTATTGCTATTATGAAATTGAAGAAAATTCAAATATTAAAATGTTTCATAGAAGAAATACTGTAAGAAATGATCTGAAATTTTAAAAGATTTTTATATACACCACCAACCTTTTAACCACAACAATTACTCCCTCTGAGCCAAAAGGCCCACAAGCAACAGCTAAAGGACTTTGACCAAGAAAAAGCAGCTAAAGGACAAAACACACATGAACTCCAACTGAACTGAACACAAACCACTCAAGTACAAAGAAGCAAACACCAAATCCAGGTTTCCCAAGAACAGAGATCGAGCACCCAACTCAGAAATAAGCCACTAAACCAGAACAAAAACACGCCAAATGGGAAAATTCTAAACTGAAAGAACTTCATATATTAGGTGTCTTCTAAGGTCAGGCATCAATTAAGTCTCTCGCCGGTATACCACTTAAAATTGACTATATGATATATTATAAAATGTTACGAGTGGTCAAGATGAGATTGTATCAATCGACATGAAATTTGAATCAATCATAACATTTCATACTATATCCTATGATCATTTTGAGTGGTATACCAGTGAGAGATTTAGCTACCAATGTATTAAGGACATCTCATTTGTGTGAAATTTCTAGTTGTATATTCATTTAGCTCATACATAAATCAGTTGAGCTTCATCATTCACAAGTAGACCATCAAATAACACAATATCTATATAAAAACCACATCTATATGTATAAATTTGAACTTCTGAAAGGTGAGGAGGAGAAGAATATAATCGAGGACACCCTCTAGAAAGTACCAAATTGTTGCATCTCAACCAGAATTGGATCAAAATCACTAGGCATAGTTAAGGATCCATTCATGAATCCGAGCTTATTCTTACCAATGAACACACGACATGTCGATTTGGCCCAAGCGTGATAGTGTTGTTGCTTAGAAGAAATTCTGATATTGGTACTGGAAACCATGAAGTAGAAATTGAAGCAGAGCTCTCAAAAAAAAAACAAAGCTCTTTGATACCATGTAAGAAGAAAGGAAGCTTTGAATGAATGAATTAGTTCATTGAAAATGCAGAGAGTGAACTACTCTCTGTTATATACAAGTACATGATGTAATGAAGCTAAAGCTTAACTAACTAACTAACTCAACTGTTGGATTCTGTTACAAACTGCTAACTGTAGAACTAATTCGATTACAATCCATGAACCACATTTAAGACATGCTACAAATCATTGGTTCCTTGCTTCTGCTTCATTAATAAGAACTATCTAGCTAACCAATCAACTAATGTGTGTTTTCCAAGCACTAAATTAATAAAGGTTCCTTATCCTGTACTCCCCATGTTCCAAAATATAAGCAAAAATTGGTCAACGAAAGTTGATGTATCTGGTTCAAATTTTGGACCAAATACATTAACTTGACCCGTTTTTGCTTATATTCTGTAACGGAGGGAGTATAGTGCAAGGAAAACCAGACCCCCCAAAAAACCCCAAAACAAGAACTTGTAGTATCAGATTTGCAGCAAAATAGCCTATCAGATTTGCAAGAATCACTGTCAGAAAGAAACAAATGATCAGACCAAAGTCATCCCAGGATTCAATCTCAATCACATTGCTTATCAATATCATTATAAATATAATGTTACATTTGATCCTCTAAAAATACTCTTCCCTTTACATAAACATTAAATGATCCATTGAACAGAAATGATAAAATGTATGAAATCTCAGTTTCATATTCACACACAGAAACAGAACAATGCAGAGAGCAATTTTGTTATAGAAACAGAACAATGTATAACATAACCTGATATTTGAGTGACACACACTTAATAAGCATAAAGGGTGAACCAGATTAGATAAGTTCTTTAACAGAATGAAAGTAGAGCTCAAATTATACATATTCCAATGAGGATATATATATATATATATATATATATATATATATATATTAGTAACGGTACTTGGTGGAGTAATCTTTGGGTGCAATGACGAGACCACGTCCCTTCCTTGCACCTCGGTATACCGTCTCAATGATGTCAATGAACTCTTGTTTATCCTTCATAGCCCAATTGATCTTGTTGTTGTTTCCAGTCCCAAGGTCAATCATGATATGCTTGTTCCTAAAGAAGAACATAACTGTGGAAGGGTCATACAACTCATACATAGTGTTAAAATCAGGCACTTCTGTGATGTCCACAAGGTATATCACAGCAAAGTTTTTTATTGTTTCTGCAACCGATGCTAGCACCTCGTCCATCTGCATACAAGTCTCATCCCAATCGTGGCCAAAACGAATGACAACAAGACGTTCCTCCTCCGCAAGGATTGCCTGATCCACAGCCCATCCTGAGTGCAAGTGAGGCAACAAGTACGACATCTTTCTTCACTCTACTTTACTTTCTCCTCCGTGGAGGCTGGGTCGAGATTGCTTTCAAGTTTCACGCTCCGCAGCTGATGAGAACATGTTCCAAGAATGTTTTCACATCTACCACAAAAAAAAAACTAGATTGAAAGAAAAATAAGGAACACAATAACATGGTTATGATGAGTTTTTTTTGTTCCGACTATTGATGACTACTCATAAAATGTCTCAACGCTTCAAGGTAAAACTAATCTCCGCTTGTACTTAGGAGAAAATTTCACACAAGTCAGCATCAAATTTGCCACGGCGGGAGTAGAAACTGGAGCACCGGGTCGACTCAACTCAACTCAGGGTAACTTATGCCACTGGGCAAATATGGTTATGATGAGTTGCTACATGCTAAATTGCTAATTAACTAATTAATTAAGCATGTTGAATAATTTGTATAAATTCAAATGATTCTTTTGAGAGAATAGAATTTCAGTCACACAACTTTTTCACTTCAGTAATAATCACTCTACAACAAAATAAGTAGATTAAAAGAAAATTAAGGAACACAAAAACATGGTTATGCTGAGATGCTACTTGTTAATCAACTAATTAATTAAACATGTAAAATAAATCATAAAATATAGAAACATCCCATAATTATACAAGAACTAAAATATCATTTCCTAATTAACTAATTAATTGATCATGTCGACTAAATCATATAATATAGAAATAAAATTCCAAGGACAAAAAATCCCATTTTGAAAACAAATACAGCCAATTCATAGATTCATGATCCAAACAGGGAAGAAAATTCAGTACCGAATGGCAGGATTCTATCGACACCGAATTAATTTGGCGTGTAATCGAAACGACACCGTAGAGGAATTCCAGTATTATGTGATGTTGGTATGTAAATTGCAGTGAATCCCAAAATTCTGCAAAACCTAAAACGAATCAGAGCGGAAACATCTAATTTTATTTTATTTTAGAATTTAATAATATTTATTGAGTTTAGTTAGTATGATACTTATTATTGGTAAAATTAGTACAATATTTTTTTTTTGACCAATAGTACAATATTTATTTAGGCTCTCTTTGGTAAAGAAGACCGGATAACAGATAAACTAGCTTATGGCGGATGATGAGCTGATAACGGATAAGCTAGCGGATTGAATTTACTGGGTTTGGTAAAATTAACAGTTGAACTAGCTTAAAATTTTAAAATGACATAAATGGTCATTTATAATTAATGCTTAAAAATGAGAGAGAATATTCATTTAATGGTGGATAAATGAGGAATATAATTAAAATAATAAGGGTAAAAATGAGAGAAAAAATGAAACGTTATAAGTTATAAGCTCAAACACTACTTCAAGTAGCGTTTCACAAAATGCTATAAGCTAGTGAAAAAATGTTATAAGCTAGTCATGCCAAACACCTACAACGAGCTTATCTGCTAGAAGCTAGAGATTTGACTTTGCCAAACATAGCCTTAATTCAAAAATACTAAAGATAAAAAAAAAGTGACATGTCATTGAGTGATTGAATATTGGGCATCTACCTAAAAAAAATTAATGAGTATCAAAGTGTTCATTTTTTTTAGATGTAAAATTTTGTTAAGTCCCTCACACCGATTAAATTTACCATTAGATATTTTTTGGGTACATAGACGGAGATGTTGCTACAACTAGAAACTTACACACACAACTATGAGGTCTCGGGTTCAAACCCGGGACAAGATATCCAGGTTATATACGATTATCCCCTAAAATTTAAAAAAATGTAAAGTCGTATATACATAAGGTCCACACCAACGTATATACGATTTTTAACCAAATAAAAAATAAATAAATTATTTAAAAAATTAAAAATATATTTTTTTAGAAAACTAAATTAGATATGAATATTGACTGTCTTTTGGTTCTGTTTAGTGTATAGTTCGTTAACACGTGACGATGTTATACGTCGAGCGAATAATTTAGGCTAAAAATCGGTTTTCGGGCAATCTACTCCGATTGTAATGAAACCACAGCCATTAAATCCGAAAAAAAATCAAGGACCAAGACTCCCCTAAAAGGAATTTCTTACGGGATTGCGAGGCTCAAAATCCCAAATTCCATCGTTTACTATTTTTTATTTATTTTTTTAATTTTTCATAGTCTCAAAAAAATCTAAATTTTTTTGCATAGCCTTATTTTACTTTTATTATATTTTTAGTGGTGTTTTTATAATTTTGGGATTAGTTTTGACTCTTTAACGGATTTTATTAGCGTTTTTATAACCTTTTTTAAAAATTTATATAAATTAATATTAACAAATCGTATATTAAGTAATACAATCGTATATATGTAGGTGTGGGGGTATATACGACTTGTATTTTAAAAAGTCGTATATACACCCCCGTTACGCATATACGACCTATTTTTAAAAAACAATCGTTTTTAAAAAAAATTCACATATATATATATATATATATACGATTTTAATTTTTCAAAGTCGTATATACATAGGTGAGGTATATACGATTTTTGGTCAATTTTTTTAGGGGTATTTTCGTCTAAAAATTTTTTGTCAGAGTATATACAAAAATGGTGGGAGTAAAAAAAAACCCCAATTAAAAAACTCATATAAAATGCGGTGCTTTTTTTTTGGTCATATAAAATGCGGTGCTAAAGTTGTTACCCCTATCCTATAAACCATTGTAAAAATAAGGGTAAAATATGTTTTTTGTCCCTACAAAATTTCGTTTTTTTAAATTAGTCCCTACATTAACGAAATAGGCGTTTTGGTCCCTATATTTTTTTTCCGTTTCATTAAGAGTCCCCGTCGTTAACTCCATTTGAATAGGCAACTGAAAAGTGACTTGGCTTTTACACGTGGTTTTATTAATTACATGGCAAACCAAACCAGGTCAATCTTGATTAATCACATGGCCTATTATGTCTAAGTTAGGGACTTAATCAATCAAACCGGGTGGGGTACGAGTTAAACGGGTAGGTTTTAGATCCACATCATGTGAGTCATATTGATTAATCCACGTGTAAGTTACTGATATGCCACGTAATTTAAAAAAACTCACCTGTAAAAGCCACGTTACTTTTTCGTTGCCTAATCATATGGAGTCAACGATAGGGACTCTTAATGAAAACGGGAAAAAAATGTAGGGACCAAAACACCTATTTCGTTAAAGTAGGGACTAATTTAAAAAAAACAAAATTTTGTAGGGACTAAAAACATATTTTACCCTAAAAATAAAGGTTTTTTTACCCCTACACAAATTCCTTCTACCCCCACATACCCTACAAAAAGACCAAAATACCCTTAACAAAATTTAAAAAGCCCAAAATATCCTCAGCTCCAAAATAAATAAATATAGAAATCGTATATATCCCTCCAAAGTCGTTTATACATCATCGTATATACCAAATGTGGGGGTATATACGATTTGCAAAGTTACAAAGTCGTATACACCCCCACATGTGGTATATACGTTGATGTATATACGACTTTGGAGGGGTATATACGATTTCTATATATATATTTTTTTGTAGTCAAATAAAAATTAATTAAGTTATTTAAAAATTAAAATTATATATTTTAAATAAAAATAAATTAAATATGAATAATTTAGACTAAAAATAGGTTTAGTTGTAGTTCGTTAACATGTGACGATGTTATACGTCGAACGGATAATTTAGGCTAAAAATGGGTTTTCGGGCAACCTACTCCGATCGTAATGAAACCACAACCATTAAATCCGAAGACCAATACCTCCCTAGAAGGGACTTCTTACGGGATTGCGAGGCTCAAATTCCCAAATTCAATTGTTTACTATTTTTTATTAATTTTTTTAATTTTTCATGGTCCCCAAAAAATCTAAAAAAAATTGCATAGATTTATTTTGGTTTTGTTAAATTTTTAGTGTTGTTTTTTTATAATTTTTGGCTTAGTTTTGACTCTTTAACGGATTTTTAATAGCCTTTTTATAACATTTTTTTAAAAACTAAAACAAATCATATTAACAAAAAAATAATAAGAAAAACAAGTCGTATATACCCACACACCTTGGTATATACGACTTGTTAAAATACAAATCGTATATACCAAGGTGTGGGGGTATATATGATTTGTTTTAAAAATTGCCATCGTATATATGTTATCTAACGTATATACGATTCCTACAAAATGTGATTCCTACAAAATGTGAGCCGTATATATGTTAGATAACATATAGGCTAAATTACTGTTTTGGTCCTTTATATTTGGCCTTGATTTCATTTTAGTCTTTTATCTTTTTTTTTCTCGTTTTGGTTCCTCATCTTCCATTTTTGTGTCATTTTGGTCCGTTTTTGGTATTTTCCATCCATTAACTTAACGAACGCCACGTCGGCAGTTAACTGCTGACGTGGCGTCTTAAGTGTTAGGGCTGACATGTAATTCATTAAGTGATGTGGAAAATGAGGGACCAAATTGAAACTAAAAAATAACATAAAGGATCAAATTGACATAAACCCAAGAACTCCCATCTTCATCTTCTTCCTCCAAACACCATCTCCACCTTCATCTTCTTCTTCTCCGGCGAGCCACCACCACCTCCGACGAGCCACCACCACCACCACCATCACAAATCAATCACTCTTCAATTCTTAATCCCTAACCTCTCTCTCAAATCCAAAATCCCCAATTTCTCAAACTTAATCCCTAATCTCTCATCAACAAATTAACAATAAAACAAAGAATTTCTTGAAAAAGAAAACCAAAGGGAATGGAAAACTCACTGAAAAACTCAAGAAATTGGGGGTTTCTTTTTCCAAGAAATGCACACAATGTTTCTCACTCCCACCATTCCAAAAGTAAAGGGAGCAACAACAACAATGCACAATAACAACAACACAATGTTTCTCTCGTTCCTTTGTAAAAAATAGTGTTCAAAACCATGTGGGTGTTGTTTAGATTAAGAAAAGATGTGATTTTTTTGTTTTTTGTTTCAGCTGGGGAGTGTGTTTTTATGCGTCCTTCAGTGGCGGCGGCGATTCTTCATTTATACGAATCTCAATGGCTCAAGTTCACAAGGATAAAATCTTTCTCAATATGATTTCAAACATTTACACTTAGGGATTAAGTTTTAGAAATTAAGGGTTTTGAATTTGAGGGAGAGAGGATAGTGATTAAGAGTTGATGAGTGATTGGTTTGTGGAGGTGGTGGTGGTTCGCCGGAGGTGGTGGTGGCTCGCCGGAGTAGATGGAGATGGTGTTTGGAGGAAGAAGATGAAGATTTTGGCGTTTTTTGTTTTTGTGTCAATTTGGTCCCCTATGTTTTTTTTTAAGTTTCAATTTGGTCCCCATGTGCCACATCACTTAATATATACATGTCATCTCTGACACTTAAGACGCCACGTCAGCAGTTAACTACCAGCGTGGCGTCCGTTAAGGTGATGGATGGAAAATTACAAAAAAGGACTAAATTGAAACAAAACTGAAACATGAGGGACCAAAACAAGAAAAAAAAAAGATAAATGACCAAAATGAAATCAAGGCTAAAGATAAAGGACCGAAACAGTAATTTAGCCTAACATATATATGATTGAAATATATTTTTTTAAATCATTTTTTAATGGTATTTTGGGGTTTTCAGGGGTATGTCGGGGTAGATGAGGTAGTGTGAGGGTAAAAAAATCTAAAAATAATGGGCCCATGCTTCTTCCAATCCCCCTCTACTCACTAGACACCCTATACCACCCTTTATTCCCAAAATACCCCTGAATTTAAAACATTGTTTTTAAACATTAAGTACGGTTCGGCCAAGCGTGTGCCGAACCTATTAAGTGTGGTTAGACCATGCGTGCGCCGAACCGGTTCACACTTGGCAGGGCGGAACCTCCCTGATTGTTGCTGGATATTGAATTGTTTAATTTTAACTGATTTTTAACGATTCGATTTATTCTTTACTAACACTAGTATGACTAATACTAGTTATTTAATTTTAATTGATTTTTAACGATTCGATTTATTCATTGCATGAATTGTTTTTTTACACTTTTTCGGTTTGTATGACTTGTTGCACTTATCTATAATAGGTGTGATCGAACATGAGCCGTTGATTTAAAACAATGGAAACCGTTAAAATTATAACTGTTGGGGAGAATTCAAAAATTTAGCCGTTGACTGGACGGTGGAGAGGCGCACGGCTGATCGATTTGGATCGGCTCACGCTTGGTCGAACTTGGTCAAAACATAATTTTGGGTGTCTGAGTAAACTTTGACTGGTTCGGCGCAGCGAGATTCGATCAGGTTCGATCAAGCATGCGCCGAACCGTATTTATTGTTTAAAAAAATATATAATCCAATTTTCAGTAAGGGTTTTTTGTCTTTTTACACCAAAAAAGGGTGTCTAGTGAGTAGAGGGGGTTGTACGAAGCATGAGCCAAATAATGGGGGTAACAACTTAGCCCAACCACACTTCATTGGAATCCAACCAAGATTCATCATGGTCCAATTGGGAACGTTTCTCATCTCACTGATCTAGGAGGCTTGGAAATACTCCTTTGTATCCTGTAACACAAACCTCCAAGAAAATTGGGGACTCATGAAATTCTCCTCATGCTCATCTTTATTTCTCCAAAGGCACAAAACTTTACCGGTACTCCACCCAACACCCCAATCAAGTGATATGCCATCTCCCAAATAATTAGACAGGTTGAAACGAAACAAATACATTTTAAAAAACTCATCTACAACATCTGATTTCACCAAAATCAGATGGGGAACTAGACCAATACCCATGAACATAAACAACATTATAACTGAAGGAAATAAAAACAATCCTATAAAGGTATGCAAAAGCATCACTATAATGACTCTCATCCCAACTAGGTTAACACTAAAGTCATTAGCAATCATTTGCAGCACACCAAAAATAGGAAGCAAAATAAAAATCCAATCCATCAAAAGGAATAATACTCTTCCCAAGAAAGAAATGAGCAAAATCTACAGCTAAGCGAACCTAACCTATTCCTGAAAAAATCCTCATCAATGAAGCATAGAATAAGATCCCACCAAATAAAATCATTTGAACTAGCTCCATGACGTGCAAGGTTATCAGCGCTCACATTACCCTCTCTATAAATGTGAGTGCAAACAAAGTTCATCTGTCTAGTCAAACATAAACAATTATTCCATCTATTTCTAAGCTTCCAAGGAACTACTTTTCAATTCTTGAAAGAAGAAACCACTAATTGAGAACCACATTCTAAGCAAAAATACTTCCAACCTTTATCAAATGCAATCTCTATAGCCAACATAGCCTCAATAATTTCAGCATGGATCACATAGTTGTTGCTAACGGAGGCAGAAAAAATCCAAAGATAGCAGCACTTTCGTTTCTTAAAATACCACCACAACTAGCTGGATGTAATGACCCAACCCAAGAGGACCAAGCCCAAATACCTAAGAGACTATGTGACCTAATAATATCTAGTAGATTCTAGAAGCATATGAGTAACCATTTTATCCCTTATGAGTCACCTTTTTATATTCCTTTATTTTATCTTTTTAGTAGTCAATCTAGAAGGTTCTTTAGTGGGGTGAGTCACCATTTTCTAACATCTATATATGTACTCTCAATCATTTGAATGAGATCATTAAATCAATGAAAATTATGAAGAAATGTTTAGTGTAGTTTTTTATTTTCTTAAAGGAAGCGCTCTCTCCTTGAAAGGAGCTTTTATGTCCAGTTATTGTGTTTTGAAGGTTTACCCATTTTTGGGATCACATGATTATCAAATCTAGCATGTATTAAACAAAAACAACATGAAAATAATAAATAATATAATATCTACTTAATCCCTCCCTTGATAAAGGTTGAAAGCACCAATGTAAGAAACTTCTTTTTTTTAGAAAAGCAAAATTTTCATTGAAGAGAGGACAAGGGGTGCCCAGCCCTTACAATGAAAAACATGAAAGGGGGAGGGCCTCCTCAAAACCCCCTGAGCCAAAACCCATTTGAAAAAAGACTCAGGCGGGAAAAAGAGTACCTCGCGCAAAACTGCACAACAGTGGGGAAAAACAACCTAACCCACTTACCTTACCAATGTAAGGTACCTTAAATTGGTGCTAGATTTGATAATCATGTGATCCCTTTATGCTTAGCCAACATAACCCCAATAATTTCAGTATGGAGCACATAGTTGTTGCTAACGGAGGCAGAAAAAATCCAAAGATAGCAGCACTTTCGTTTCTTAAAATACCACCACAACTAGTTGGACCAGTTAGCAACACCATATGTATCACACTTTATCATCTAAGGAGCAGGGAGGATCCAAACAACCTCTTTGAAGTTTGAAGAATTCATGAAATTACCGATGACATTAAATACCTTTATAATCATAAACTCAGTAATAGAGAAAGACATTATAGGTTTAGAGGCATTTCCCGCTAAAGCCACATTGGAAATAAGTAAATTGATAGCTAAACATAAAGGAATCACATGATTATCAAATCTAGCATGATACCTGCCATACCAAATTGACCAAGTAATATTAACAATCGTAGCATGCTTAGATAGCTGAGGATTAGATATTATATTATTTATTATTTTCTCTTTAGATTGTGTGATTTTGAAAATATTTCATGGAACTATGTGTTCTTTTGATTTCATGGAAGCATGATGTTTTCATGATTGTTTATGTTAGAAACACAATATAAGTTTGAGATCCTATTGTAATTACCCACACTTCAGAGACCATTTTGCAATTAAAAGAATTGCAAAACCCTTCACTTCAACTGAAAAGAAAATTAGAAGAAATGAATTAGAAGAAGAAAGGGAAAGAGAGAGAGAACACGAGGAAGAGAGAAGGGAAAGAAGGGGAATAAGCTCAGGGACGGATCTAGGATCGAATTCATGCGGGGGCGAGTTAAAAAATAGCATATATTTTTTTGAACAAAAATTATATATATCAACTTAGTGACTTTATTATATTTATTTAGGTGTTGCAAATCAATTGTTTAATTTTTTTTAAAAGTCAACTTGTGATTTTTTCCCAATTTTCTCACATAAATTCTCCTATTCTCAAACATAAATGTAATTTATTATGTCAAGAATTCCAAATACAATTGAAGCTTTTTTTTTGGGGTCAAAGAATTGAAGGATTAAAAGACCCAATAAGAATCGGTACTGCACTATATGCCATATGCTAATGCTACAGGCTTACATATCAATCAACCATGATATATATGGGTAATAAGCTATTATCGGACTGGGGGGGCTGGAGCCATTGCTGGCATGAACGTGGCTCCGTCCCTGAATAAGCTGAAATCTTTCCTCCATTGTCACTATTTCATTGTCCTCCCTATTCCTTCACATTTCATCCCCTTTACCTCATTCAAACCAGAAACTAGAAACCCTTCAAAACCCCATTCAAACTAGAATCTTGCCTCCATTTGTGTGTTTTTACATGTTTAAAATGAGTATCTTGATTGGAAAAGATTGGATTGAATGGATATTGTTTTGAAATGTTTAGAATGGTATGTAAAGTGTTTTTTATGCAGAACAACACAATTCATAATCGATTATCACGAGTCTATAGTCAATTATGATACTTCTGAAATCATTTTTATGAAAATTTCATCAGTATAATCGATTATAGCATTATCATAATCAATTATAGAATTTTTGGACTCATTTAAGCAAATTTTCAATAAATGTGTGTTCATACTATTTTAGCAATAACTTTTGATTCGAGAACTCGATTAAGGTGTTCTTGGATGTGTTGGAAAGCTAACAAAAAGATCTTCATTTATAAATGAATATTGTATTATGAATTTCACTCACTTTTAAGGGTTATCTTGACCTAATTTAATCTTGTGAGTTGTGCACCTATTTAGATTCATTTAATGCTTGCTCCAATATGATGATTGCTTGATTTGAATGTTGAATGATTGAATTGCTCATTCATTTTGTGATTGCGACTAATTGGAGAAAACTACCCATCTATAGTATCAAGATACAAATGGATCAAAGAATTGTTAGGGCGTACTTGGATTAGGAAGTTGTGAGCAAGTCTAAGACCCGTTCGGATTCCTTCTAAATTTTGGAGATTGGGTTCCTCCTTGAATTTTTATGATTTCATTTGGGGTTGCGTCGTTAGTAAATAATTAAAATACTACATTTGAGTTACTTCGAGGTGTTGTTTCAGGAATTCACTGAGATTACTTAAATTTCATCCTATCATGGTTTGTGGTTTTCATATATACAGGTTTATTCGGACGTTCTCAGAAACAAAGAGACTAGAACTTGAGATTTCCATTATTCTGACCAAGTAGCTGAAGAAATCTTAGTTACTAAATGTTCTTGTGATTTTGCTATATTTTAGCAATACTTATCTATTTTGGAGAAAACTCAGATGTGTTGAACATCATCTTGTATTGATTTATATATTTATATGTATATGTATATATATCTACTCTGTATTTTTGGACTTTGTGACTCTTGCTATATTCTGAAAAGGGTTTTAGTTTATAATATTTGGAAGCTGAAGTTGATTCGCTCGGTCCAAATTATTTTATGCAATCTCTGATAACTATATGAGTGGCACCCTTCTCTTTAATAACAATATGATACACAAAAATATTAACCAAAGAAGTTTCAAACTTTTTTTTGCTTTAGATGAGCATCAGAAAGTCACTTGGGAAAGTTGATGTGCAATTTTATTATTACATGTGAACATGTTCCAGTTTTAGTTTCATAGAGTTAGCGACAGTTTGTAACACAACTCTCTCAATAGAAAAACTTGATTTTCTTTTCCCTGTGTATAGCTTTAAAACTAGACATTTTGGTTGTCAATAACCAGACTACCGCACAGTAAAATTTCAAATCTTTCATATTTTTGTTGACCTTAGCCGTCAGTAAGAAAACATGTCTTTTTTTTTTAAGCAAGAAAACATGTCTTCTATGTCATCAATTTCCTCCCAATCTAGACTCACATCTCAACCATACTTCACTGACCATCAATGGTCCAAAATGCACATCGATGTTGACTTGAATCTCTCTGCTTTTTTGATCATCGATAAGTTTTTACCAACAAGGTATTTATTGACAACCTCGTGGCTATGGGTAAGTCAACAATAGATGATTTTCTTGTAGTGATTGACTTAAGCTGTGGGATACCCTAATGTGCCTATTAGAGGCGAAATACCTTAATTATTGCGGCTTATGAAAGGTTTTGAGAAAACAGGAAGAAACACAAAATCTTAAGTTTTATATTTTTAGACTAAATAAGATATTAATTCATTCAAATTTATAAAATACGTCGATAACAACACAAGTTTAAAATTGCTAAAATTATAAAGGATAAATCTGCGAACAAACAAACTCAGGTTAATAGCATAAAAAGACAAAATGCCTATAAATGTGACAAAATCAAAGTCACCAGAATACTCATACATTTAGATTTGTAACGTTGACGCCTAAGTCATTAAATGAATTTTAAAGAATTAAACCTGATCTGTCAATCAAAATCAAACACACACCACAATAAAACAAGAAACCAAACAACATCGTACAAAGATGACGAACAAAACATCGCCGCACTCAGACAGCGAAATCAAGAAAAACTACAAAAGAAAAAGTAGATCAATGTTGAAACTACTTATTTAGATAAAAAAAGAGAAGAAGCGACAGAGAGAGGTGATTCCAAGCCAAAAGTATGACAAAAAATCACTCATCTCCGGTATGTGAACAAGAAGGAAACGAAGAGTAGAGAGAAATGTGAGAGAAATGACTATGTTTTTTTTAGAGCATCGACTTAACTTATTAAAGAAAATGAAGTATATAAGCATGAAAGAACTACATATATATAGAATTAAAACCATTACCCAACTTCACACCAGAAGGATAATCCTTGCAGTATTTGATATAAGGGTAAGAAGAAGTGAAGTTATGTATGGCTTTACCATCACAGTAATGTTTGGGACTATCATGATAACAAGGCTCCAATAAGAACTCACGTTCACACGCTGGAAAGGGCGCTTCATTAGTGTTTTGTTGGTAAAGAAACCATGCCCTTGAATTTCCCAAACCTCTAGCAACATAACCAAAAGTAGATTGATAAGTAGTCACCAACACATCAGATAAACTTAGTAGATATATTTCAACCCAGGCCTTCATATTATGTCCATTATCATTAAACTTTTGATGCTCTTCACCACTTGGCTGATAAACCTTTATTACTTCCCCAGTAACAGTTGGTTTATTCATATACATAGCATGTAAATCCTCACCATACTTTGGAGATAAAGATGCAACAAGAACAAACTTCACACTATGATTGTTGCCACTAGAAGACATAGAACTTTGTAATGGCATACCTACTCGTGGAAGTAGCTTATTCTCTATGGTGCAATTTAAAACTTGATTCATAAATACTTTTTGTGGAGTGGTACTCCACTCATACACTCTTATCTGGAGGCCTATCTTTTCATCTGCTTTGGCCAAGTGTGCTTGATAGAAATTACTGATTTGTCTCCATGCCTCGTTAGAAGGGTGAAGAAGATAGCGCCCCAAATGGTGGAAAACTGTGTCTATTTCTGGGAACATTTTGTTAAGCTCCTTGTTGAAAATTGGAGTCATGAAAAGTGAAGGGACAAAATACTCATTTGACTCTAAAATCAACAAAGGAGCCTTGTTCAGAATATCTTGACTATCATCACATTGAAAATATCTCTCTGGGTGACTAGATTGAAGTTTTAGATCCACAATTATAACTGATGGCTTTGGAAATGGAACACCCCCATCTATGATGCTTTGAAACCTTCTGACATGTTGAAAATCAGTGTTCTCTGGCAATAACCATGTTGAGTTTAGAAATGGCTCACAAAATAGGTCAAGCTTGTCTTTTCCAAATTTTACTAGCATCACACGATCTGTGAGGAGAGCATAAAGAAATGTTGATACCAAGCTAAGTATTTGGTTCCCCAAACCATCAAAAGGCGACCAAAAAATGTACTTACATGTTGTAGCTGTTGTACTAAAATTCTTAGAGTCTGCAATCTTTCTCAAGTTCCTATTGTAAGCTTTACTATTAGGTCCACACCTTCGATGGAGTTCTTCATAGTTGCGTAGTTTAGATATCAAATATGCAGAAGGTTTGTAAGGAGAAGCTTTGCGATATAAATGGGATTGTAGCCTACTTATGCATGATGCTTTATCAAATCCATTAACTAAAAGTCCATCAAGTAGTTTGTGTTTGTCATGAGAGATTTCGATGTGTTGGGGTGAATCATTTGTTGAATTTGTCAATGAGCCACCTTTGAAACCTGGATATTTTATTAGTGATTATCATAGACAAGTTAGTAAGTAGTAGAATCATGATTTCTATACTCAATGAAAATAATATTTTATGACTAGTTAAATTGGGAAAAAAAATGTAATTCTACTTAATAGTGTTAAAAGTGATTCTAAGGTTGTGTTTAGTTGAAGGAAAATGAAGGCAGGAGATAGATTATTTTAAATTTTGTATGACTGGTTCAATAGTTTTAGCTCCCTTCCAATATTGGGGATATTTAGAGGGGGGATGAGAGCTTAAATTAATTATAAAGCTACTTAAATATCATTATAAAAATATAATATGAAAAATTATAAAGATATAAAAGTAAATTTATTCCCCTATCTCCCTCCCTTGGAAGCAAACGATCAAAGGCTCTTATTCCCACGTCTACTCTAAAACCAAATAAGGTAAATAATCATTTTGATATCTGAATGTGTGAGATTATGTCATTATAGCCCATGAATATATTGAAATTGTAAACTTGTCCCTAATTGTTCTTTTGTTTGTAATCTAAGGACTAACTTGACCAACAAAAAATACATTTGAGTACCAAATTGATTAACAAAAGACACATTTGAGGACTTAAATGACTTATTAAAGATACACTTGGGGATTTGTTTGAAATTTCAATACATTTAGAGACTATATTTTGCCATAAATTAAAGTTATAATGACTTGATCTCACACATTCGGGGACCAAAATGGTTGTTTGCCCTAAAATTAAATCTCCCATCCCCCTCCATTATAATCCAGACACTTCCCTCTATTCATTTGAGCCAAACAAATCCTAAATCCAAATATCTACTTACGAATTGTAAAGTGGTTTTGTACTTATGAATCAGAGTAACTAAGATAGCAGATAAAATAAATGGAGAAACATGTGTACAAAAGGGTGTTACAATTTGCTTACCTTTGAAAATGTTTCTTCCTTCTGAGTTGTCATGTGTTATATTCTGAACCTTTTCTCCTAATTCAAAGCCATTAGTTGTAATGTTTGCTCCTCTTACTACCATTGATGCTTTCGGAACTACCTCGAATAATCTGAAATTTGAGCTTCGATACACTAAAAGTATCATGAATACTACAGAGAAAGCTATGAGAGAAATACCAAGTCGCACAAAATGTACTTCCACCCCGTCCTTCATAGCCCGACTTATTTCACGCACCCTTTGAAATGAATAAAAATGCACCAATTAACAAAGTCAAGAAGCATAATACATATATGAAACCTTAAAATAAATAATAAAAAAGTTTGTTACAAAAATTTTAGAGTGAGGATTTGACGCCCCCATCGAATGCATAATTAAAAAAGAGTTTTTAGGTTAAAAGTCGACATGAGGTTTACCACCAACAGAAAATGGGGGAGAGGAAATTAAATCTTATAAACAATAACTGAAATATATGATTATTAGAGATAGATTGAAATAGATAATGAAATTTAACTATCTATAACTCATGTTCTCTGAGGAAAGTCATCTCAAATAATTTGGAGGTCATGCTCAAATATTAAAAATTAAACTTTTAATTATACTTTTATCAAATGAATCACCAAAAACTCAAATATATTATTTAAATTGTAAATAATATCCGTGTTCCCTAATTTTTTTTCATGAAATCTATACTAATTTTTTTGAAGACCTAAAAAATTGGATTGGGCTGAGGCCTTATGCTACTGCACAACCTGCACAGGCTAATCACCGACCTTGTCACTGAGTGTCTTTCTGGGGTTGAGAAAACATGTCGAGAAAACTACTCATGTAATAGATAATTAAATTCCTATCCAAACAAACCAAACTCCTATTTCTCTGAGACACTTAGCAAATCAAACACACCCATAAATTAAATTGAGGGAGAAAAAGAAAGCAAATACCTGGGGAAAAAAATACTTAAGTTTTGATTGAGGACTCCACCAAAACAATGTTCTTTGTAACTCCGATTTCAACTTTGTTCTACTATACATGTATAAAATATATTGGAGAACTACTTCATGGAGAAATTCGAATATAAGCATGCACCTACCGTTTAATGCTTACAAACAATCATCCAAATAATTGAAATCAAATATTTAAATAAAATATTTGGTCAAAAAATATTTAAATAAAATTAATTATTATTTACAATTAATACATATTAAATGGATGCTCTGGAGTCAAAAGAAATGTATGCTCTTTTTCTTATTTAATATATTAATTTTTAAATATAATTAATTGTGATAATTTCATTCTTCATTTGCATAGCATTTTTTAACGGGTTTATATTGATTACCTTCCTTAAATACTTATTGAAAATTTTAATATCCTTAATGAGGTCAAAAACAACGTACTACTCCCTCTGTTTTACAATACATGTCGTTTTTAAGGAAATATTTTGTTTTGTTTTAGTTGTCGTTTTCAAAGTCCAATGCAACATTTTAATTATTGCTTTGTCAATATTAACCTTAATTATTTATTATTGAGAGAGAATATGTAGAGTGAAATAATAAATAGTTAAGAGCATTACTTTCATCTAAAACAATCTACTACTCTCTCTGTTCCACAATACATGTCGTTTTTAAGGAAATATTTTGTTTCATTTTACGCGTCGTTTCCAAAGTCCAATGCAACATTAATTATTGCTTTGTCAATAATAACCTTAATTATTTATTACAGAGAGAGAGAATATGTAGAGTGAAATAATAAATAGTTAAGAGTATTCTATGAAATAGGTTAATACTTTCATCAAAAAGAACATAATTGATTAGTCTTCATGGTATGTGCAAATTACCTTAAAACGACATGTTGTGGAACATAGGGAGTATATAATATTGACCCATGTAACGACACATGTAAATCTTTTTATTAAATAATTTCTATAGATATATTTCTTATTAGTTTATTGATAAAAAAATTTCAACATGAGTTGGTTCGAGTTCGAATCTAGAGTGTGACAAAAACTCTGTTGGATGGGAGAACCAACAAGGCTTTCATTATATTTCCAGCTTTTCCAGCATATTCTTAGGGAAAATCGATGGATACTACGCACCAATAACACAATACCAAAAAAAAAAAGATTAATGATAAATTGGAAATTATGGTTCATTTAAAAAGTGCACCCATTATGAAGGGATAATATCTTAATCTAAATCTAACAACATGATGTGACACAACTGGTATATACTTAAGTCTCTTAATCATTTGATACTGAGTTCGATCTCTAGCTGGTGCGTATAGAAAACATTTTTTGGGAAGGGTCGAGGAGAAAAACAAAAAAAGGGGCTTAGTATCTGCTAGTATTAATTTATAATATTAGGATGGGTAGAGGAGATCATATATATATATATATATATATATATATATATATATATATATATATATATATATATATATATATATATATATATATATATATATATATATATATATATATATGTGTAGGATTCCATTTCCTAAGTAAATCTTACTAAAACTTCTTTATTATTGTCTGGTATAACCTGCTTTAAGATACCACCATATCCTATATTAGAAGCATCTGTTTTTCCTCATTTGCATGCTTTCTGGGAAACTTCCCAGAAGATCACCAATCCCACTACTACTCTAAGCCAAACACGCTTAACTATAGAGTTCTTATAGGATGAGCTCCCGAAAAGAAGATGCATCTTGTTGGTATAGGTGGTCCAAATCAATTCTTTTAAGTCATCCTTCAACTATACAGTCTCATACCTGCACAGTCTCAGGATCCCTCTCATTCTGGTGCGTATTTGGTTCATTCACATGCCCCTTTGCTGGAAGCTGCCAGGAACCGCTCTTTTCTCGTGCCACCCTTTTCAGCATGCGTTGTCCTCACTTGCATGTTTTTCGAGAAACTTCCCAAAAAGTCACTCATCGCACTACTACTCTAAGCCAAACACACTCAATTATAGAGTTATTATGGGATGAGCTTCCAAAAAGAAGATGTATCTTGTTGGCATAGGTAGTCCAAATCAATTCTTTTAAGTCATCATTAACTGTACAGTCTCATACCTGCACAGCCTCAGGATCCCTCTCATTTTAGTGCGTATTCGGTTAATTCACCTGCCCCTTTGCTATAAGCTTCCAGGAGTCGCTCTTTGTCTGTACCACCTTTTGGGCACAGGCGATCACTCCCCACCCTCGTCAGTCCCGGATGTTACAACATGTCCTTTGCCTAAAATTAGTTGCCCAATTTTATTATTCACTCTCTTTTTTTAATGTTGTGCATGATGGTATTAGTATATGTGCAAGTGCATCCTCTTCATCTAATGGTTGGTTATAGATAGATTGCGCATATGAGCATTATGTTTTGGTTGCTCACATTAGAATTAGAAGGCGCGCCTACCTTTTATAGGCCAAAAAATAAACAAACATTGCATACTTCAACATCTCATCTTCACCCATAATCTTAAAGCATTTGGTATATGTCTTGTGTTTTATTTGTTTAACCCTTTCTTGAGCCATTGTAGAACTCTTTTTACCTCTTCTACCTTAATTTCCAACAGAACTTAATTGTAAACGATCACATCCTAGTAATAACCTGCCCTTCATACATTTTCAAAAGAAAACTTACCCTTGTTAATGTTTTTTTTTTCTTTTGACCACATACCCTTCATAATGTTTTATAGTCCAAAAAATTTAGTCATTGTTGCACTTTTGATTCCTTTATGCTTTTATTTTTTTTGACAAAAGATTCCTTTATGCTTTTAGTCTCAAATTATTTAAGATAATCACATTCTCCTATGTTTATAACAAAATAATATATACAACTCGAAAAATAGATAAAGCATCTTATAATGGTACAAATTTAATGAAAATGATTAACTATTTAGTGTCTGTATACATTATAAAATTTTAGTATAATTTATATAGTACTACAAAATAATATATACTACTACTACTACTACTACTACTACTACTACTACTACTACTACTGCTACTACTGCTACTACTACTACTGCTACTACTACTACTGCTACTACTACTACTCCTACTACTGCTACTCCTACTACTGCAGTAGTAGTAGTAGCAGTAGTAGTAGTAGTAGGGTTTTCTCCCTTTCTTATTTTGGCCTCTCTTGCCTTCTTTAGGCTCTTTTCCTAAATCAAAGGCAAATTGTTCACAGAATTCACCTAATTGGTGTTTTTCTGTTAACTTTTGCTTTTTCAATTGGTTTCTTATATATATATATATATATATATATACGCCTTGCTTTCGCTCTTGCAGTAATAGTGAGGGATCCATAAATTTTTATCTGTGGGGAAAAAATAGCCTATAATATTTTCTCATAAAATATTATAAAATTTTACAAATACATAATTTCATTATAGAAAAATCTTAAAATACCTAAATTTTTACTAATTTATCTTTTGTGAACTTCTACATATAATTTTTAAATTCATCTTATAAAACAACTCCTATTTTTTATAGGGACAAGCCAAACTTATTATATATTTTTCAAACAAATTAATTTTTCAACTGGGGGCAATTGTCCCCAACTACATGTACCTGCATCCGTTCCTCATGATATGAATGAATGGATTTTAATATTAGTTTTATCTTTTCACTTAGTATGAACTCTTGGCATCAGCACAACAGAGCAAAATAAACTGCATCTTTGCAGAAACTTTATTGAATAATTGTTAAATGTACAAATGAATAGAAGTTAGCTTATATACATGATGAAGGAAGAAGAAGAAGCTAACAAACTATCTAACTGATTGTAGATCAGATCTAACTGTAAACTAACTAGCGAAGTTAGTAAACTAAACTATGGTTAAAGCTAATTACAGAACAGTGAAATGTACAAAATGTATTATTTCTAATATCCTAATATCCCCCCTCAAGTTGGGCTATGGATATCTACAAGACCCAACTTGGAGATGAATGAGGAAAATGAAGGAGATGGCAATGGCTTGGTAAAAACATCTGCCAATTGAAAGCAAACAGTAGTGACGGCGAAAGAGTGTAAACCCCCCTTTCTGAATCTTCTCACGAATAACGTGACAGTCGATCTCAATGTGCTTTGTGCGTTCATGGAATGTAGGGTTGTGAGCAAGATAAATTGCAGACTTGTTATCACAATAAACTGCAGTAGGAGTACTCGGAGAAACCTGTAAATCAGTGAGCAGGAAGTGAAGCCACTGAACTTCACAAGATAAGCTAGCTAAAGCACGATACTCTGCTTCGGATGAAGAACGAGATACCGTATTTTGCTTCTTAGATTTCCAAGAGATCAAAGAGGAACCCAAGAAGACACAATAGCCCGTGATAGAGCGTCTAGTGGATGGGCAACAAGCCCAATCAGAATCTGCAAAACCAGATAATTGCAGAGAATTGGTTGCTGAGAAATATAGTCCTTGAGCAGGAGCAGTTTTCAGATATCTTAGAACCCTGGTAGCAGCAACAAAATGGGACTGCAGAGGCTTAGCAACAAATTGACTAAGCTGTTGGACAGCAAAAGTAATATCTGGTCGAGTAGTAGTGAGATAAAGAAGACGGCCAACTAGTCTTCGGTATGAAGATTCATCAGCATATGGAGGAGATCCCTCATCAGAAAGTTTAATCGAGGGATCACTGGGTGTGTTAACCGGTTTAGAAGCTAGCATGCCACTGTCTTGGAGAAGATCAAGGGTGTATTTGCGTTGATTTAAAATAATCCCAGCTTTGTTACGTGCAATTTCTAAGCCAAGAAAGAAACGTAACTCACCCAGATTTTTAATACGAAATTTATTATCAAGAACCTGCTTAACAGATTCAATATCAGCCATGGAATTCCCAGCTAAAACCACATCATCAACATAAACAAGGAGAATGGTGATAGTGTTATCATTGCTTCTTGTAAAGAGAGAATGGTCAGCTTGTGACTGTTTGAAACCTAGTGAAATCAGAGTTGAAGTGAGCTTGTGATTCCATTGTCTACTAGCCTGTTTGAGTCCATACAGTGACTTATGAAGCTTGCAAACAGGAGTAGAAATGGTGGAGTCATGAGAATTAAATCCTTGGGGCAAAGTCATATAAACCTCCTCATTGAGATCCCCATGTAAAAAAGCGTTATTGACGTCTAATTGCTCCAAGAACCAATCCTTGGCAGCAGCAAGAGCTAAAAGGACCCTGACTGTAGTGAGCTTTGCAACTGGACTAAAGGTATCAAAATAGTCCACTCCCTCAGTTTGAGTGTATCCCTTAGCCACTAAACGGGCTTTGTATCTCTCAATTGTGCCATCAGCATTGTATTTTATTTTGTAGACCCATTTGGAACCAATGGGAGTCTTACCAGGTGGTAATTCCACAATAGACCAAGTGTGGTTGAGGTCAAGGGCATGAAGTTCTGCCTGCATAGCCTGCTGCCAGCAGGGTTGTTTTGAAGCTTGGGAAAAGGTTGAAGGTTCAGTGTGGATGGTTACAGCAGAGCAGAAGTTTTTGTATGAAGGGGAGCAGTTTTGATAAGACAAGACAGAATTTAAAGGATAAGGGATAGAAGAGGAAATACCTGAAGAATCATCAGTACAGCTAAAGAGGTTACAATGATAATCTGCCAAATAGCTAGGTGCAGTTCTGACCCTTTGTGATTGTCTAGTAGGTGCAGTAACAGGTTGTGGAGCAGGGACAGTTGTAACAGGCTGTGTATTGGGTGTGTTTGGTGCAATGATGGCTACATCAGCTGGAGAAAGAGGGAGGGGGCTGGTAGGTACAGTAACAGTGGGGTGAGGAATGTCATGGCAATCAAATAAGGTTGGAGAGGTAGGGAATGTGGTAGGAGTAGGTTTAGCAAGGTCTGTATTGGTTTGTGAGGTTTTGAAGGGAAAGTGAGATTCGTAGAAAATGACATTCCGAGAGGTGAGTAATTGGTGTGATGATAAGTCATATAGGAGGGATCCTTTGATACCCTCACTATAGCCAAGAAAGACAGTTTTACGTGCTCTAGGATCAAATTTGGTCCTATTGGCATGTAAAGTAGAAGCATAAGCTAAGCATCCAAACACTTTCAAGTGAACAAGGGAGGGAGGTTCATTGAATAAAATGTGATAAGGTGAATTGTCTTGAAGGAGAGGGGAAGGTATACGGTTAATGAGGTGTACGGCATGTTGGATGGCAAAGTTCCATAATTTGGGAGGTAAGTTGGATTGAAAAGAGAGGGCACGGGCAACATTCAAAATGTGTTGGTGCTTGCGTTCAACTAACCCATTTTGTTGGGGAGTTTCAACACAAGATCGTTGATGAATGATACCTTTGGAGGCAAGGAATTCATTCATAAGAAATTCAGGGCCGTTATCGCTCCTAAGACATTTGAGTTTGGTTTGAAATTGTGTGTCAATGTAAGCAATAAAGTTGGTGAGATGGGTGCGTGTTTCAGCTTTGGTTTTCATCAAGATGACCCATGTAAATCTACTAAAGTCATCTACAAGGGTTAGGAAATACTTGTGACCTAAGATAGAAGGTTGGGAATAAGGTCCCCATATGTCGGCATGAAGAATATCAAAGATTTTTGTAGTTTTGGTAGTACTAACGGGAAAGGGAAGCTTTCTTTGTTTGGCCAAGTGACAAACATCACAAGGTGACTTGATGTTTTGGAAAGTTATAAAGGGAAATTGTTGAGACATACATTGATGTCTATTAAGAGGTATGTGGCCTAGTCTCATATGCCAAATTGAAGCATCGAATGTAACGAATCAAGGGTGCAAACAAAGGACAATTTTATTATTTCTTTGGAGATGTGGGAGTACAATGTGTGGGGAGGAAGTGAATCAAGTAAACTATGTGTATCTGTGATGACAGTGGGCATATTACATTGTGTAGTTGGGTGAGTGTTTGTGTTTGTGTTATTACAACTAGTAGAACAATCACTAGAATTAGAACTTGACTTAGCTATAGAGAGATTGATCCTGTAGAGTCCTCGAGTGAGCTTAGCTGTACCAATAATCCTCCTTGTATTGCCCTGCAAAATGAAGAGAGCATGAATGTCAAAGAAGGCTGAGCAATTACTGGTTTTGGCTAATTGAGGTCCTGACATTAGATTAGCATGAAAATTTGGTATATAAAGGACATTGTGCAACACAAGACCATTACTAAAGTGGATGGAACCTGCTATATTTGCAATGGCAGTTGTTTTATTGGGTAAACTAATGTGAATTGGCTTAATAGGATAACAATTAGATAGGAGTTTCAGGTTATAGGTAATGTGGTCTGTGGCACCAGTATCAACAATCCATTGTTCAAACTCATCAAGAGAAGAGAAAGGATAGAACGGATTACCAGAATTATCATTTGAACTTGAATTAAATGCAACAGAGGAATTGGCCGAATGCAAAGGAGTTATGGTAGTATTGGCTGAATGTGATACAGCAGCTTGTTGTTTGGAGGCCTGCAACAATTCCATCAGGTTCTGATATTGCTCTGCAGTGAGAGAGATGCTACCTTTGGAGTGTGTTACAGCTTTGTCCGAGTCAGTATCTGCATTAGCATTATTAGCTGAGGTATGGTTGCTGTTCTGGTTTGCATTGCTCTTATTCTGATAGCCTGGAGGGAAGCCATGGAGGAAATAACAGGATTCAACCGTGTGATTTGTCTTCCCACAGTTGGTGCAAAGTCTGTTACCACCTTGAGAGCGTCCTCCACCTCTACCACGGCCTCGACCGTTGTTGTAACCACCACGACGACTCTGGAATTGTTGATTATTCACAACATTCGCCTGGTTCTCAGTTGCAGAAGACTTTTTGCTGTTGTTAAGATCCAAATCAGCGGCTATAGGAGCAGAGAATTGTCGCTCTTGTTGAACGACCATGGAGAAAGCTTTAGCAACTGCAGGAAGCGGATCCATTAACATTATCTGAGATTTAACGTGAGAATATTGTTCATTCAAGCCTTTTAGGAATCGAATCGTGTAATCCTGATCCCTAAAATTACGAACAGAAGTCAAAGCACCACAGGCGCATTTCGTCGAACACTTGCAAGACGGCACAGGACGGAAATTCTCCAACTCATCCCAAAGTCCTTTCAATTCTGTGTAGTACTCAGATACACCGAGATTCCCCTGAGCAAGACGATATATATCCTCCTGGAGATCGGCTATACGAAACACATCACCTTGTGAGAATCGGTCATTGAGATCCTTCCAAGCTTCATAAGCTTTGTCAAAATACGCAATGGACTTCTGAATTGATGGCGAAACTGAACGTTGCAACCACGACAGCACCATACTATTGCATCTGGTCCATTGGTTGAAAACAGAATCGCTCTTCTCCGGTATCTTGAACGTTCCGTCGACGAACCATAATTTGTTCTTCGAAACGAGGCACATACGCATTGAACGGATCCATGGTTGATAATTTTTGGTTCCTTCAAGCACTGGAGTGACCAGAACAGTGGCTGGAGTCTCGCTTGGATGAAGATAGAATGGATTAGCGTTATTCGTAGCATAATCCTTGTAAGTAGAGAAATCTTTGATCGTCGTTGTCATGATTGGAAAGGAATGCAACAATCAATGAGCAAAAAACGAAGAACAATTAAGGTGCGAGATGCAGAAGAAAGGGAAGAAAACGCACAAAACGTGAATGGAAAAGGAAGAATCGATCGATTCGAAGGAAAGCGGAAGCAAAGTGATGAACCAGAGCTCAAGAGTAGAGCTCTGATACCATCTTGGCATCAGCACAACAGAGCAAAATAAACTGCATCTTTGCAGAAACTTTATTGAATAATTGTTAAATGTACAAATGAATAGAAGTTAGCTTATATACATGATGAAGGAAGAAGAAGAAGCTAACAAACTATCTAACTGATTGTAGATCAGATCTAACTGTAAACTAACTAGCGAAGTTAGTAAACTAAACTATGGTTAAAGCTAATTACAGAACAGTGAAATGTACAAAATGTATTATTTCTAATATCCTAATATGAACGAATACCTAAGTAACTTTTTTAATTTTAATGAAAAATTAATAAATATTGAGTTGAGTTCATAATTAAAATATGAAATTCCATTGTATACTTAATATTTAATAAAATACAATTACCAAAATTACCGCCACCTAGGGAAAACGACTCTTAAGCAAAAAAGAAGAAGAAATAACCACAAGATCTTAACTTTTTATTTATAAATAAATATTAAGCTACTACTTTATTAAAGCAAATGAAGTATATAGCAATGCAAGAACCACACACACACACACACAGAGGAGGATAATCCTTACAGGAGTTGATATAAAGGAAAGAAGATTGGATTTACCTAATCTACTATCTATCTATACCATTTACCCATTACCAAAATATCAAATTTATCGTTTTTTCAACTAAACAATTAGAGGATATTTAGATCATTTCACTTTTTCACATTTTTCACTCTATCACACACTTTTTGGTCACTCACTCACACACTTTTTGACTTTCACTCTCTCACACAATTTTTAACTTTTTCACTCTCTTCTCCTTTTTCTTCATCTAATTCTCTCATTTCTCTATTATTCACAATATACCTACTTTAATTTCATATACGAGATAATGTTTAGACAAATTGAATTTATCAACTTTAAAATTGTCTTGATTTTCATGGGATAGTGTTCAGACTAATTAAATTTTGTCTGAGTTCATATATGAACTATCTATACAAATCACCCACTATCAAAATACATGTCTCCTTCATTCTTCCTTTTTATTGTTTTAAATTTTTTTGGTATTTTGACAAAATATTAATATTCCATTTTTTTTACCCTCGGTAATGTTCAGACTAATTAAATTTTATCTATTTTAAATTTGACAAGATTTTCACGGAGGTAATGTTCAGACTAATTAAGTTTGTCTGAGTTCATACATAAAAATAAAACGCTAGCACCCGTGCGTAGGCACAGGTATACCGCTAGTAAAAGATAAATCCGAGCGAATTTTTTAAGTGAGGGTATTTTCGAGTTTCACTATTATGTGGATATAGGTTGAAGGGGTGAGGGTAAACAAAAAAGCCTTTATATAGATATAGATCGAGAAGCTACAAAAAGAGAAAGAAAAGGAAGGAGAGAGAGAGAGATAGAGTCAACGAAAAGAGAATGAAAGTTAGTATACAATTGAAATTCTTATTTGAAATGATATAGTCGGTGTGAGTAATTTAATTTATTCCTATTTGAAATTCTTCAAAACAGTTAGTATACAATTGGTCTAAATCCTCACTGAAATCTTTCAAAATACTCATCTTCAATTCAATTGGTCTCAGGTTCACCGTATATTGATTGGTGATTTTGGGCAACCTTTGATATGGACTCTTGGCAAAGGTATATTCATGCTTCTTCTGCTTTCTTCCTCGTAGTCGCCGCCAAAACCCATGAATGGTGAATCTTACCGGCAGAGATGGAACACAATGACGTGGGGCTCACAATAAGTGGTCGGCCACTGTAAAACAAATTTGTACAAATCAAAGTAGGGGTTTGTGAATGCCCCATTTTAGTATTTCAAAATTATCAGTAGCAATAAAATAATTGTTCCTCTCATTTTTGTGTAGAGGGAAAGAGTATTTGCTCTCGTATTTATAAACCAAATGTTACAAAGCTTAAAAATCTTGGAGAATAGCCCTTAGGCCCAGGTAGACCGCAACAAACCTACATTCATACCAAACTCGTTGCATGAGTAGGTAGACCCCAACAAACCTACATTCATACAAAACTCGTTGCATGAGTACAAGTAGACTCCGGCAAACATACATTCATAAGACAAAACTCACTTCCCAAAAACTACAACCAACCAATTTAACATCATAAATATTATTCAAACTCACATGTTTAAAGTCTAGAAAATAAAATAAAGAAGCATAGAGGACCAACCAACATGGTTTCCAAGATTCTCAAAAGATAAAATGGACTTGTGTTTCCTTCTTGCTATTTTTTTCTTCAGCTGGCTCTTCTTTTTTCTACTCACATTCAGTGTTTATGAACTGAGACTCTAATGTTGAGGCTTGGTTATTTTCTGTGTTAAGAACTCAGTTGTTGTATCTGTTTTTAGTGTTCTATTCATAGGTATTTATAGGCAGATTTTTGTTGTGTAGGTGTGGGTGCCAATGTAGAGGAGCAAATTAAACTCTTGGAGACAAGGCAAATTTGAAAAAAAAAACAAAAGAACAAGAAGAAGGGGCCTTTGGCTTATTTCTCCAAACACATGTTGCATATGTTGTGTTGTCGTACAACAGCAAGGTGCCATGTGCCCCTCTGCATTCTGTTATTGTATTTTTATTATGCTTTATGATTTTTATACTTTTTTTTGTCTCCAAATGCAACCAATTTGTACAACAACAAGAAGGAGACTTATTTTTCCAAATACATATGTTGCATTTGTTGTGTTGTTGCGTGCCATTGTCCCTTTGCATTGTTATTGTATTTTTATACTTTTTCTCTTTTTTTGTCACATATGTAACCAATTTGTACAACAAGAAGAATGATCTTTGGCTTATTTCTCCAAATACATATGTTGCATCTATTGTGCTGTTGTATAGCAGTAGTGTGCCATGTGCACCCTACAATCTGTTGTTGTATTTTTATTATACTTTATCATTTTTATACTTTTTCTCTTTTGGTTTTGTCTCTATATGTAACCAATTTGTACAAGAAGAATGACCTTTGGCTTATTTTTCTAATAATTATAAAGAAGACTATTTCATTGTCTATCCGAGGGAAAATGACATTCCAAAATTACAAATAGAAACTCTCAAGTTAAAACACATCAAAGAATATGAATCTGTCACTTATGTATTAACTACAATAACTTTAGCAAATAAAACAAGTCATGAAATATGATACTTGTTCAACAATGTTTATATGTTAGTTCCCATATGATCACAAATCCACATTCTTCAGCCATGCCTTCTAAATCTATCTACCACAAATCACTAAGAGTCGTACTACACCAATTAATAACCTATATTATCTATCTACCACTTTGTTAGGATTCAGTGACACTAAGATAAAATGTTTTACCACCAAAACAAGATGGTTTTCCTACCTAGGTAGGAGTCCGAGGTTGCCACGGTGAAACCCCAAATTATTTTAAATTTTAAAAATACTTAGTATAATATAAGAAGAAATATATCTATATATAAAAAAACTATCATTTGAAACTGAATTTCAAACTTAACACAGAAATGAATGAATATGCCACTGCGGAATCGAACTCGAACAAAATTACCTTCCCATTGTTTGGATATATTATGATGCATGGAGTGAAATGAAATTACCATTCCATTGTTTGGAAAGTGAATGAAATGGAACAAATTATAATCTTTTTATTCCTTTATTACCCTTACTTTAAAAAGTCATATTATGTAGAATTAAATCAATACGTTCATATTAATATAATTTAAAGTTGATATACAAATTGCATTTCTTGAAGAAAATATGCAAATAATAGTATTAATTAAATTAAAAATAAATAAACAAATCAAATAATAAAACTTAGTATTTTCCTCCATCGGTAAAAAAAACAGCCCATACCCTAAAACTGATCACGTAAAGTAAAATCAAATGATTGCAATATAACTTTGTTCATATTTTTTTGTCAAAAAAAAAAACTTTGTTCATATTTCAATTAGCGATTGAGTTGATAAAAAATTTAACAACTGAGTCGAAATTTGATGAAAAAAAAAGGAATTGACGTCACCTAATCACGACATTACGTGAACAGTTTTAAAAACATTAGAAATAAGTAGATAAGCAATAACATTAGTAAAAAAAAAGAGCAATAACAGAGGCTATATGATTGAATGCTGTCCATAAAAATGATCGAACACTAAATATTAGCGTGAATATATCAACAATGATAGGATGTCATTATGAAAAGTAAAATATAAAAATAGGGATAAAATTGTAGTTAAATAAATATAAAGCTAAGTTAATGAGCCATTCCATCTCATTCCTCTCAAATGGGGACAAAATGGTGGTAAACAATAGAATAAGATGGAATGAATTCCATCACTTACCATTCCATTCCATCACCTTTTTAATGGCTTCTCACCAGAGCATCTCTGCTACCTTCCCCCTTCTTCATGTAACCGGTTATTTATTTTCAAAACCGGTTATGTAACCGGTTATATCCATAATCGGTTTAATAACCGGATTTCACCTAGAGAGACTTGCTCTCTTGTGGCGCAACCATAATTACAAGTCTCTATCCCAAGTGCTATTGGTTTTAAAAAAAAAACAACTAAATGAGATACCCTGGGTCTAGCTAGAGTAAGATGTTTCACTTACTATTAGATAAAATCAAAAATCACATAAATGAGATGTAAGAAAAAAGCCTCAATGGCATGGCTTGAGATCAAATGTATAGTCCTTTTAGAATAAATAAAAAAATACTAATGAATGGGAGAAGTTGTACTTTCAATAATAACTAACAAAATTTAACAAAGAAAAAAGTGCATTCTACTGTGTAAAGAGGAGTTTAACAAAGGAAAAGAAAAAGTTACAAATTGTACATTCTACTGTGTAAAGAGGAGTTTAACAAAGAGAACCTTATGAGTGGACTTTAATGTATAGGTGTTTTGGTATAATTTTATTACTAATAAAATCATCAACTATATTACTAAAATCTCTACTTTAATTTGATCTACAAGTCTCGTACAATTTTATTATTCTATTTTTCTTTATCGATAAGTTTTATTTACTTTCTACAGGAATATTACACTTTGTAAAATTTGAAACTTTACTACAATTTTGTTTTCTGATCTACAGGAAATATTACATATTGCTGGTAAAAATCTATACCATTAATCTACTACCAAAATATCAATCTTACATTTTTCTCGACTAAACAATTTTACGATATTTATATATGTAATTTCCCTTTTTCACTTTTTTCAAACTTTTTCATTCTCTCACATACTTTTTCATGCTCTCTCTCTCTCTCTCTCTCTCACTTTTTTCAAACTTTTTCACTTTCTCCTCATCTTTCTTCCTTTAACTCTATCTCATTTTTTATTTTTGACAATGTATTTACTTTAATTTGATCTACACGTCTCCTACATTTTTATTACGCTTAAAGGTACTTTCGTCCCTGCAAATATCTGAAAAATCCAATTTTGTCCCTGCAATTTTAAAATTTTTAAAAAAGCCCTTACAAATGTCAAACGCTTCTAGTTTGGTCATCGCTGTTAGTTTTTGACTAACACCGTTAATGGATGATGACTTGGCTGCCAACATGGATGCCAAGTTGGATAAATTCATTTTATTTCTCTCAGATTGGAAATCCCTAATATTCCAATCCTTTTCTTCTTCATTTTATTTTTCTCAGATTCTGGAAATTTTGCAAACCAAACAAGCACTCTATCTCT
Source organism: Oxytropis ochrocephala (assembly GCA_020916435.1). Classification (NCBI taxonomy): domain Eukaryota; kingdom Viridiplantae; phylum Streptophyta; class Magnoliopsida; order Fabales; family Fabaceae; genus Oxytropis; species Oxytropis ochrocephala. The sequence goes on along the minus strand of CM037094.1, from coordinate 12,805,608 downwards.
CTTCTCTTCTCTCTCTCTCTCACTCTCTCTCTCTCTCTTCGTTTCATCTCTCGCGGGCCCGGGGTTGTGGTGATTTTGAGTATGGAGGTGGTGGTGGAAACCAACAAAGCAACAAAGCACTCTATCTCTCAAATTCTTGAAACTTTGGAAGATTAAAACAAACACAAAAAATTAAAAAGATGAGAGGAATATGTAAAGGGAAAATTAGGATTTTGGAACCTAATATTTCCAAAATGGTACAGACTCTAGGAGAGAGAGAATGAGAGGAAAATAAGAAGAGAACGAGGTTGAAGATGAGGAATATGAGGGGATGGTTTTTGAGAGAGGGAGAGAAGGTGAGGCTGTGGTTTAAATTCTGAATGGGTGTTCTGTGTTTTTTGTTGTTGGCTTGGGATGGAGATGAAGATGGATTTATGGTGTGGAGTAGAAAATGGGTTTTTAGATTATGAGAGTGAAGAGAAAAACAAAGAGAGAAAATGAGAAGAAGAAGAAGAACACACTTTAAGAGAACTTGTGAGAGGAGAAAAGTCAAAGTCAGAGTGAGGGAAGAGAGAACTCCATGTGGCGTCCATGTTGGCAACCACATCACAATCCATTAATGGTGTTAGCACAAAACTAACAGCAGGGACCGAACTAGAAGCATTTGGTATTTGCAAGAGCTTTTTTAAAAATTTTAAAATTGCAGGGACGAAACTTGATTTTTCAGATATTTGCAGAGACGAAAAGTACCTTTAAGCCTTTTTATTATTCAATTTTTCTCTATCAATAAGTTTTATTTACTCTCTATGGGAAATATTACATATTGCTGGTAAATATTCACGAGGTAATGTTCAGACTAACTCAATTACAATTTGAAACTTTCTGTTTATCTACTTTAAATTAGTCTTGATTTTCACAGGATAATGTTCGGACAAATTAAATTATGTCAACACCCACGCGTATGCCTGTGTATACTACCCGTTTTAATGAAATATTAATAAATGTTGAGTTGAATTCATTAATTAAAATATGAAATTCCGTTGTGTATTTAATATTTAATAAAATAAATTACCTAAATTACTGCCACGTAGAAAAAATATTTCTTAAGCAAAAAAAAAAAAGAAGAAGCACAAGACCTTAACTTTTATTTATTTATAAATAAAGATTATGCTACTACTTTATTAACGAAAATGAAGTATATAACAAAGCAAGAACTACATATATATAGAATTAGAACCATTAATCAGCTTCATACCGGTAGAATAATCCTTACAAGAGTTGATATAAGGGAAAGAAGTAAAGTCATGTATGAATTTACCATCACAGAAATGGTAAGGACGAGCATGGTAACAAGGCTCTAATAAGAAGTCTCTTTCACATGCTGGAAAAGGGATATGTTTAAATGGCCTGTAAAGAAACCATGTCTTTGAATTTCCCAAACCTTTAGCAACATAGCCAAAAGTAGAATAATAAGTAGTCACTAACACATCTGATAAACTTAGTAGATACATTTCAACCCAAGCCTTCATATTATGCTCATTATCATCAAACTTTTGACGCTCTTCACCACTGGGTTGATAAACCTTTATTATTTCCCCAGTAACAGTTGGTTTATTCATATACATAGCACGTAAATCCTCACCATACTTTGGAGATAAAGATGCAACAAGAACAGCCTTCACACTCTGGTTGTTGCCACTTGAAGACACTGAACTTTGCAATTGCATACCTACTTGTGGAAGTATCTTATTCTGTATGGTGCAGTTTAAAACTTGGTTCATAAATAATTGTTGAGGAATGGAACTCCAATCATAAACTCTTATCTGGATGCCTATCTTTTCATCAGCTTTAGCCAAGTGTGCTTGATAGAAATTGGTGATTAGTCCCCATGCCTCATTAGAAGGGTGAAAAAGATAGCGCCCCAAATGATGGAAAACTTTGTCTATGTCTGGGAACATTTTGTTAAGTTCCTTCTTGAAAAATGGGGTCATGAAAAGTGAAGGGGTAAAATACTGATTTGATTCCAAAATTAACACAGGCACCTTACTGAGAAGACTTTGGCTATTATCACAGTGAAAGAATCTCTCTGGCAAACTTGGTTCATATTTTAGATCCACAAATAGTGTTGATATCATTGGCAAAGTAAAATCCCCATCTACGATGCTTTGAAAAGTTGTGACATTTTTAAAATCAGTGTTCTCTGGCAATAACCAAGTTGTATTCAAAAATGGCTCACAAAATAGGCCAAGCTTGTCTTTCCCAAATTTTACAATAAACACACGATTTGTGAGGAGAGCATAAAGAAATGTTGATGCCATGCTAAGTATTTGGTTCCCCAAACCATCATAAGGTGACCAGATAATGTAGTTACACAATGTAGTTGTTGTACTATTATTCTTAGACTCTGCAATCTTTCTCATGTCTCTATTGTAAGCTCTACTATTAGGTCCACACTTTCTATGAAGTTTTTCATAGTTGCGTAGTTTAGAAATCAAATATGGAGAAGGTTTGTGTGGAGAAGGTTTGCGGTATAAATGAGATTGTTGCCTACTTATACATGATGCCTTATCAAATCCGGAAACTAAAAGTTCATCAAGCAGTTTGTCTTTGTCATGAGAGATCCCAGTGTGTTGAGGTAAATCATTTGTTGAACTTGCCAATGAGCCAAATTTGGGTTCTGAATGTTTAATAGTGAATACTATAGACACATTAGTAACTAGTGGAAGGAGAGCCATCAAGCATGGTCAATACATTGCGAAACGTAGTTTAGGGTTAGCATTTTGGGTAAATTGTATTTTTGATTCTTTATCTTTTTTTTTTTATTTTTTTTCTTTCCATTTTGGTCATTTATGTTTCGAATCTGTTTTAAGGCGGTCCTTTATGTTTGATGTGTTTTGGTTTGATCTTTCAGTTGGTATGATATGTTTCAGTTTGCTCCTATATTAGCAGACGACTTGAAGGACAAAGTGAAACATATCATACCAATTGAATGATCAAACTAAAACATATCAAATATAAACCACCATTTTGACACAGACTTGAAACCTAAAAGATCAAAATGAAAAATGTAAGAATAAATGACAAAAATGTAATTTAGCTATTTATTAAAATAGGAATCATAACTTCAAATGAATTTAATGCATGAGAGCATGATTGACCTAATTAGTGAAAAAAATATCACTTGTAGTTAAGCTAAGATTTGGAAGAAAAAATAATTCTACTTAATAATGTTAAAGGTGATTAATCTAGGTAGTGTTTGGTTGAAGAGAAATATAGAGTTAGACTTGAGGTGCTACTTTAGTGGAAAGAGCTAGTCTTGTCTCCTTAAGGTGCTGAGTTCAAATCCCCTCGAAGACAGTTGTAAAATGACTATTAATCCCACTTTGATTAATAAATTTCCCTCTTCCCCATTTTAAAAAGAAAAAAGAAAAATATAGAGTGATGGGAGAGATTATGTTAAATTTTGTAGTGTGAATCATAGTAACTAACAAAACACATGAAAATATGTAGAGAAACTCATGCACAAAAGGGTGTTAAAATATTCCTTACCTTTGAAAATGGTTCTTCCTAGTGAGTTGTCATGTGTTATATTTTGGAACCTCCCTCCCAATCCCAAGCCATTTGTTGTAACATTTGAGTTGTTTTTGTACATTAAAAGTACCATGAGAACTACAAGGAAAACCATGAGAGACACAAGATAGGACATTCCAAGTCTCGCAAAACGCATTTCCACCTTGTTCTTCATAGCTTGAAATTGAAAACAAATTCTCCAATTAATAAAGTCAAGAAGGATAATTCATGTAAGAAACGTTAAAATAAAACAAAATATTTTTTGTTCTCTTCATTATTAAAGAATGAAGTTCAATTATCTATAAATCATGTACATTGAGTGTGTTTTTTAGCCTGAGAAAACATATATTGAGATAAAAGAAACATAAATTAAATGATGTTGAATCTAGACTCATTAATTTTTTTTTACTTATCATGAAAAAAAACATAAATAAAATTGAGTGAGCAATAGGAAAATGAATACCTAAGAAGAAAAAGACTCGTGTTTTTGCAGAGGACTTCACAATAACAACATTCTTTGTAATTCCTGTCCTGCTTCAAGTTTTTCTAATATACATGTATACAAAATATTACCTAAAAAAATGTATAGAAAACATTTAAAAATATTGATGGATTTTTTATTTTGACAAGGAAAAAAATATTAACGGATTCGTACTTCATATTTGGCATTTTTTAATTGTGGATACATATTGTTTACCTTCCTTAAATATTCAAAATAAAACAATCTCTTACTTCCTTTGTACTTTTTATAATATTTTTTTGGTCTCAAATATAGGAAAAGTATATACTTTTTTTTGAAGCAAGAAAAGTATATAGTTTTAAATGTGTATTTATTGTAAAAATTTCATTTTTACCCTTTTTTTACTAAAAAGATATTCATTAATGATTTCATTCAAATTCGTAGAATACATCGAAAATTATACAAACTCAATATCACTAAAAACAAAAAGGATGAATCTGTGAACAAACTCACAACACCCATGTTAATAGCATAAAACGGTGAAATACCTACAAATATGACAAATTCAAAGTGACCAAAATACTTATGTTTTCGGATCTGCAACGTTAACATCCAAATCATTGATTGAATCTGTAATTGGTCAAAGTTGATCTGTAAATCTGAAATGAATGAACATCGCAAAACGACGGGAAAACAAACAATGCCACACCAAGATGATGAACAACACAACGTCGCACTCGGATGATGAAATTAAAGAAAAGCACAAAACAAAAACTAGATCTATGTGAGAGCCACTTATTTAGGTAAGAAATAGAAACAAGCCACCCCCAAATTGAAAAGGCCCTCACACGGTCGCGCTACACCTAGAGCTGTAAGTTTTGGCCAAGTTCAGTGGGACGGCCCAGTGTCCCGATTTTTTGGTTGGGCCGGGCTCTAAAAATAGAGTCCCAAAAACACCGCTAAGTTTTTTGGCCCGGCCAGATCGCACAACTAGGCTGGGTCGGGCTGGCTAGTTGGACTTTGGGCCGACCCGATTGGCCTGATTTCTTTTTGTTTCTTGTTTTTCTTAAATACTGTTTGTTTAATTTTAAACTAGCAGTATACCTGTGCATACGCACGGGTAACATCGTATTATTTGTATAAATAGACTCACATAGAATTGAATTATAATAAATCTTTTAAGTTGATAAGAAATGATGTTTCACAACTTTAAAATATTTTCTTCAATTAATATTTTTTATTGTTAGGTAATTATCAATCATGTAGTAACAATATAGTCTCCATGACGAATAAATACACATAATATATTTTATCAGTAATACAATTATAGCAACAAATTATAACATTTTCCTGTTGTAACTCAAAAGTAGAATATTAAATAATTATTCTGACAATGTGTAACGTTCCGTCATAGAGAATTGATAGTAATGAAATTATAGCGACAACATATAATGTTTACTCGTTAAAACCTAAAAATAGAAAATAATTATTCTGACAATATCTAGTGTTTTATTGTGCGGCTTAAAGGAAAAATGTTCATTTATAATTAATAAAGAAGTTATACAAACAACAGATAAAACTAAATTTAATTAGTTCACACATACAAATATACAATGATAAGGGTAGTTTGGTATTTTTGGACATGATGAATTGAATTGTGTCAGCAACATCGGTTTATGGGCCACAATTGAAGACATACCTATGTTATATTTGATAAAGGAGAGAAGACATATCTATGTGAGCAATTGAAGATTCAAAAGTTGATTGATATTTAAATAAATATTACAATTGTTTGACGAAAGAATTGACAATGATTTGATGTTGAAGATATCATTGGGGATGAGACTCAAGCCCATATCTAATTGATCACCGATAGTGGAAACTCAACTCACACTTGATTAAATCAAGTATTGAGTTCAATGAAGGAAGTGCACTATTAGAGTAATTGAAGTACCTGACAATAGATGCGTTCCAAAGGGTAAAAGTACTTGTACCATAAGAATAAAAGGGGTAGGATGGGGGTTTCCTCTTAATAGACATATAGCATTTATGTGCTAAGATGCATAGAGTTCAAGGGCTTGACTTATAAATTCTCATGAAAAGGAACATGCATAAGGCTATATCAAATGTGTTGCTTTATAATTCTAGTGATAATACAGAGATTTCATGTGTGAGTTATGCACATTTGTTCTACTGAATAGTTGGTTCAAAGTTTGTCTACCATTGTCTATTCGCGATAAGTGAAAACTTGATTCACTAAGTAACAGTTCAAATCATAAGATACTATTATCTGAAACCATGATATTTCCAGAATTATGGGATTTAGTTATAATTTGTAAATGGTGGGGTATTGTAAGATATATTTCCAAAATATATACATATAAATGTGATTTTGTTTAGTTATTGTTCTGTAGCGTGTTGTCGTCCGGGTGGATCCAAGACTGCAGATGGTAGTGCTCCTGTCGGGTCGGATCTCAGTGTTTTGAAGTCGAAGGGGGGGTGGACCTACAAAGTCACTCTGACACTCAAGTCAGTATTGAGAATTGTAGAGTGTGTAGGGTCGGATCTCAGTGTGTTGAAGTCGAAGGGGGGTACCTGCAAAGCCACTCTGACACTCAAGTCAGTATTGAGAATTGTAGAGTGTGTAGTAAATGAGTAATGTGTACATTTTGTGGCTATGCGAGCCACTATTTAAGGGATCCATGTCAGCTCTGAGCCGTTGGATAGATGGGATGCATCTGAGCAGTTGATGCGTGATGAAGAGTTCTTGGATATGGATCCTAGCTATTGGGTTGATCCAGATCTAGTTCGCTTAGTGGGCCTCCTAGTCCAGTCCAGAATAGTTGCCCCCAAAGCCGAGGTTATTCCGGATGGTAGCCTTGGCTTGAGATTGCAGCTTAGGTCATCCACGTCGGTCGGCTCTTTGTCAGTGTGGTTGGATATTCCGGGTCATCTGTGTAGGTCTCGTCCCTACCCTTGTTGAGCAATGTTGATGATTGATTGGGTTGGAATTGCAAATGTGCTGAAGTTATGATGTTTTGTCACTTTGCACGTTGTAAGTGTTCATGTGGTTGCATTTGAATGTTTGACTACTTTAAAATGGTTGCTTAGAGTGATATTAGTACTATTATTGAGTTGTGGTGACCTAGGGGTCAAGTGGAATAGACATTGGAATTAATGGAAGGAACAATTTTCATGAAAACTGAGATTTTGGGAACCCGCATAAGGTGCACGACCCGTGCCACCAAGGGGTCTGGTCCATGCCACTGCCATTGTGCCTCCAACTCTATTGGTCGTGAAGGGCGCACTGTCCGTGTGCCTAAGACGCCCGGTCCGTCCGCCTGGGATGCCCAGTCTATGCCAAAGCCACTGTCCCTCATCTTTAAGTCCTTCAAATGCTATTCCTTTTAATTTTCAATCCTTCCTCAACCCTTCCTAATGCAATTTAGGTACAAATGAGATAATTTCCATGTATGTTTGAGATGCAAATTAAGTGTTTAATCATTATGGTTTATAACTTAAATTGTATAGTATTTTATCGAGTGAGAATTGGACTAGTGCGTCAAGTAATTACATAAGACACCATGAGGATGGCGATCCTAAGATAATATTATACTTGGTAAGGAGAAGTCATAAACCCTAATCCAACGCCCAGAATAAGTTGACTCGACAATAGCTATTTTCGGGTGGGTTCTCCGTGGGAATTGTGTAGTAATTGCATGTGGTTGTGCTAATATAAGTGAAAAGATAAGTAAATCACCAAGAGATTAAGGTAAAGGGTCTCAAAAGAACTCATTGAGATTGTATCTCACTGTTTATTATGTGGTGTTTTATAGATGAGCAGGAAAAGTCAAAGCAAACAAAGAATAAGTAGTCGCAGAACTGGGTTACATGTTTAAAGGATCCATATGGATTAAGATTTATGTTTGCTTAGTTTACCCTAGGGTTATGTTATGTAATATGTTTATGTTGACAGTTTAACTTATGATGTTGTAATCGAAGTTTAAGTGTCATTTTGAGAACTCTACTTTTGGAATATTGAACAATAGAGTGTATTAATGACTTGTGGAAAGTTTTCATTGTTGTCATCAAGATATCCTTTTGGTAATTTTTATCTCTGTGAGAATGTTATGGATGGTTTATTCCGTCAAGTTAACTACTTTCAATTTCCTAACTAGGTTTAGTACTCTGATTTATGCTAATTGTGAAAGTTATCGGTATTTTTTTCCAAGCTAGAAATACTAAGATGTTACAATTTTCTTGTAGCAATCCATATTTTTACCTCGTGGTATTGTGTTTATGACTTTGATCAGGGAGGTGATTTTTTTATAATTTTCCACCTGGTATGAAGATGGGTGCCTAATGTTTCATTTTGACTTTTCAAATGCTTTTTTAACTTTTCAAACGAGAGAGAGAAGCAAAATCCATTGAGAGAGGAAGGAGGGCGAGATACTTGTCAAAAATAAGGAGGAGGGTGAGATCTTCCTATTTTTAGGGATAGGGTGAGATCTTGCCCAGAATAAGAAGAGAGGACAAGATCTTGCACTATCTAGGGATAGGGGCGAGATCTTGAACCATCTAGGGATAGGGGGTGAGATCTTGCACTATCTGGGGACAGAGGGCGAGATATGCACCATCTTGGGGATAGGGGCGAGATCTTCCACTATCTAGGTATAGCGAGCAAGATCTTGCACCATCTAGGGATAGACAGGGTGAGATCCTCCCCCAAAATTGTGAGAGAGGGTGTGTTCCTTGAAGATAAAAGGAGGACATGGCGAGATTGTTGAAAGAGTAGGAGAGAGGGTGAGATTCATTGAGAGAGTTCAACTATCCAGGCCAAGCCATCACCGACGCCATCATCCTGCCCAAGCTATGTCTCCCCCAGGTTGAGATCTTTCTGTATACATCCTGTCTTGCCATTTGCTTAAATGCACTTTTTTCTATCAAGGTAGCGATCTATCTCTTCCCATATCTTAATATTCTTGTGAATTGTGTTGTCTTGTTTTTTCTAATCTTGAACCAAACACCTTAGGTAGGCAAGTTATTAGAAATATTTTTTAATTTCCACTAGGTAATCTCAGTAGGGGAGTTTGTCAACTAGTCATCCCTTCCATAAGTAAACACTCTTTATGATAGCATGCCCCTTCCGTGCAGGTTCAATCGATTCCGAGAACCAAGAGGACTCCTTCAAGAACGCCCCGAACCAAGTCTGGTGTCTATATCTTGAGTGTGTGCTGGACTCAAGGATTTTTGCTTGTTGATCATGAGGTCCGGGGTGGCAAGAGTTGTCAGGCCTTACGCAGCCAATATGGCCGACTTTGACGTCATTTCCCATGCTTTTCCTTTATTATGTTTTGTACTTTGAATTTCCTTTGGTTATGTACTTTCCTTTAGAACTTCCTGAATTGTGATGGGGACCTCGACATTGATTCAGGGTCGCCTCTGTTTACGTTTATGTACTATGATGGCTCGTCCGCCTCTGGGATGATCGTTGCTTTAGTACATTCGTTTAATTGAATCGTTGATGTTGTTTAACCCTGGTCTTTGTTTCACCATGCGCGAAATTGCGGATCGTTAAAGTAAGGAGAGAGGGAGATATTACCATCAAGCGATGGAGAGGGCGAGTCTTGTTCCAAATAAAGAGAAAGGGCAAGGTTTTTCCATCTAGGATGAAAGAGGGCGATTTCCTCCCCAAACATGAGAGGGAGGGCGAGATCTTACACCTCAAAGTGTGATAGAGCGAGATACTCCCGAAAAATGAGAGGGAGGGGTGAGGTCCATGCCTTCAAAGTGAGAGAAGGCCTCCAAAAAGTGAATCGTCAAAGTCGTTCTTTAATCGGACTGAATATCGAACCTCGACTGATGTGACTTCAAATGACACCAGGCTTAGATCGTGCACATGTATTTTCGAGAACGTAACACCAATGTCAACGCGTGCTTAGGTATACCTTGAGGACAGTTCACTAGGACTCGGCCTGATTTTAACTTGTTCTGCATGGGTCGTGACCTCCATGGCTAGCTTATAATGAAGTTCACCCTTGGCAACAGTTTACCGGGACTCGACCCGGATTGAAATCGTTCCATCGGGATTGTAACCACCATGGCCAACTTTTTATGAAGTTCACCCTTGGCAATAGTTTACTGAGACTCGACCCGAACTGAACTTGTTCCCACGTGGTTGTGACCACCATGGCCAGCTTATAATGAAGTTTACCTTTGGCAAGGGTTTACCGGGACTCGGCCAGGAATGAACTCGTTCCAACGGGGTAGTGACATCTTTTTAAGTTCCTAAGTGGAGGGAGTCATGAGACTTCTGCCGCAGTATATAGGAAAAAACGCAAATGATCGTGGCGCCGATCTCATGCCGCCCTTTTTACCGTCAGAATTTGTTTTGTTTCAACATGCCATGGAACACGTCAGCGTCGACATTTTTCGTGCGAATATGTCTTCTTCTGAGATGTATTCGCAAAATCGTCGTCTCGGTGGCCCCATCCTTGATGAAGATCAGTTCCAACTAGTCCAACATTGGGCTCGTCAAGTTGAGGCTACTCTAGAGGATGGCCTTGGCTTGAATCCATTGTTGAGGTTGCCCTAGCAGGCTAGGCAATCCCTCCCTGCAAGCTATGTCGCCCCTGCAGACCAGGATTCTCTTCCTGCTGGCTCTGTCTCCGCTTCAGGCTAGAAAATCCCTCCCCGTAGGCTATGTAGTTCCTGCCAACAAGGACAAGTCTAAAACTACGGAGTTGATTCCTTTGTCTTTTTCACTCTTAAGGGGTTGTTGGAACAAGTGCAAACGATAATGAACAAGTGCAAAAGACTATAATTGCAAAATGAATTTTTGTTTAGACATTCATATCACGCTTTCACATTCTGAATGTGTGTTTATGCAATGTATTTTCTCAACTAGGCTGAGCTCTAGGTGATGGTGATCGGTTCCCTACACCTAGTCAAGAGTATCGTCTTCTTCTACTTTCACGTATTGGGAAATCTTCCCTTTGTGAATTAGTCCTTCAATGTTGTCCTTTAGGGTATTGCGTTTGTCGGTGTCGTGCCCAATACTTTTGTGATAATGATAGTATTTCTTAAAGTATGGCATTCCCTTTGCACAAGAGGTTTAGGTCATTTTTTGTCTCGAAATTATGTGTTAGCGCATTCAGTGAGGACCTTTGCCCGGGAGGAATTCAGAAGGGTATGCTCATTGAGCGGCGAGGTTGGTGCTCGCGATGTGACCGCGTCCCACCTTGGCTGAGGGTCTTCGAGATCTGTCTGCCTCTAAGTTTTATTCTTAGTCAATGCTCTGTAAGCCATGTCATCCTCTTCATAGTCCATGTATTTCTGGGACCCTCAGAGGAATTCTCCTAAGTCCTTGGGCTTGTTTAACCTGATGTCTACCTGGAACAAGCTTCCCATTCGTAGGCCGTCCTTCGTCTAGAAAAGCCTTGCCAGTTTCTTCGTTGAAGCGCTCTACATATTATCTGAGGGTTTCATTCTCACCTTTCCTGATATCTCTAAGCACTTCTTTCGACTTAGACTTCACTCGGGAAGTAGTGAAACAGGTTGAGAACATTTGTGCTTGCTGTCTCCAAGACGAGACTGAGTTTGGCCTCAACTTCTGGAACCAAGCCAGTGCAGATTTCTCAAGAGTGAGGGGGAAGATCTTACACATGACTAGCTACCTTGCCCCCCAGTATCACATCCTCAAGGCGAAGTATGAAAAATGGTCGTCTGGATCCCTAGTTTCGTCGTACATGTTCATGATGTGGGGTTTCTCCAGTGTCCTCGAGATTGGGTAGTCGTTAATCTTTTTGATGAATGGATACCCCTAGTATGTGTCGGGGATGTAACAAGGTGACTCGTCCCCAAGATGCCTATTACGGTGGTCCCATTGTTCTGGGGATCTCCAAAAGCTGGAACGCTGGTGACGTTACATAGGTGACCTGACTTGGCTTTGAGATCTGTAACAGGAGTTTGGCGATGCAAGTGAAGAAATCCTACTAGGGGATTCATCTGGTCAGTAGGAGCTATCTGGAGAAGTCAGGGTAGAACCCGAGGGGAAGGTGATCCTCGGTTTCCACGGTGGTGCGGAGGGGAGTTGTGATGAAGTCTCCTATGATGAAACCTTCTTCGGGGTGGAGACCTGTAGTGTATTGACCCTATCGTCCTTGTAGGAGGTGTTCCTTCGTGGGGATGACATAACTCAGGTATGGTATTTGCTCGTTCAGATACGACTTCCCTTCCAATCTGAGTGGGGAGCTCCTCTTGTTGAGACATAGCCTTAGAATGGCTATTCAAGAGATCCAGGAGTTGACAGTCTGCCTGGGCGGAACTGGGATGTTGTCCTAGATGGCAGGAGCCGAGATTTGGATTGGTGGTGTGTGGAAAGATGTGCAAGTGTACACAGTACAACAAGTAATATAGTGATTAGAAAAGGTCGAACCCACAAGGATTGTTTAAAGCTTTGTATATTTAGAAAACATAAACTAGTGCAGCTACACTACTCACAATTTTGGGGTGTTGGAGTTTAAGTAAACAGAATAGAAACAAAGAATAAAATGTAAAGGAAATCAGTTGAGAAAGATAGTTGAGATGTCTTCACTAAATAACTTGCTTTCAAGAGTATTGTGTTTTCTGTGGTGCAGTTGGACCTGAGTGTAGTTGCACCAGTACGTGCCTTTCAGCTACTTTCTTCAGAGTTTCATTACAAGCTTCCTATGTCTAGGCATGCTAAATAAGTTCACTCCTGCCTTTGAAGTACCCACTGTTTCACCCTAAGGACTATGTTATCCTATGTCTAGGACTTAACAAGGAATTAACAAAGTGTTATTTATTAAACAAGTTAACAAAGCCTTTATTAAAACACTCACCCTTATCAGTTCTTGATTTCTAGTTATAAACCATGTTTGTGAATATAACTCTACTCATTTTAAGCGAACCTTAAAACAAGATGGATGTAGTATAACACAAGAACCAAAAATGCTTACACCACTTGAAAACACAATGACTCACTCAAAAGCTCATTATAAAGTTAGAACATCTCAACTAAAGAAATTTAGCTCATATTGGACATGATATAATAGAGAGAATCTGCAAAGAACATGGTAATATGCATAATATGAAATCAACAAGGTAGAAGTTACACAAATTGAAGTTCCTTTACATGAGATTCCAAGTGGTGCAGATGCACTGATTCCTTCTACTTAACTAACTCTATGAAGAAGTGAAGGGAGAAGTCGTCAATTTCTTTCCTTTCCTTCTTACAAAACTACTACTATCTTAAACTAGAAAAAGAAATTACAAGAGAAGAGTAAATATGGTTGTAAAAAGATGATTTTCCAAGTGAGAAGTGAAGCCTTTATATAGCCTTGGAGCTTTTCTTCAAGTGAGGGCTTCCTTGGAGATCAAGTTAACCTAGAGAGGCTAACTATGGTTACTTTTCACAATATGATGAAGGAAATCAAGTTCAACACTAAATCTCAAGTGTAGGTCCAATGAAAGAGTGCCATGTGTCCCTCATGAATGACCCTTCATGATGGTCTTCTATTGTAGGCGCCGCATTTTGCAAGTGGCCATGTGCCTCCATGTGAAGATTGACTAAGCATGATGTTAGAGAGGTGCTAAAGCTTTGGTGAGAATTGAGGTGCTTCCAATGTTGCTCAATCTGTCTTGGTGCAGAAGCACTAAGTGCAGTTGCACTGTGTAAATTCTTTTAGTGCAGAAGCACTTGTTGTTTTCCTGGTGCAGAAGCACTAACTGCAGATGCACTGAACAAACACATCAAACATACCAATATACATGCAAAATGCTAAGTTATGAATGCCATTCATCTTAAATCACAAATGTTGTTATTATATTCATACTACTATATTTAACACATATTGTACTTGAATTTAAGCATTTATCTAAGTTCAAATGCATGAATAACTCTATATAAAATAGAGTTATCAATTGGCTGTTGAGCTGGAATGTGCATGTCTTCTAGGAGGGCAGGGACCTGTTAGGGAGGAGGGACTTGGACTGGCTGTGGAGTTTTAACGTGCATCGCTGAGTGAAAGATGGGGATGATACCACACTCGTGGGTGCTGTGGGTGGAGCTACATCGACGCTTCAAACACGAGATCTGACATGAGGTGCCATCGAAATTCAAGAGCAAGTTTTCTTTAAGTGAGAAGGAAGGAGGTAATAGATGTGTCTCTCCTATTGTGGTAGCCAATGTTCTGTACCGTGCTGTCATCCGGGTGGATCCAAGACTGTAGTTGGTAGTGCTCCTGTTGGATCGGATCTTAGTGTGTTGAAGTCGAAGGGGGATCTTTATCATGCATCAATGGTTCAGATGCATCCGATCGATCCAACATCTCCGAGCTGACATGGATCCCCATAAATACTGGCTCGCATAGCCACAAAAGGTACGCATTACTCATTTCTTGCACACTCTACAATTCTCAATGCTGACTTGAGCGTCAGAGTGGCTTTGCAGTACCCCCCCCCCTTTTGACTTCAACACACTGATATCCGACCCGGCAGGAGTACTACCAACTGCAGTCTGGGATCCACCCGGATGAAATTGTAGTTGGTCTAATGATTAGACTTTGGTTTGGTTCCCACTTGATCCTTGGTTTGATTCTCCTAGGCACTTTCTTTTATATTTTTGCTAGATTTAATTTACTAGTAACGGCTAGAACAAAATGAAACGAAGCAATATGAATATGCACTAGGTAGGATTCGAAAATGGGACCTCACTAAAAACAGACACAAACATTCACAACTGGACCAACACAACTATTGTGATATTTTTTCGTTGTTAACGGTACATAACCGTTTACTGACAGAATTCGTTTGAAGTGTTGTTTCTCTTCACTAAGTGCTTTTAAGTTTTCTATAAATAGAGGCATTTAGAGGATGAAATTTATACAAATTTTGGATATGATCCTAGATGAAATATATCTCATTTACATCACTCTAAATTGTCTTATATTTCTCTTATTCATGAGAGAGATATAAGAAACATTTTTCTGTAAAATATTATCAAGAGATAGACTTGATGTGATTGTGCAAATTACATCAATGAATTCAAAGTATCCGGAAAGGAAATCACTGTTCATCCCAATTGCATCCAATATTCATAAAAGTTAGTGTGGACACAATACACACACTTTAAATTTCTCCAAGGGCAATCTTCATCAACATCTTTTTTATTAAAGTGTTGCAACATATTCCCAAAAACAATTCCTCTCACAAGTATTTATTGACAACCTCGTGGGTATGGGTAAATCAGCAATGGCTGATTTTCTTGTAGTGAGTGACCTAAGCTATGGGACACCCTAAAGTGCCTATTAGAGGCCAAAGACCATAATTAGTGTGGCTTATGGAAAAAATGTCTCTTGAGGAAACAAGAAGCACCAAATCTTACGTTTTATTTTTTTAGACTTAAAAAGATATTCATTCAAATTGATAGAGTACATTGATAACAACACAAATTAAAAATTGCTAAAACTATAAAGGATAAATTCACAAAACAAACTCACAACATCTAAGTTAATAGCATAAAACGGTAAAATTCCTATAAAAATGTGACAAAATCAAAGTCACCAAATTACTCATGCATTCGGATCTGTAACATTGACACACAAGTCATTGAATGAACTATAATGACCCAAAGTTGATCTGTCAATCCGAATCAAATGAGCGCCACAACCAAACGAGAGACTAAATAGTGCCACACTAAGACGACGAACAAAACAACGCCTCACTTAGACGACGAAATCAAGAAAAAACACAAAATTAAAATTAGATCTATGTGGAAACTACTTATTTAGATAAAAAAGAGAAGAGATATTATTGAGATGGGTGATTCCAAGCCAAAAATATGAATTAAAATCACTCCTTCCGGTATGTGAACAAGAAGTAAGAGAAGAGTAGAGAGGAAGATGAGATAAATGACTAGTTTTTTTAGAGCCTAGACTTATCTTAAGTTTTACTTATAATAAATACTATAGTAATACTTTATTAAATAAAATGAAGTATATAACCATGAAAAAACTACAAATATGTAGAATTAGAACCATTATCCAACTTCACAACGGAAGGACAACCCTTGCATTATTTGATATAAGGGAAAGAAGAAGTAAAGTTATATCATGTTAAATTGGTGATAATCACTAATAATATTTTTGTACTCAATGACAAGTTCATAGACAAAAGTAGTAGAATCATGATTTCTGTACTCAATGACAATAATATTTTTATGACATGTTAAATTGGAAAAAAATTGTAATTCTACTTGTATATAATATGAAGAGTTATAAGGATGTAAAAGTAAATTAATCTTCCCTTCCTTGTGAAGAAAATAATCTAAGGCTCTCATTCTATTCATATGAAAAATTATAAGGATTTAAAATTAGATCACCCATCCTCTCCATTACAATCCATACACTTCCCTCTATTCATTTGAACCAAACAAATACTAAATCCAAACATCTACCTACGAATTGTAATTGGTTTTTGGTACTTTCTTTTGTCGGGGCCAAAATATCTACCGTCGAACGCAACGACTAATTCCCTCGCTGGATTGAAGGCACCACGAAGAGTGGGACAGCTGAACCAGAGATTTAAGACTGCTCCATACCCAAGGCGAGAATCGAACCCTCAACACTTGGTTAAAGGAGGATGAGACCCAACTGCTCAACCACACCCCCTGAGTTAGTTTTTGGTACTTATGAATCAGAGTAACTAATATTGCAAATTAAAATAAGTAGAGAAACTTGTGCACAAAAGAGTGTTACACTATTACTTACTTTTGAAAATGTTTCTTCCTTTTGAGTTGTCATAAACCGATTTTTTAGCCTAAATTATTCATATCTAATTTATTTTTATTTAAAAAACATAATTTTAATTTTTTAAATGATTTATTTATTTTTTATTTGGGATACAAAGTCGGGTGTATACGACTTTGTAATTTTACAAATCGTATATACCCCCACCTTTGGTATATACGAATTTATTTTTTTACAATTCTAGGGGAAAATTGTAAATAGGGTATATACCATTTTTTTAATTTTTTAGCTGGAGATATGTTGGGGTTTTTTAAATTTTGTGAAGAGTATTTTGGTCTTTTTGCAGGGTATGTGGGGGTAGATGGGGAAGTGGTGGGGGTAAAAAAGAGGGTCTATTCTGAGTTTGAGAAAACATGTCAAGAAATAGAAACATAAATCAAATTGAGCGAGCAAAAGAAAAATAATACCTAGGGAGGAAAAGACTCATGTTTTGATCGAGAATTCCACCAAAACATTATTCTCTATAAAATATATTGCAGGACTACTTCATGGAGAAATTTTAATATAAGTTTGAACCTAATATTTAATGATTGCAAACAACTGATTAAATAATTGAAATTTATTATTTAAATAAAATGAAATATTAGTTAAATTAATATATATTAAATGCATGCTCTTTTTTCTTTATTTAATATGTTAATTTTTTAAATTTAATTAATGTAGTAATTTTATTCTTTGATTTGTATAGCATCTTTTAATTCTGGGGATGTATTGATTACCTTCCTTAAATACTTGTTGAAAATTTTAATAGCATTAATGAGGTCAAAAACAATATACTACTCCTTAGTTCCCTATTATAAAAAAAATTGGTATATTTTTTGTCCTAATTATAAGAAAAAGATACATTTTTTATACCTTTATTTAATGTGAGATATATTTTTTCTAGAAAGTCACATAATGATTATAAACATTTCATACTAGGGATATATTTGAGATAAGACTTAAATTGTGTCACATTTAATTAGACACTACGCCAGCGTACAAGCTTTGTCAGCGTTTTTTTTGGGCATTGGTAGCGTTTTAAAACGCTAGAGAAGCTGGCGCTACTAATGCGTACACCCCATTAGTAGCGTTTTAAGAAACGCTAGCCATTTACCCAGCGTGTTTTAGACATACGTAGCGTTTTATATAAAACGCTAGCCATTGACCCAGCGCCTTTTTACAATTCCTAGCGTTTTACGTCAGAAACGCTAGGGATCCCATAGCTCATTTTACTACCATTCCTAGCGTTTTAAATAAAAACGCTAGGGATCCCATAGCTCCTTTTTTACTACCATTCCTAGCGCGTTTTAAATTAAAACGCTAGGGATACTATAGCCCTTTTTTTTACTACCATACCTAGCGTTTTTTATATAAAACGCGCTAGGGATGTCATAGCACCTTTTACTAGCATTCCTAGCGTTTTATATAAAACGCTAGGGATGTTATAGCATTCTAGCGTTTTATATAAAACGCTAGGGATGCTATAGCACCTCTTTATTAGCATTCCTAGCGTTTTATATAAAACGCTAGGGATGCTATAGCACCTTTATTAGCATTCCTAGCGTTTTGTCTCAAAAACGCTAGGGATCCTCTAGCTCCTCTTTACAATTCCTAGCGTTTTATCTTTAAAACGCTAGGTATTGAATGAATTTTTAACTTCATTTCTAGCGTTTTCACTCTAAAACGCTACCTATTGACTGAATTTTTTTAAATATTTTTTTATTTTGGTTTGTTCTCCATTTTAATTACAACCTATAAATTCATTCCCTTTTCAACAAATTCAGAAAATACATTCCAATCCAATATATCATTCAAACAAAATTCATCAACAAAATTCATCAAATAATATTTCCAATCCAATATATATCATTCTAAGAAGTACTTACAACATAATATAAATCCAATATATACAACATAAATAATAACTAAACTATTATGAATCTCAAAACTTGCTACAAAAAGCTAGAAACATAATGGCACCACTCCCTCATCATTGTAAGTTCTTCACAGAGTAATTTGGATTTTTTGAAGTGGGAAAATACTGAAAATAAAATGAAATAAAATTAGAATTAAAATGTTTATTAAATTTGAGTAAGTATTATAATATCAATATAAAAAGAAATCTAAGTAGTTACCTTGGTTGGGATTGTTACTTTGTCATGAGTGATAATCTCCTTCATAAACCTCATAACATAGTACCCACAATCATTGCTATTTGGTTGTTTAGGACACTACAAAGCAAAAGATTATAACTTAATTGTCACATTTTTATGACCAAAAATCAATTAAAATTATAAGAATGATTCTTAAAAGCTTACGAGTTATGGGTAGCCATCTTGTTTTACTTGTAGATAATCCCAAGTATTCTTTCAAAGCACTGTAACGTCATACATATATATATATATAACGTTAAGTTGAACAAAATACATATATTAAATTATACAAATTAAAATGAGAGGGTTACACATACACACCTCTCAACTGATTCTACGAAGTCTTCGTGAGACGTTGTAATGGCCTTGAAGTGAATCCGGATAATAGACAACATTGTGCTTAGGGTTTATTGCAAAGAGTACCCAATGTTGCCTCTGCAAGTAAATGAAGAACGAATGAGTACACATTAATTTACACTATAATACAATCCTCAAAATAATTAAACAAGTGATTGAAGACTAAATTTCTCACCCATTATTGAGTGGTGCCAAAAATAAAGAGTCGCCCTTCAAATGCTTGGCTTCCATGAAGCGTGAATGGATATAACTTTGTACTTCACTCTTTATAGTCTTAATGCGTTCCTCTCTGTGTTACCTTTATGAAACACAACTATACAAGCCGGACACAAGAAGAAATATACGTGTCCGTTGAGAAAGGACCGTAAGACGATTGTACAAAAACCTATAAATAATATATATACAACTTTCAGATCCTCATATATATACTCTAATATATACTCTAATATAAACAACTATTGTGTACAAATAATTTAATACATACCCGGTATACTCACGATATCGATGGCAAGTGGCCCAATCCATCTCAACTATAGCTTTCATATCCTCGATGTTGATCATTAC
The DNA here is from genome assembly GCA_020916435.1 of Oxytropis ochrocephala. NCBI lineage: Eukaryota > Viridiplantae > Streptophyta > Magnoliopsida > Fabales > Fabaceae > Oxytropis > Oxytropis ochrocephala. The sequence continues at coordinate 12,785,713 of CM037094.1, read as the reverse complement.
CAACTGCTCCAGCCCACAATGTTATCGGGCGGTAAAAAATTTGGTAAATCTGGTTCATTTTTTTAATGTGGACCTTTAGAGAATCGATGTAGTTACGGAATTCATCATTGGGAAATTGACCAACATGTTGGATTGTTTGTATAGAAGATGGTCGGGAGAGTTTGGTAGTGGAAGGGAAGGTTGGGAGACTTTCATGGAAGGGAAGGTCGGGACACATGGGGTACCTAGTATATATTAAAAAAATGATTAATTAGCTAGTTAGTTAACACACATTATAGTCATTTAATTATTAACAAAAATATTGTCACTTACAACGACAAGTTGTTCAAAGCCATGCCACAAAAGTACTAAGCGCTTGATCCACGGTAAATATATCCGCATTAGCAATTGGAAGCAGGCAATGGTGCGCACCCCTCTATTGAATAGTCTACCCTAACTCTCAAATGGTTTTCGTGCATGGCACGATTGTGCGATGTGGCACTCAATTGGTTACATATCAAACCCATCGCAACCTTTCGATGTGGGTTTGCAATATATAGCTCACACTCACAGTTATCCTAAATCAATTATAAAGAAAAATAAATATACATGATAATTTTATCAAATACAATTGTACAAAAAAGCAGTCGAGTTTTGTTAAATACGTGTTGAAGGGATGGTGCGGCTATCTCGGGGCGCTATGGGGGTGCAAAGAAGTCGCAGGGGTGGTGCAAAGCGGGGATGGTGCACCAATCCTTTGTGCCAAGAGCTGCTTAAACATCTCTCTTCCATCCATTAGCAAAGAACATTCTTGGATAGCTCGTCATACTTTTCCGCCATGACTTTACAATCCCGCACCCCTTGCTTTGGCTCTTCTTTGGCCAAAAACACGGTTGTCGGAGGAATCCCATATCCATAACCTCTAATCCGACCCTGTCTCTCTTCCCTTCCCAAGGCACGAGCAAGGACATCTTGGTGACCATCACAATCTGTTAAATCTCCTTGTGATACTGATTGTGATATGCTTTTCTTGATGCACAAACATAAATAACGGATAAAATTAATAAACAAGTGTCAAGTGAAATTTAATCGACAATAAAAAAATATGTCCACATGTCAAAAAAATCGAGTAACGGATAAAAATAATAAACAAGTGTCAAAGAAATTTAATCGAGAATAAAAATATGTCCACGTGTCAAAAAAATCGAGTAACGGATAGAAATAATAAACAAGTGTCAACGAAATTTAATCGACAATAAAAATATGTTCACGTGTCAAAAAAATCGAGTAACGGATTAAAAAAATACTTACAATTTTGTCCTTGACCTCCTTAGTTTTCGGATCCACAATCTCCCCATCCTTGAGAGAGATGATGTTAATTTGAGTTAGGGTGTTAGGGTTTTGCGTTTCTGGGTGAGTGATTTTGCATTTTGGGTGAGAGTGTTAATGAGAAAGGAAGTAGCTCAATAGGAAACAAAAAAATATTATTTAACCATACCTAGCGTTTTCTAAAAACGCGCTAGGGATCTATCTAGCGTGTTTTCTAAATACCTAGCGTTTTGAATAAAAGCGCTAGGATCCGTCTAGAGTGTTTACTAAATACCTAGCGTTTTATAAAAAGCGCTAGGATCTATCTAGCGTGTTTTCTAAATACCTAGCGTTTTTGAATAAAAGCGCTAGGATCCATCTAGAGTGTTTACTAAATACCTAGCGTTTTTATAAAAACGCTAGGATCTATCTAGCGTGTTTTCTAATTGGCTAGCGTTTTGAATAAAAGCGCTAGGATCCGCTCTAGCGTGTTTTCTAATTTGCTAGCGTTTTAAGTAAAAGCATTAGGGATCCGTCTCAGCGTGTTACCTAATTGGTAGCGTTTTACTTTAAAACGCTACTAATGGTGTAGCGTGTTATTAAAATGGGTAGCGTTTTTTTATAAACGCTACTAAAGGTGGCGATCTCTTTTTACAATTCTGGCGTAGTGAGAGCTGGCAAAACGGGCTACCCGGCCCATATCGGGCTCGGGCTTTTATAGGTTGGGCCAAAAAGCCCGTGTTGAAATTCGAGCTCAATCGTAATGGCCCAAGCCCTGCCCTATGTGCGCCGCGGGCTTGTCGGGCTAGCCCGGATTATGCGCGATTTTTTAACCACGATACTGTAAATATAAAAAAGGCTCAACATAATTCATTTTTCAAATACCATATTATGGAAGAGGCATATTTCAATTCAAATGATATGCCACTAAAAGTCTGGAACAAAACTCTAAAGTCATCATCACTCATCAGCGATGCAACAAAACAAAAGTTTCACAACATTAGCATGCCTAATTCTCCCTAATGCATCAATCCCAAACCTGAACACCAAATCTGTATCATGTTTTTGTGTACCACTCCAAAGCTTCTTCACTCTATATAATAATAACTAACCCGAACTCCACCTTCCAATCTTGTTCTCATCGTTAAAAACTGGATTATGTGTTATGTCATCCTCATTGAAACTTACTCTTTGAAATCTGAATATATATTTTTTTGTGAGAATCTTACTCTTTAAATAAGTGAATATGTTTAGAGGAGAATATCTGTGTGCGTTGTGTAACGGTGTAAATAATTGGACAAGTTACAAACCAGTGTTTTTGCCTTTTTGGACTTACACTTTATACTGGGATACTAATTTTGGACTTTAGGTAACAATGATGCACCCAATTATTTTTAGTTTGCGGGCCTACGGGCTACCCATGGGCCGACCGGGCTAGCCCGACACGGGCCAAGGCTTTTAGGGCTGGGCTAAAAAGCCTGCACATCAAAACGGACTCATTTTCTTCGGCCCAAATCCTATGTTTTTTCGGACTAGCTCGGTCCGGCCCTGCGGGCCCGGCCCATTTTGCCAGCTCTACATTTAATAACCTCATTTTTTTGTAAATTCTTCTTATAATAGGGACCGGAAATGAGTATATAATATACTAATATTCTGGCCCATGTAACGGAACATGTAAATCTTAATATTAAATAACTTCTAAAGATATATTTCTTATTAGATTAATGATAAAAAAATACATACATGAGTTGGTTCGAGTTCAAATCTTGAAGCGTATTCATCGATAAAGTTGGTGGACATCTTGACAATTGACGATCATGTAAGTGGTGCCAACCGCCGTTAAATGAGAGCTGGATTTTTTAATTTTTTTTATTTTGGGGAGGATTCCAACCGCCGCTATGAGGAAGTTTTTTTTATTTATTTTGGGGCGGGTCTCAACCGCCGCTAGTTGGAGTTAATTTTTTTTTTTTTTACTTTGAGAACTATATAATACAATTACTGCTAAATCTAAAATACATTCTTAGACCAAAATATAAATTGCAACAACATATATTTAAACCATTAATTTGAAGTACATAATATTTTTTAAGTTCATAACTCAAAATATATAACTCAAAATATTAAACTAGAAGCATAATATAAAGAAGCACATAATTTAAAGCGGTACATAAAATATTGTTTAAGTTCATAACTCAAAATATTAAACTAGAAACATAATAAACTGTGCTTAAAGTACATAATATAAAAGCAAACTATCAAATCTCAAAAAAAAAAAAGCAAACTATCTAAATAGCCCCATTTGATGATGATCCTGGGTGTTTTCCTCTGACATTTCGCATGACATAAGCAAGCTGTTGTTTAACTACATCAAATTCAGCCATCTTTTACCTTTAATTTTTTGGATTCAGCAGCTTGTTCAGCAAGATTGTTGTTCCCTTAAGCGATTAGATTCAGCTAGTTGTTCTTTTAAGGTGTCAATCTGAATCTGCATCTGAGCTATCTTGGGGTCTGATTCAGAGTTTGCCATAAAGCTTGGGTTTCTTCCATTGATTTGAGATGGAACTACACCCAATCCCATACTTCGAACATACCCCGGATGCTTTTTCCCGAAAACTGCAACGAAGGCTTCATTCTCATTAGAACAATTCTGGATTTCCTCTTGTAATTGTTCCTGAAGGGAAAGAAAAGATTAGTAGAACTGTGCCACTGTGTAAAGCTCATAATAGGTGTTATATTGCAAAATAACTTTCAATTACAAAAGAATAGACCACATTTGTTCAAATGATATATTGTAGAATCTGTACATAATAGATCACATTTCCTATCAATGAAATTTTGAGGGACAAAAATGCAGCAAATTGTGTTAAGAAAGAAGGGGGGAAGGAAGGAATCATCAGCGAAGAGCATGTAAAACAGTGGTATAGTCAATCTGTCATGATAATGATAGTTTCATAGTGATAATTATTGTCGAAAATTAGAAATAATTGCTATTTCTCTGCCATAACAAGAGCAATAAAACACAAGGAGGACTAACACTAACACAATTACTAGTAGGACAAGACATTTCTCTAGGTAATATGTATTAGTTGGTATGCTTATACAGGAAAACGATGACATTCACAGGATGTGTGACAGATTGTAACTGAGAAACAGAGTTAAGCTTAACTCAGAAACAGAGCAAAACAGCCACGATGAACAGCAACAGTAAGCAGAAACAGAGTAAAACAGCAACAATACACAGCACAGAGCAATATAAAATAGCAACAGAAAATCAAAGCAAGTAGAAGAACTTCTACTTACAATACACTTCTATCAATGGTTGCATTAGCAAGTAGAAAAAAAAAAAAACTAAGCTAGTGTAGGTTACAATACACTTATATATATTTCTCTCGCCTCATCATTGACAAATTCACCATCTTTTCTCATGTGAGAAACTTGATACATGTCCCCTCTAGTGTAGGTTCGCCCATTTTGCAATTCCTAAAAATTTGCACCTTATAAATGTAATAATATAATTATATAATAATTAATTTATGTTCTTAAACCAATTGAGTGAACTATACCAATTCATGTTGCGTCCTTGCTAGTGACTTGGTGCCCAGTGTATGCAGAGCTGTTTGCTTTGACCGGTTCTCTACATTTTGGTCAGCTATCGCCTATATGGTGCAACAAATTTAATAATCAGTAAAACAAATTCAATAGTCAGCTATCTCCTATGTGGTGCAACAAAAATTCACTTATTACCATAGTTTTAGCAGACAATCTATAACGCACAAACTTATTCCAATGATCTGGATTAACGCCTTGTGGTACCCTCTGCAGATTCTGATCTAAGGTAAGCTCCCAGTTATAGTATTGACGAAAAAGGTTATATCGATTGTCCCTCCATTTCTTTCCTAAGCTTTGTAAGATAACTTTATTGTTATGAAAATCGTCGACCACAAATTTTTCCTTAAGACAACCACAATGAATAATGTTAGCAACAAAACTTGAGTATTAAAAAAATATATTCTGCTAGTTTAGTTCATACCTTTATGGTTTGGTTATAAACATTGTCCTTGTAACCTCCGGGAACTTCTTTCCAATTTTCATACAAAATAGGAAACTTTGAAATTGCTAGCAATTCTTCCCAAATACCCATTTAACAATCCAGCAGAATCTCCTATTCCTTTGCCTCGTGCATTCCACTGAGTTAGTACTTTATATCCTACTTTGTTTACCTAAGTATTTTATAACACGTTATCAGCACGAAACTCTATTGTTCCTCTTTTGATTTAGTCTTACTTATTTTATACAAAGACTTCAATCTTCTCTCCTTCTCTCATTCTATTGTTCCTCTTTTGATTTAGTCTTACTTATTTTATAACACGTTATCAGCACGAAGCTCTATTTACCTAAGTATTTTAGCAGTTCTAGTGATTATGTGATTGGTGGAGAGAGTCTGAAGAAAAATTGTTGTCGGAGTTTTGGACCTGCTGGCTACTGCTATTAAGGTTAGATCTCCTCTCATATGTTTGTTTTCTCTTTGGTTAATGGTGAAGACAATCAGAAAGTTTAGGTTGATTGGTTCAGCAAGGAGTTTTTCTTAAAATACTAATTTATGTGAAAATATTAATGTAACTGATTATCTTGATGTCTGCTGTTAGATGCATTTTAGTTTTGTGGCTGGCTAGTGAACATTGCAGAATCCGCAAGAGCAAATGGAACCTTGTAATATTTTCTATGAATTCCTTTTCTTAGATAATTGTGAATATGGAAGAATTGGTATGATATTTAATATGGCATGGTTTGGAATATGGAAGTTTTGTATTGAAGTGCTTTCTATAGTCTTACATTCATTTTCCAGTAGATTTGTTTTATTGATTTCGATTATGAGTCTGTGAACTGGTGTAGCCTTTGCCACCTAGTTAATGGTTGCCTGTGAATATTACCACAGAGTGTTAATCAAAAGATTTAAAGAATTTTATTTATCTATTTTATTGATAACATAATCATCTTGAGGATCTATTACAAAAATATTTTTTTTCTTCTTCTTCTTCTCACCATTATTTATTTGTGATCTTATTTTATGTTTTATCTCATTTTCTATTTATTTATCATTGTTGATAAAAATTTGTTATATAATTCCTGAAGAACTATGTATCATTGTTTTTGATATAGATCTTGAAGAACTTAAAAAAAATTATATCCAAGCATCCCTGAAGGATTATGGTATAGTTCTTGAAGAACTAATGATTTGGTAATCAAGTATCTTTGTAGGATCTAACAAAGAATAATTTTCTTTATCATTGTCTCTGAAGATTTGTGATAGTTCTTGAAGAACTCAAAGAAAGAAAATATTCTAGCATCCCTGAAGGATTGCTCATAGTATGGTTTTCTTGATTATCATTGAAGAAATTTTGTGGTATAGTTCCTGAAGAACTAATGAATTGGTACTTTAAGTATCCTTGGAGGATTGCACAAAATACATTTTTCTTTGGCCATCTCTTATGGAGATTTGTGGTCAAGTTTATGAAGAACTATATATTTGGACTATGACTAAAATCTATAAGACCTACTTGATCTTAGTACATTTTGAAGTAAAGGAAAAGACATGTAATTTATTTCTCAAATATTCTCATGAATTAGAAAAATGAGAAAATATTTTCAGAAAAATATTATGAATCAAGAAAAATACCCAGAAGTGAATGTCTCACATTATAATTTTGGTACAAGAAAAGTTGTGGTGATGAATATTGATGTGGTAAATGTTATCATTATCCTATTTAAGTGTCATTTGTATCATTTGTGATTGTGACCTTTGTTATTCCTAATAGTGGTTTAGTATCTTATGGAAAAATGTAAATTTTCTTCTTTCTTTTGCTTGGAATTCAAAATAAAAATGTTGCAAGAAAGAAAAGGGAATACGAAGAGTATATTGATTGTATGACTAGATCCTAAGAACTAGACACTTTTATGAAATATATTGAATGTATGACTAGATTCTAAGAACTAGACACTTTTATGTTCAAAAGAATTTGTATATTTGCTTAGCAAATAAGAGAAACTTTCTATCCTATTTATTTTCCTTATTTTAAATAGCAAATATAGTTTTCTACTGATATTTTGTTCTTTGAGAAATTGTATTTTATGTAGTTCATAAAGTTTGATCTTTGTAGGCATATAATATTGTAGAGTCTTAATTTTCTCATGCCCATCTTTTATTATATTTATTTTATTTTAGGATACATTGAGTATTGACACTAGTATCAATAATGTAGAAATGTGTTAGCCAAAAACCGAAGTTAGTACTATATCTGGCTCTTCAAATATAATGGAATGCTCCGGAAGAGCTAATATACTGTTATCCGAGGGAACACATTTACACATTGAGAATGTGTTATATTTCCCTAAGTCTCGTAGTCATTTCCTCTGGTTTGTACTACACTTATATTAGTGCAATTGAAGCACATGTTATAAACCAGAAGTTTACAAATCATAAAAAAAATGTGTTGTTTGGCATGACCGGTTGGGCCATCTCGAATTCATAATGATGTGAAATATAATTGAAAACTCATGTGGTCATCAATCGAAGAACTAGAAGATTCTTCTATCCAATAAGGGAAGTTGATGATTAGACCATCACGAACAAAATTTGGAAGTGAATATCTCATTTTTTTGAACGAATACACATTATGATATTTTATGATTTTCGTTGATGTATCAACTAGATGAATAGATATATTTGTCGTCAATTCACAACCGGAATTTTGTGGGATTGTTTGCGACACTAAGCTCATTTATCTAAATTTTCTAGAAAGCATATGACGAGTATTGAATGTCTATCAGAACGGATATTTGACATCACGTAGCATATGTTCATTCATAAAATGGTCTTGAAGAACCATTCTTGAGACGTCAAAAGTTAATTATATGACAAATATTTATGAGATAAGAAACTTCCAATTTCTACTTGGGAACAAGCAACTTTGCATGCTACAACATTGATTCGCATCAGGCCAAAAAGTTATCACAACTCTTCCCATTTATATTTGATTTTTGGTCACCAACCTAATATTTCCCATCTTAGAATTTTTGGATGTGCAGTGTATGTTCCAAATTCCCTACTCACAATTCACTATGATGAGTCCTCAAAGAATTTTGGGAATATATCGGATATTAATATCCATGTATAATAAATTATCTTGAGCCAATAATTGGATATTTATTTATAATCCAGTTTGATGATTATCATTTGATGAATGGAATTTTCCAACATTAGGGGGAGAGAATAAGCTGCTGTAAAAAAAAATAGATCAGTTGAAATGAATTATCATTATCTCATATTGATCCTCAAACTAAACAATGTGAACTAGAAGTTCAAAAGATAATTCATTTGCAAAGCTTAGAAATTATCTACCAAATGCATTCACTGATCTAAAAGATGTGACCAAATCATATATATCAGCTGCTAATGCTCCAATAGAATGGATGTCCCTGTTGGATAATCAAATATTGCAAATGAGTCTCAACCGCGCATGAAGCATGGTAGACAAATCGGTTCCAAAGATAAAAAAAAATCCTCGAACAAGAAAAGGAGATAAAAAGAAAGATGGTCCAAGTGAGGATATAAAAACTCTAAAAGAGTATTTAGACATAATTGACATTAAAGTTCTAGAAGAACTGATCAAGTACCTGAAAAATTATGAAATTAAATAGATCTCAATGAATTATGTCAAAAATGAAATACAATGGAACCGAAATAAAGTCATCGTTGACGATGTTTACATATAATATAGCGCTAAATGTGATAAATGATAGTGAGGATCGTGAACCAATGTCTACTAAAGATTGTAGACAATGTGAATTGGCCAAAATTAAAAGATGAAATTGAATCCAAATTAAACTCGATTTACAAGCATAAAGGTTTTGGAACTGTAGTCCAAACACCTGAAGGTATGAAACTATTTGGATACAAATGAGTTTTTATGCAAAAAGCAATATGAGAATGGTGAAATTGTGAGATACATAGCTCGACATGTTTCTCAAGGGTGGAGCGAGTACTTTTCAGTACTTAATTAGCCTTGTAGCACATGAAGAGCTCAATTTTCACAAGATGAATAATGCTACAACTTATTTGTTGATAGTCATAATTATTAAAGATCCCCGAAGGATTCAATATTCCAATGCACACTTTTTGGATTCTCGATATGATTACTTAAATTGAATCGGTACCTCCATGAGATTATATAATTTGAACACATATGGTATAATCGTCAAAATTTATATTCTAAAGGTGGGATACAAAAATGACATCACTTGTCCATATAGTTTTATGAAAATATTTGGAAAAGAATTTGCTATAATTGATGTTTATGTTGATGACATAAATATTATCGGAACTCCTGAAGAGCTTCCAAAAACCATAAACTGTTCAAAGAAAGAGCTCTAGATGAATGACCTCAAATTATATATGATGGATTTTGAGGTTGAACCTGTAGTTGACCTCTACATAGAAAATCCTAGAATGATTCAAGATACAAAGAAATATATTTCTTTTGAAAAATAAAGTCTCATATTGATCTGCAGAAATTATTTATATTGACCACATGAGTTGCGTGGTAAGAATATATAAAATATATTAGTCCCGAAGACTATGAAAGCATGCATGCATATTACCAAATATTATATCCCTTGAAATGATAATATCATGTGAAAATGAGTAGTAATATAGTTCATTACAAACCAAAATGTATTAGAACAAAGTGGGATGCATATTTTATTTTTGACTATCCTAATGAATAAAATATACTATATATGTTCCCAAATTAACCATGCAGATACAAAGTATTTTTTTTAGATAAACTCAGATCTCAAGTCAGCTATTATCTACATGTGGTGACATTGAAGTATCTTTATGATCTATAAAACAATCTATGGTTCTGCTTCTTCATTTCAAGCTCAAATGACAACAATTCAAGGAAGATGTCTTGAATATAATACTGACCGCAAAGCTCCATTAAAGGAGGATATATTTTCAGAGCGGAGTAGATTCCTCCATATGCACTCGGGGAGAAACTCCATATGTTGGAATTTATATTCTTTCTTATGTGCTGCTTCAAACAGGGGGAGAAAAATGTACTCTTTTTTCCTTTGCCATGGTTTTGTCCCACTGGGTTTTCCTGGAAAAGTTTTTAACGAGGCAGTTCCCACTGGCAGGATATTGTACTCTTTTTCCTTCACTAGATTTTTTCCCACTGGGTTTTTTCTAGTAATGTTTTAATGAGGCATATCCTTGATGGACATCCAAGGGGGAGTGTTATGAAAATTATCATTGGATGTCCATTTCTCTTCCACTTCTACTTGTGATTACTCCATTTGTAATGACTTGTTAATGGATCTTTATAGGTTGATCTTTCACTTTCCTTCTACCCTATAAATAGGACTATCTCATATGTGCATTGGTACACTTGAAGAGAAATACAAAGACTTCAATCTTCTCTCCTTCTCTCATTCTATTGTTCCTCTTTTGATATAGTCTTACTTATTTTATAACATTATCTATATTTTGTGAACTTCTACATATATGAGAACAACTTCTATTTTTTCATGGGGACAAAACAAAATTATTATATATTTTTTCAACAAATAAATTTTAATATTATTTTTATTTTTTCACTTAGTATGATCGAATACCTAAGTATTTTTTCAATTTTAATGAAAAATTAATAAATATCGAGTTGAATTCATTAATTAAAATATCAAATTTCATTATATATTTAATAAAATACAATTACCTAAATTACCGCCACTTAGCTAGAAAAATGTCTCTTAAGCAAAAAAAAAAAAAAAAGCACAAGATCTTAACTTTTATTTGTAAACAAAGATTATGCTACTACTTTATTAAAGAAAATAAAGTATATAACAACGCAAGAACTACATATATATAGAATTAGAACCATTAACCACCTTTATACCGGGAGTATAATCCTTACAGGAGTTGATATAAGGGAAAGAAGAAGTAAACTCATGTGCGCGTTTACCATCACAGTAAACGTTGGGACGAGTATGGTAACAAGGCTCTAATAAGAACTCTCTTTCACATGCTGGAAAAGGGAGCTCATCGTTTATTGGCTTGTAAAGAATCCATGCCTTGGAATTTCCCAAACCTCTAGCAACATAGCCAAAAGTAGACATGTATGTAGTCACCAACTCATCTGATAAACTTAGTAGATACATTTCAACCCAAGCCTTCATATTTTGCTCATTATCATCAAACTTTTGACGCTTTTCACCACTTGGCTGATAAACCTTTATTACTTCCCCAGTAACAGTTGATTTATTCATATACATAGCACGTAAATTATCGCCATACTCTGGAGATAAAGACGCAACAAGAACAGTCTTCAAAGTCTTCACAGTCTGGTTGTTGCCACTAGAAGACACTGAACTTTGCAATGGCGTACCTACTTGTGGAAGTAGCTTATTATGTATGGTGCAGTTTAAAACATGCTTCATAAATACTTGTTGTGGAGTGTGACTCCACTCATACACTCTTATCTGGATGCCTATCTTTTCATCTGCTTTGGCCAAGTTTTCTTGATAGAAATTGTTGATTAGTGCCCATGCCTCGTTAGAAGGGTGAAAAGATAGCGCCCCAGATGATGGAAAATTGTGTTTTTGTCTGGGAACATTTTGTTAAGTTCCTTGTGGAAAAGTGGGGTCATGAAAAGTGAAGGGGCAAAATACTGATTTGATTCCAAAATTAACACAGACACCTTACTGAGAAGACCTTGGCTATTATCACAGTGAAAGAATCTCTCTGGGTAACTTGGATGATATTTTAGATCCACAAATAGTGTTGATATCATTGGCAAAGTAAAATCCCCATCTACGATGCTTTGAAAAGTTGTGACATTTTTAAAATCAGTGTTCTCTGGCAATAACCAAGTTGTATTCAAAAATGGCTCACAAAATAGGCCAAGCTTGTCTTTCCCAAATTTTACAATAAACACACGATTTGTGAGGAGAGCATAAAGAAATGTTGATGCCATGCTAAGTATTTGATTCCCCAAACCATCATAAGGTGACCAGATAATGTAGTTACACAATGTAGTTGTTGTACTATTATTCTTAGACTCTGCAATCTTTCTCATGTCTCTTTTGTAAGCTCTACTGTTAGGTCCACACTTTCTATGAAGTTTTCATAGTTGCGTAGTTTAGAAATCAAATATGGAGAAGGTTTCTGTGGAGAAGCTTTGCGGTATAAATGAGATTGTTGCCTACTTATACATGATGCCTTATCAAATCCAGAAACTAAAAGTTCATCAAGCAGTTTGTCTTTGTCATGAGATTGTTGAGGTAAATCACTTGTTGAACTTGTCAATGGGCCACCTTTGGATCCTGAATGTTTAACAGTGAATATTATATCATAGACACATTAGTAATTCTACTTAGTAGTGTTAAAAATGATTCTAAGGTTGTTGTTAAATCCATAACAGAGAGAAACTAAAATGAATCTGGAAAATTTCATTATGGATAAAACTGCATTCTGTTACTGTACATCAGCAACTATATATATTACATATATCCAACAACTAATTCTAAACAATCTGAACTAACTCTAATTGTATACAGTTAACACTATCTAACTAATCTAACTATACTGATTTAATTACAACTGTAGTTAGTAGTTAACTTAACTGAGGTTAACTAGTATTTACATCAGGTAATATCCCCCCACAAGCTGGACCATGAATGTTAATGAGGCCAAGCTTGGACACTAGAGAGTTGAAAGTAGGAGAAAGTAAGGACTTAGTGAGAACATCTGCTAGTTGGGAAGCTGAAGGCACGAGCAATAGATGAATGAGACCACTAGAGATCTTCTCACGAACGACATGGCAATCAATCTCAATGTGTTTTGTCCGTTCATGGAAGATGGGGTTGTGTGCTAGGTGAATAGCACTTTTGTTGTCACAATAAACCGATGCTGGGATCTTGAATGTGATGTGCAGGTCGGTGAACAAATAATGGAGCCATTGTAGTTCACAAGTTAAACTAGCCAATGCTCGATATTCAGCCTCTGAACTTGATCGAGAGACAGTTGATTGCTTCTTGGATTTCCATGAAAGTAAGGAGGAACCAAGAAAGACACAATAACGACCGACACTGCACTGGCTTCGGGTGGCGGTGGAAAGTTGCCCAATCTGAGTCTCTGCAAAACCGGATAACTTCAGAGAGGAAGTAGCGAGAATAGAAAAGTCCCTGCAGCAGAGCCCCTTTGAGGTACTTAAGGACTCTGGACCCGACTAGGTGATGAACTTGCAGAGGTTTGGAGATGAATTGACTAAGTTGCTGTGTGATGAAGGCTAAGTCAGGACGGGTGGTAGTAAGGGATAGTAACTTGCCAATGAGTCTTCTATAGGAAGAAATGTCTTCAAATGGTGGTGAATCAGGGTCATGAAGTTTGATTGAGGTATCATATGGAGTAGAGCTAGGCTTGACAGCAAGTAGTCCACTTTCCTCAAGAAGTTCTAGAGCATATTTTCGTTGATTAAGAAAGATACCTTGCTTGGTCCTTGCAACCTCCAAACCAAGGAAGAAGCGTAGGGTACCTAGGTCCTTGATTTTAAATTTAGAATCAAGAAATTGTTTTACCATAGAGATTTCTTCAAGATGAGTCCCAGCTAGAACAATATCATCAACATATACCAATAAGGCTGTGAAGTGAGAACCATTCAACTTAGTGAGAGAGAGAGTGGTCCGCAATGGGTGATAGTAACCAAGAGATATGAGAGCAGTAGAGAGCTTGTAGTACCATTGCCTAGCCTGTTTGAGACCATATAGAGATTTGTTGAGTTTGCATACCTTTGTAGTGGAAGATGTAGGAATGGATAGTCCAAGGGGTAGTTCCATGTAAACTTCTTCATGGAGATCTCCATGGAGAAAAGCATTAATTGTTGACATCTAATTGTTCTAGGTGCCATCCTTTAATGGCAGCCAAGGAGAGCAGAGTGCGAATGGTGGTCAATTTTGCAACTGGAGAGAATGTGTCAAAGTAGTCTACACCTCCATTTGGGTGTAGCCTTTGGGCAACTAAGCGTGCCTTGTATCTCTCAATGGAACCATCAGCATGGTGTTTTATTTTATACACCCATTTGCAACCGATAGGCTGTTTACCTTCAGGTAAATCAACAATGGACCAGGTGTTTGTCAATGCAAGAGCATCCAACTCAGATTTCATAGCAACCATAGCAGTCATACTTACAGGCCTGGGCATATGTTTTGGGTTCGGTAACAGAGGAAACAGATAAACAAAAGTGTTTGTAATGTGAATTGCGGTGTGTGTAAGACAAACAGCAGAGAGGAAGGGATAGTTAGAAGTACACGAGGAAGGAGAGTGGAAGTCGAGAAGTGAGTAAATTGCAGTGATATTCAGAAAGGTAGCTGGGTGGTTGTGTAATTCTTGTAGATTTGCGAAGTGGTGCATTGGGAGGAGGTTCAGTTTGGGAGGGTAAGGGGCTAATGGGAGGAGAAGGAAGCTCATTTAGGGAAGGTAAAGGGCTGGTTATAGTAGGAGGGGCTGGTGGAGGTAAGGAGCTAGTTGTAGTAGAGGATGGAATTGGTGTATCAATAGCCAAGTCAGTGGTATCAAGTGTGATGGAAGGAGTGTTTGTAGATTGAGGGATGGGGGGAGGTGTATGGAATGGAAATGTAGTTTCATGAAACACTACATTTCGTGAGACAAAAAACTCATTGGTATGGAGATCATATAAAAGGTAACCTTAGTGCCATCTCGGTAGCAAAGAAAAATGGATTTTCGAGCTCTAGGTTCAAACTTAGTTACGTGATTGTGAAGTGTAGATGAAAAAGCAAGGCAACCAAACACTCGTAGGTGAGTAAGGGATGGAGGTTGGGAGTGAAGTGTCTCATATGGTGATTTATGGTTGAGAAGAGGGTAGGTAGTCTATTTATAATATGGATGGCTTGTTGAATGGCAAGATGCCAGAAATTTGTGGGAAGATGAGATTGAAATGAGAGAGCACGAGCCACATTGAGAATGTGTTGGTGCTTTCTCTCAACAATCTCATTTTGTTGAGGGGTTTCAACACATGATCTTTGGTGTAGGATTCCTTTGGAAAGAAAAAAGGTGGTCATAAGGAATTCAGGGCCATTATCACTACGAAGGCATTTGAGTTTCTTTTGGAATTGGGTTTCAATGAAGGCAACGAAATTAGTCAAGTGAGTTCGGGTTTCACCCTTATGTTTCATGAATATAGTCCAGGTAAAACGGCTAAAGTCATCTACTAGGGTTACGAAATATTTGTGACCGGATATAGATGGAGTTGCAAAGGGGCCCCAAATGTCAGCATGTATCATATCAAAAATACTAGTAGAATGAGTAGTGCTAGAGGAATAAGATAGATTTCTTTGTTTTGCAAGATGACATACATCATAAGGTTTGGTACAATTGTTAAAAGCAACAAAGGGAAATTGTTTGGAAATACATTTGTGTATAGGTGTAGACAAATGTCCTAATCTATGGTGCCAAACAGTGGCAGGGTCATTACTACAAGAATCTAAATGTTGTGAAATGAAAGTGTTGCAAAAGCCAGTGTTGGAAGGAGGAACCTGGGAGGTGTCAAGCACATACAATTTACCCATTCTTTTAGCTATAAATCCAGTCTTCCTCGGGTGAAAGAATTTGCAAAATTTCACAATAGTCATGGTGTAATTGAACATCATATAAAAGAGAATCAAAAAGTGGAAAGCGAAATAATGTTGACATGGAAAGAGGGAAAAAAATAAACATTGTGAAGTAGTAGTGAGCCAAATAGTAAAACAGTCCCTGCAATTGTGGTAGTGACGGTCTCACCATTTGGCATGGTCATAGACTTAGGTGCAATGTGATATGTAGAAATGAAAAGTGAGAAAAGGAATGTAATGTGGTATGTGGCTCCGGTATCGACTATCCAAAGATAAATAGCCTTACCAGAGGTGAATGGGGAAGATGAAGTGTGAGATGCAGAATTTGTGGCATAAACTGAATTGACCGAGGCTAGGGGAGTGGCCTGTGAGTTTGACTTCTGAAGTAGCTGTAATATCTGAGTGTATTGCTATTGAATTGTGCTAAGAGAAGTGGTTGCGGGTGTAGAAGCAGTTGCAGAAGCAGTCTTGGAGGCAATTTCAGTAGTACTAGTATCCTGAACATTATTTGTGCTTGACTGAGTAGTGGAACCAGTAGTAGCAACAGGGTTCTTGCGTTGAAAAAATCCAGGAGGATACCCATGCTTAAGAAAGCAAGTGTCGATAGTGTGATTGGTGCGACCATAGTGTGTACAAAGACGATTCTCACGACCACCGTTGGATCCACCGCGTCCACGTCCTCTGCCACCACCAAAGGGGGCACGGAAAGGTTGTTGAGTAATAGCATTGACGGAGGATTGGTTTTCAATCGTCGAATCAGTGTGATTTTCCTTATTGTGTCCGAATTGACGTTCTTGTTGAAGAACCATCGAGAAGGCATCATCCAACGATGGTAGAGGGGAAATGAGCATAATCTGAGATCTAACTTGAGAGAATTGATCATTCAAACCCTTCAAAAACTTGATAACTTTGTCTTACTCATTAAATTTCCGTAGGTCAGTGGCGGCGCCACAAGAACAGGGAATTGCACAAGTGCAGTCACGGATGGGAGAGAAATTCTCAATTTCTTCCCAAAGAGTGGTCAATTTAGTGAAATAAGAAGAGATGTCGAGAGTACCTTGTTGGAATCGGGCTAATTCTTCACGAATGTCCGCAATTCGAAAGATGTCGCCATGAGAAAACGCTTCCAAGCTTCGCCAAACCAGAGATGCTGCGGTCACACCACAACAAGGATTTTGCAATGTTATCGAAATTGAACGCCGCAACCAAGAAAGGACCAAGCTATTGCATCGATGCCAAGGTTCGTAGAGAGGATCGGCTTCAAGAGGAGGAGATAAAGCGCCATCGATAAACTTCACCTTGTTCTTGGAAATGAGAGCAACTTTCATGGATCTTGACCAAGTTTGATAGTTTTGATTGTCAAGGGGAGGTTGAACAAGTGTGAGCGATGGATTTTCATTAGGATGCATGTAATAAGGATTTGAAGGATTTGTGGCAAAATCTGAATAGGAGGGAGCCATCGAAGATGAAGAATAGTGAAGAAATGCAGAGAAACGATGTGGGAAGGGGATGAAGTTAGGGATTTACAGAGAAAACGCGATGAAGAATCGCGAGGAAGAAGAATGAAACGCGATGAAGGATGATGAATCGCGAAGAAGAATGGAATCGAAAGAGGAATTTAGGGATTTGGATTCGCTCTGATACCATGTTAAATCCATAACAGAGAGAAACTAAAATGAATCTGGAAAATTTCATTATGGATAAAACTGCATTCTGTTACTATACATCAGCAACTATATATATTACATATATCCAACAACTCATTCTAAACAATCTGAACTAACTCTAACTGTATACAGTTAACACTATCTAACTAATCTAACTATACTGATTTAATTACAACTGTAGTTAGTAGTTAACTTAACTGAGGTTAACTAGTATTTACATCAGGTAATAGTTGTGTTTAGTTGAAGGAAAATGAAGATGGGAGATAGAATATTTAAATTTTGTTTGTTTGGTTCAATTTTTTAGAGTTGAAGAAAGAACCCCTCCTAGTTTTGTTTTGGCTTCCCTTCAATATTGGGGAGATTTAGAGGGGGAGATGAAAGCTTAAATCAATTAAAAATGACTGCTTATCAAAAAAAATTAAAAAGGACTTAAATACCATTATAAAAATATATTATGAAAAGTTATATATATAAGTAAATTAATCCTTCATCTTCCCTCCCTTGTGAAGTAAACAATCAAAGGCTCTCATTCCCTCCTCTCCTCTAAACCAAATATAAAATTAGATCACTCCCTCCCCCCCGGCCCCCTCCATTACAATCGTTACACTTCCCTCTATTCATTTGAACCAAACTAATTCTAAATCCAAATAGATAGTTTCGAATTGTAAAGTGGTTTTTGGTACTTATGAATCAAAGTAACTAATATATCTGATAGGGTCGGCTCAACACATGTTAAGGCCTAAAGCAAAATCTAAGATAGATATTGCACTTTAAAAATACGAAAATACAAAAAGTTCTAAGCACTAGATTCGAACTTAATTAGTTCCTACTAATAAAAAAAATCTTGATACGACCATCAAGCTACAACACAATTCATAATAAATATGAAAAAATATAATATATATATATATATATATATATATATATATATATATATATATATATATATATATTCATCATTTACTAGGGTTAATTTATTTTTTTTGAGACCCTTTGTTCTTTTTTGGAGGCCCAAAGCCATTGCTTTGGCCTTGGGCCAATTCGACCCTAATATGATTAAAAAAATAGAGAAACTTGTGTACAAAAGGGTGTTACTTGCTTACTTTTGAAAATATGTCTTCCTTCTGAGTTGTCATGTGTTATATTCTGAAACCTTCCTCCTAATTCAAATCCATTAGTTGTAATGTTTGCTCCTCCTACTACCATTGCTTTGGGAACTCCCTCGAATAATCTGAAATTTGTGTTTCGATACACTAAAGGTATCGTGAATACTACAAATAAAGCTATGAGAGAAATACCAAGTCTCACAAAATGTAGTTCCACCTTGTCCTTCATAGCTCGAGTTATTTCACGTACCCTTTAAAATTAAAAACAATATACCATTAACAAAGTCAAGAAGCATAATACATATAAGAAACCTTAAAATAAATAAAAATATTATTTTGTTACAAAAATTTTAGACTGAGGGGTTGATGCCCCCAATAGAACGCATAATAAAAAGAGTTTTTATTTAGGTTAAAAGCCGACCTCAGGTTTACCACCAAGAGAAAAGGGGAGAGGAAATTAAATCTTATAAAGAATAACTTGAATATATGATTATTCGAGATAGATTGAAATAGATAATGAAATTGAATTACCTATAACTCATTTTCTCTAAGAACGGTTGTCTCAGACAAATTGGAGTAGGACTCGGTCAAATCTTAAAAATTAGGATCCTAATTATTCTTTTATAAACATAAATCACCAAAAACTCAAACAACTTCTTTTAAATTGTAAATAACATCTCAATTTCCTAATTTTTGTTCAATAACCAGCCCTCTATGTGAGTGTGTTTCTGAGGTTGAGAAAACATGTAAAGAAAAAGAAACAAAAATCAAATTGAGGGAGCAAAAGAAAAGCAAATACCTTGGGAGAAAAATACTCATGTTTCGATTGAGGACTCCACCAAAACAACACTCTCTATAAAATATATGCAGAACTACTTCACGGAGAAGTCTTAATATAAGTGTGAACCTAACATTTAATGCTTGCAAATTACTAATTAAACAATTGGAATTAATTATTTAAATAAGTTGAATTATTAAATACATCAACTTTCGTTGACCAGTTTTTGCTAATATTCTGTAACAGATAGATTATTAAATGAATGCTCTTTTTTCCTTATTTAATATGTTAATTTTTAAATTTAATTAATTGTAATAATTTGATTCGTTAGTTTGTATAGTAGTTTTTTAATTGTGGGTGTATATATATATACTCCCTCCGTTACACAATATAAGCAAATTTAACTAAATCACACATATTAAAAAGACTACTAACTAACATATATTTTTGTAAAAATTTACCTTAACTACCCAAATTACCCCTATTAAATCAAATTTTTAACAACTCATTAACTCTCTCTTGATAACTGAAAACCATTTATGATATGGACCAAAAAATCATGTGTTATTCTCAATCCATTAAACTGACTAGTGGAATTGTTAAAACCAATATTAAAAGTAAAAGTTAAATAAAGTGAAGGGAAATTTTGGTAAATCATCATTAAATAAGGTTGAAAAAATTTATGATTTGCTTATATTGTGTCACAAATAAAATTGTTGACTTTTGCTTATATTGTGTTACGGAGGGAGTGTATATATATATATATATATATATATATATATATATATATATATATATATATATATATATTGATTACCTTCCTTAAATACGCATTGAAAATTTTAATATCCTTAATGTGGTCAAAAACAAATATACTAGTATTCTAATTCATGTAACGACACATGTAAATCTTTTTATTAAGTAACTAGTATTTCGACCGTGCGATGCCATAAATTTATTGAAAATTAACAAAAATATGAATTGAAATATAAGAAAATGGGAAAAAATATAAAAATAAGACTAAAAAAATTAAAAGTTCCACATTTTAATATAGAAAATATAAAAGTTAATCCTACTATGATATTATTTTTTTGTTACAAAAGAGAAGAAAAATTCTTGTTTTGATATTTTAATATTTAAGAAGTATAAATGTAAGAAGAAAAACATAAAATTAGCACAAATACATAATATTTATGTAATATATTCGGAGACGGATATATGGTCCCTTCCCCAACCCAAAATTGATTGGGGTGGATTTTTTCTCTCTCGTCCTCGTACTCCACTGGAAAAAATTCTCCACCCGTAGGGCTCCTAATGGGACAATCCCCGTGAGAAGATCCCACTAATAATGATTTTCCTAAACCGATATATTAATATTTAAATTGTTATTTTTGAGTTTGCATGAGAAGACAAAAACAAACATAATATGAATCAATTTTTTCGACACAATAATATAAATCAATATTGACCATAGTTTAATTGATTAAATAATATTTTCAATCAATCAATTAATCAATTAACAATATAAGAAATCTAACTACATCATTTTTCAAACTCTACACGTGTTACATTTTCCTGCCTCCCCTCTCCCACTTACTTTTCCACAATTAATAATTACTCCTATTCCACCATTAACTGCCTAATTTAGTCCACGTTAACTTCCTCCTATTCCACAATTAACTTCACCCTCTTTCCCTTCCACATTTACTTCCTCGGCCAATGCGGGTATGATATATAAATATATATCGAATCGGGGTGATGACCCTGTTTTTGTTAGCATGCTAGGTGAGGGAAGTCACGAGCCATTGACCTAGGCCCCGTTTCATATATTTATGCTGCTCTTAAGATTTGCGCTCCTATTAGCTATGTGGGGTTCACTCTAGCTTGCAGAGTTGGTGATGTGCTAAAACTTTAAAATGTGTATATTGTGATTTTGTCACTCGAGCTTCTTTATGTTGTTGGTGACATGTCACAAGTGTTTGATTGTATATTGTAATTATTTTTGAATTACTAATTATGGTTTTATAAATGGACCGAGTGATAGGTAAGGGGTCACGGTAAGACTCACTGAGATATGTTATCTCACCCTCTCATATGTTGTTGTTTTACAGAGAAACGAGGAAAAAAGAAGATTGTATGGCACGAGTAGGTGGTGGGCTCGATAGAAGATTGAAGATTTAGTTCTTCCATCCGTGTTTATGTTTTTCCCTTGTATCTTTGTACGATTTATGACTTGAATTTGTTTTAAATTATGTAATCGTTTCCGCTAGTCTTGTAAAGATGTAAACCTAAGCAGGAAACTTGTCTCTGATGTATGCTAAACTGTGCACTTTAGTATTTCTACTAGATAGAGATATCAGGGTGTTACATTTTGGTATCAGAGCAGTTCGACCTTGTCGGACTTAGTGACCTTATGGTCAAAAGGTTAGATCGAGTCAGCTAGGGACTTAGACAATTAAATGTCAGAACCTTTTAGTATATTATGTGAAGTATTGAGTCAGGATCCACTCAATGTTTCATGTGAATTACTGAGAATCATGACGGTTAATCACTTAATTGCCTTAGCCCCGAAAATGTCCAAACCCTAAACCATAGGAATTTTATCCTTCTCGATTTATCAGAGCACGTAGCGGAAGTAGAGGGCTACAAATGGTGTTTTGAAGCAAGCAATGGGCAGCCTTCGAGGAAACTGTGGGCGACTGTTCAGTCAATGAACCCGGTGCAATTGTAGGGTTGCAGAGTGGGTCATTGTTGACCGTCCAGAGAGTGACAATTAATCAAAGCCTTAGGCAGTAGTAAGCCTAGTATCCTAAGATCTGTTAAGATTAATTGACACCCCAAAATCCTGACCTTGATTAGTCAGCCTATCAGTTACAGAAATACTATTTCACAATTAACTTTACCTGAAGGTTAGAATAAAACTGACTTAGATCGCAGTTAGAGACATCCTTTTGGATAGCTGCGAGTCTTGATCATGTTCCTTTTTCCTCAAAACCATATTTTGAAATGCTATGAAGCCAACCTAGCAAACTGTAGTGAAGTTCCAGTGTTTGCAAGCAGAATCACCCAATGCTGATCGAATTAGTTCTGATCACGGTTTCTGAAACCAAGTCCCATTTAAGATGAGATCAGTAGGTGATGTTATCTGAAATAAACCTTATTATTACCCTCGAGATTATGAGCAACCAGTCTTGGTCTGTGAGAAATTTTCATTAGTTCCGACATGTTTTATTCATAATTTCTAACCCGGAACTCCGATTTTTATGTTCAGAGATGCGTTGGAAAGCTAAAGAAAATGTCTACACATCTGAGTAGGTTTTGAACTCTGTTTACGGTTGTATTATGAAATGTACTTCTATCTTACCCTAAATGAAATGTACTTCTATCTTACCCTAAGTGGTTGTAGACCATAACTTCAATTGAGGTTTGGGAAGTTGAAAGAGCGCTTCCACTCATTAAGATTAGATCCCTATACACCAGTTTAGAATGATATCCATTGTAGGTTACCAAGATATTTATTTCTCGGAAATGGTTATTAATATCTATAACCCTCAGCAGTCAGTGGAGTTTTCAAAAGCCAGCGATAGTGAGGCATTCCGCCATTATGCCACAAGAGTAAAACTTTCAATTACTTAAAGTATTGGAAGTCGTGTTTTCCTATAGGAAGATTGAATCAAGTGAGTGTTAAACACCTTACTTTTTGTTAAGCAAGACATGTTCCATACCAAACGTATACGCTAGGGGTTATGTTTCTGTTTGGAGGTTTTGTTGACTTAGAGGAGATGTAGGACCAAAGAAATGAGCAAAATAGTGATAATTGTTCTCGGAATCAACATTTGGAAGCATTATCTTGTGCTGTTTGATCCGGTGAAAGAATTCTTCTATTTTTATTATTTCACTGATGTTACAACTAATCCAACTCCGTGATTAATCCAAATATGAACGTTCCGCCTAAAGTAGTCAACAATATAGTATGATAGCATGAAGTTCATAGTTGTCTAGTAAGTCTGACTTAGCTAGGAAAGCCTGTAGGTATCAAGCGAGAGATCCTTATGGTTTAGATCTTCTCACGCCTAAGTGATTTGTATAGTAGACTCGAGTTCAAGAGAATGATTTGTTTTTAGAATAGTTAAATGAATCACATTTGTATAGTAGACTTATAGGTTTTAGAATAGTCGTCTGACTTATAGGTTAGGGCTTTAGATATTCCGAAGACAAATTTTAAGACTAGATATGGACATTAGGATTTTGTATTGATGCCTTCGGTCTAACTATTTATACAAACAAACCATACTTAAATTACTCAAACAAGTTTCCCTATTATTTGACAATTCATCTAACTAATGACAACATTGTAATTTACTATCACATTTTTTTCAAATTTCTTCTCCCAATGCACTTTCTTCTCACTCAATTTTTTTTTCAAATTTCGAAATTCAAATAAAATCAAATCTACTAATAAACTAAAATAATCAATCTAAACTACGAGATAATTGCACTAATATATAAAAACACGGGATAACTTCACTGATATATAAAAAAACACGATATTAATATATCAAAAGAAAAAGGAAAACTTAATGACTATTTCAACTACTGATTAATATTTAAAACATGGGATAACTGTACTGATATATAAAAAACACGGGATAACTATACTGATATATAAAAAAACACGGGATAACTGCACTAATATATTTGATAATCTACTATCTATCTTTTACTCTTTACTATAATGTATTAATCAACTATAATAATCAATTGAAACTATGAGATAACTGCACTGATATATAAAAAAACATGGGATAACTACTAATATGTAAAAACAAAAACTTGAGATAACTGCAATGGTATGTATAAAAACACAGGATCAACACTGATATATAAAAAACACTTCGCTGAAATATTTTATAATCTACCATTTATCCGTTACTGTCTACTATAATCTATTAATCAACTAAAATAATCAATTGAAACTATGAGATAACTTCACTGATATATTAAAAAACACGTGATAACTTTATTGAAATATAAAAAAACACGGAATAATTGCAATGATGTATGTAAAAACACGAGATAGCTGCACTGATATACAAAAAAATACGGGATAACAACACTGGCACTAATATATAAATGAACACGAGATAAATGCACAGATTGTTTTTAAATGATACTTTTACTTTTTTACATTTTAATATTTATCTAATTTTTTATTTGAGACTCCTTTTTTAATTACTTTAAATTTGTCATTTTTTTTCACGAGGTGCTGTCCAGACTATTTAAATTATGTCTAAGTTCGTTCGAAAAAAATTAGGCAGCACCCGTGCGTATGCACGGGTATCCTACTAGTATTACATGAAATTGAAATTTTAACTCAAAAATAAATAGATAACGATGCCAAACATAAAAGTTTCAAGGTTTTATTTCAAAATATTATATTTCATCTGCCTATTTCTATCTCTCAACAAGCGGTGAGTATGATAAAATTGCACCACCCCATGAAACTCATCTCTGCCATATCCAATAATTAAACATGAGTTAAAATCACAAAAAAGATAAAGAAAAAAAAGAATGAAACATAGAAGAAATTGGTCAAATAGTTAATGAAAATATAGATTTAAGTCTTATATTATTTTACCATTGATTCTTGAAACCTATCAGAAAAGTTCACCCATAATTTTCGGTCGAAAAAATATGGATAACTATAGTAAAATTTCAAATTTGAAATAAAAAAAAAAACCACACAGGAATTCAAATTTGATAACACACATTCCCAAGTTTGCCCATTAAATATATAAATTAAAGTTTTATTCATTGAGACATGTATCATGTCTCCCTGCAAGACATACAGATGCAAGGATGCCTTATAGTCCATGAGGATGAATTGAACCGAAAAATGTTTTGTGATATCCGTTAAGTGTTATGCCAAAAAATTCTGGAAAAAGAAGAAAGACAAAAGAATCAATTTTCAATAATCGGATGTTCAATGCACCAAATCTCGAGTAAATCTACAATATGTAGTTACTATTAAAAAGTAACAAAAAGAGAAAAAAAATATGTCATAAAAAATTAACCTCAACATGAGAATTGTTTCCAACTTTTTAACTTCATAATAAATGTGAGCAACAACTGCATATTTCAATGCAAATTTTTTTTGTCTATACTACAGAATAATAGGTGCAGTTTTTTTAGACAAAAATGTGGAAAACACAAAAACAACACAAAGAAAAAGAACCCAAAAGGATAAGCTTTTGTGCAATGTTAATGGGATCCATGGTTTGCGCTTTATCCTCTGGTTTTAATGTATATGATGAGAGTAAGGTCTTTCAGGTGCAAAATCTGCAAAAATTACAAATGAAGATAATGTAAAATCAAAGTAAAATTGCAAATCAAAGTAGTTGTAGATATACTAATAGTCTTAATCTTTATTTTCTCAAAAATAACACAATGTTTTACTTAACATGTACAGCAATAAAGATGTGAACATAGCAAATCCAGATTCATCAAATTCTATACTTCAGGAAATTAAAAGAAAATGTTAGAACTTAGTTAATGAAATAGAAAGGACAGACCTTTTACACCCTTGTTATCCCTCCATCCAAAACCTTGTAACATGCACTCCATTATGATATACATAGCTTGGTACAAGTCACAAATAGTTGCTGAAATATTATAAGAATACCACTTTTCTTTGGCCAAATCCAACCCCAAGTAGCAAGATTAAAAACCATTTGCATTTTCAAGTTCAATGCCAAGCTTTAGCCAACTCGACCTTGTTGGTGATTTTTGTAGCGAAAAAAAAATTCTTGAGCATTTTGGCAAATGAATCCATGTTATCCTATAGCTTTCAATAATGCAAACGAAAAAAATAAATATTGAGAATGGTTTGTGTGTGGCTGAATGTGATGGCATTATGTAAGAGGTGAATTCTAGATGGCATTATATGGTATTTTTTAAATGGCAATATTGACTGACCCATCATATCAGATTTTTTGATTAACACCAATTACCATTCATCTCCAATTTTAGTAAGCACAACACAAGACTCGCCTCAAGAAAAGAAAAAAAAACTGATTGAGTTTAATAACATAAGAAATGTGATATCGTGTCTATATATATTTATGATATTAAAAGTTAAGTTGGAAATCAAATCAATTAAAATAAAAACAGTGTGAAAAAAATTACTTCTTGATTGGGGTGTTGGAGTTCCGACAATGTGAGATTTTGGGTTGTGAACAGAAATTCTTCAGCCAGCAAAGGAGTCAATTTTGTTCTCAATTTTTCACTATTGCACACAAAAAAAGTTCTAATATCCGGATTGGTTGTGTTGATGAATGTTGTGTGGTGAGGGATCTTCTACATGACATTATATAGGAGGTGAATTGTATGTCTTTGAAGTGTATGGAGGGAAAGACCATGTTGTTGACTTTTCCCTATTAAAAGTGCAGTTACGAATTTGGATTTTAAAGTAATTTATCAGTTACAAAAATTTATCAGTTACAGTTTATCTAAAGAATCAATATATGTAGTTATTGCTAAATCACTCATAGGATGACTTTGGAGAAATAATCAATGAGATTATTTCCAATTGTAGTGTACTAGTATACTAACCCATGCGATGCACGGGAAAATTTTTATTGAAAATTTATATTGAGTAATATATCTTTAAAAGATATTGTAAGTTAAAAATGTTAAGTGATTTTTAGTAACATAAAAAATGGTTTTGGTTGATAAATAATTAAATCGAATTATATGATTTTGTAAGATTTTAGAACTTAAAATTTTCACTTGTAACATAAAAATGACTAACGGTTCGATTGAATTGAAATACATTGGTATGCTTTATATTATAATACTAAAATACCTTTGTACACGTAAGAATCTATTAATTTTATTTAAGATTGTATTCACAAACTTTTTAAATAAATTTACTTACATAAGAAAATTCTATTCATAAAGATTAATGAGAACAAAAAAAAGCAAAATCATATATAATACGTAGGCCCGTGCTACGCACGGTATATAGTAAGAAACTATAAATTTTATGTTTTTTTACTCAAAAATATAAATTATATGTTAAAGTTATATATTAATACGAAAATTGATAAAGATACTTAGCAAGTTAAAGAGTACTAAGTTATTGTCAAAAAAAATTAAAATGGTATGTGTCTTATAAGGTGAAGGATCATCAAAGTCACTCACTGGTATACCAATCAAATTGATTGTATGATACAACACAAAATCCTATAGTGGTTGAGACGGTATCTACCAATATGAAATCATAATCATACATAACATTTTAGAATATATCATATGGTCAATTTATTATTAGTACACAAATAAGGACAAAGTTGATCCCTCGCCCTAAAATCCAGCTAAATAGTAATATTATATGACGTACAATAAAGAGTATATACTTAAATAATGCTAATAATGAATAGGAATGGGAAAAAACTCGATAATATGTAGATCACCATGCGTAGTGCTACATTACATAGTGTGTAGCAATAATATAAATTCTATTAAGAATACCTCAATAGTAAGTTAAATAGTAATATTATGTCATTTAAATTATGTCTAATTTAATAAAATTATATCTCTATTTATAAGTTTTTATCAAGAACTCCTTATAACATATTAAAGGAGAAAGTAATAGATATTAAATATATCATAAATATTGTATTCGAATATGCTTCATTATATCTTACAGAAGTGCAAATGACCTTATATCATGAAGATTGATCACATAAATAAGTTTAGATACTATGGAGATCCCTAAACTATTAGAAATTTCTAAACAAATTGTTAAACTAAAAATTTGTAATTGACTGGTCATTGAATTTAAAAGTCCAATTTCTTAATAAAATGACTAAAAAACCCCTCTCATAGGAAAAATGTATTGCTTGTTTCATGATCATGATATAGTCAACAGTTTATCCTATGCCCCAATGCTTCTTAAGATATGCAAATTACTTTCTGAAATTGTCCACAACACTATTCAAATATGTTAGGAAAACATAGGGGGAAATCATAGTTTGACCTCACACACTATAGATATTTCATGCAAAAGAAAACAAAAAAACTAAAATAAATCTATACAAATTAAAATGCATGCATGAAACACCACAACAGAATTAGTATATAGGCAGTGTTTTTTATCATCCATGGGCAGCGCTTTTTTGAGCGCTGCTGAATGTGGCGCTGGGTATTCCACTCCAACAATGGGCAGCGCTTCTATAAAGCGCCACCCATTGCCCAAACACGTCCTCAAATAGGCAGCGCTTCCTAAAAAGCGCTGCCCATTGCCCAAACACGTCCTCAAATAGGCAGCGCTTCCTAAAAAACGCTGCCCATTGCCCAAACTTGTCCTCCTATAGGCAGCACTTCCTTAAAAGCGTTGCCCATTGTTTAATTTTTTTTTTTTAAATTTTTTTTCAGTTTTTGTGTATTTTCCATTTTATATTTGCAACAAAAAAAATTAAATCATACATCCAAAATATTTTTTAATAGTGATATCTATGAATTTGTTGTATTTAAACCTGAATTAAATCATACATCATAAAAAAATTAAATCATACATCCAAAATACATTCAAAAAATTAAATCATACATCCAAATTACATCCAAAAAATTAAATCATAAACTTATTAAATCATACATCCAAAAAATTAAATCATACACTCATATATATTATATAATAAGTTATAATCTCTTGGTACAAGAATACTAAGCTAGTTTACTTGATACAATTGAACTACAACTCAATATGTACATTATCCATAAAGAAAGCGATACTTGAGGAACATACCAAAAATTAAAAACACCGCACAATTGGCCACATTCCACCTTCTAAAACCAATCTTTGGGATATAATTCTTTTAAAGTCTTCCTTCACTTGAGGAATAGTTTTTGTGAGACAATCCCATGTAACTAAAGAAGACAAACAAATGTATTGGTTCAAATATCAAACCGTCCATTGCTACTTTAGTAGCTACCAATTTCTGAGACTTTGGCATTAGTTGAAGCTTATGCGTTATAAATTTGTCTAAGCCTTCATACCTACAAGACATGAAGGTTGTTTAGTTCCATGTGAGTACAAATATTTTGGCGGCGAGGAATTATAACTTTGATTATAAGTATCGATTACGGAAATGCGGTAAGTATGCAAAACATAATGAGAAAAACATACGAAGAAGTGGCCGTCTGGTCCAACAAAACCGAAACCAAACATACTTGTATATGACCACTCGTCTCAATCGATTACAAATTTAGCATCCGCTTCCTACCACATCAAATAGTATACAATTTTAGATAGCCAAAAACATTGTCCATAGTCAATATATCAAAATCAACCTAGCATCAATCAAAAGATTATGGCTCATTGATAAGTTGACCAGAAGCAAAATTGATAAGTATTAAGCACTCCTTAAATAGCTTTGAGCATGTTAAAGAGAATCCTTACAAAAATGAGGTTATCTTACGCAAAAATAAATGAAAGATAAGAATCCTCCTTCATCCGTTTGTTCATTCTTTATCTCCATTTCAAGGAGAATGAAAGATAAGAATCCTCCTTGACAAAAAGAACAAAAACAGAAAACAAGCACAAGAGAAATTCAATGGACAAGTCACATGTAAACTTAAAAAAAGTCATGACTTTTTTGTTATAAACTTGATCATTCATGGTTGGATTTAATGGTTTACTTCTCCCACTCTCAGATAAATATGACCCTCTCACTTGGCATCTACTTACATCTAATACACATAAAAGACACATGAATTCATAGTAGATAACATATAATAGCTAAATGAAGAAAATGTGAGCACTTGATGAGAAGCAGGAAGTTCATAACAAATTAACAATAATCAAATTTAAAACAAGAACACAAAAGTTCAATTGCAAATGGCATTCAAGCTGTGGAGAGGAGGAGGCTCACCTTGGTTGTGAATTAGTTTCCCTTGTGTGGTTTCCCAAACTTTGATTGTACAATCACGGGAGGCTGTAATGTAACCAAACAACGTAGTCGGGATCATAGAAGTAATATGGAATCTGAGAATGATACAAAGCCATTGGTTTTTTTCTTCTAAAGCATAAAAGGAAACCCCATTTGCACTCCTCCATCTTTGAACAACGGGATTAGTTGAATTAAAAAGTCTCGAAAATAAGATCTCTAAACCAACATAAACATGAGTTAAAATCATTAGATCAAAGTACATTCTATATGTTGAGAAAATGTGCTCTAAAACCTCAATGGCTAAATAACATGAGTCCTTACTTGAATAAAAATATCTTTCTAGGAAACAAAATTATTTAGTTGCAAAGCTCTTTGTACTAATATCTCAATTCATGCAATATAAGAAATCAAGTAAAAAGAAAACTTCGGGGAAAACTGGAAGGAAAATGATGTAATACCCAGTATAAATCACGCCATCTCCACCCCACTTTACACAAGTTATTGCAAGTGTATGGCCACTGAGACATAGAACGCACTTCTTTAAAGAAACATCCCATATCTGAGCATCCCCATCTTTTTGGCACTTACAAAGCGGCAGCGGAGAAAGCGGCCTCACACTTAATAACAATAAGGTATCTACAAAACCATAGAAAACGTAAGATTTTAATACCAAATACCCTAAGATTTCAGATCTTGAAGATAAAATCGGCCTAACACTTAATAACAATAAGGTATCTACAAAACGGCCTCAAACAAATAATTAATAAATACCAAATACCCTAAGATTTCAGATCTTGAAGATAAAATCGAAAACGTAATAATAAAGAATGAAGAAATTATACATGTATCTGCTACCGCTCTGCTTGAGATCGAGAACTTGAACAACGATCGCAGGAAGATCTGATGAAGAGTCGGACGATGGATTCGCGAGGAGGGTGGAAATGGCGTCTGGACTAAAAGAAGAGGCGGCGACGGAGTAAGAGGGGGAAGACGAAGAGGGGGAAGAGAGGGAGAGGGAGAAGACAGAGCTGTGTTAAAAGAAGAGAAGATAGATCGGTTGTGTGAGAGAGAGAGAGATGCGTTGTGAGAGAGGAAACGAACTGGCCAAAAAAAAATTAAAACAAATACTCAGCGTTTCTAAAAAACGCTGAATATGTGGTTTTTCGTTCTAATATATGCAGCGTTTTCTAAAAAACGCTGATTATTTGGCTTTCTCGTCCTCTCTATACGCAGCGTTTCCTCAAAAACGCTGATTATTTGTCTTTCTCCTCCTCTCTATACGCAGCGTTTCCTCAAAAACGCTGATTATTTGGCTTTCTCGTTCTCTCTATACATGGCGTTTCTTTTTAAAAGCATTTGGGTATTTTCCTATCTCGTCCTCTCTATACGCAGCGTTTATTAAAAAACGCTGGTTATGTGCAATCTCTTCCTCTCTATACGCAGCGTTTATTAAAAAACGCTGGGTATGTGGCGCTCTTTTTTAGCCATTCTGGCGTAGTGAAAACGACAAATATTGCATGAAAATAATTCTATTCAATGTAAAATGGATTTGAAATAATGCATGCAAATCTTCTAACCTACAAATAGCTACTTAACTTTTGCATTCAAATCCACGAAGTTAATTTAAAAATAAAAGTCAAGTGGATTTTCACTAAGCAGATAAGCGGTAAAAAAAGAGAGAGTAAGTTGTATCAAGAAATTTTTGAGACAAAGGAATTGCCTTCTTCAAGAACTATAAAAAACATAAAGTATATCTGGCTTTATTGCTCTGAGCATCATTATCGGAAAGTACCAAAACAACTTGTTTACATTTCACTAAGGTCTTGTTTTGAGTCTTCAAGAATATTGGTTTGTGTGCTTCATCTTAAACGATCGAAAATTAAAACTCTAAAACAATAAAAAGTTTGCTATAAAATATCTACTACATAGATGAAATGAAAAATGTTACAAAAATATAAATCAAAACTATATATCAATTATGGCTACTTCCTTAAAACAATTGTGATGAGGAAAGTGTTGAGCAAGTTGAAAGAAATATATTTGTCTTCCATTTAGGATCTGCAAGTACAAAGAAAAAGGAAAAAATCATTATTAAAACCTAAGATGGAAGGGAGATACTTGAACATTTGGAGACCACAACTTGAGAGGTTGGACTTGAACATTCAGAGATTAAAACCTAAGAGGAAAGGAAAACGTCCCTTCCCTTTGATCTAATTATCATGTTCTTCTTTCAAAAGGAAGATGACAAAAAGAGGAAACTATCCTCATCTTCGCAAGAGTCCGTCGATATATAGTATCCATTTCTGGTCTGTGAAGCACGAGAAACAATACAAAATAAAAAATCGTTACAACTCTGTTCAAGAGAGAGCGCTGGCACAGGAAGCAAAGGAATACCCAAGATAAGGGAAAAATACAAATTCGGGGTTGGGAAACCCTTATCTCTTACTCCCATTAG
Source organism: Oxytropis ochrocephala (assembly GCA_020916435.1). NCBI lineage: Eukaryota > Viridiplantae > Streptophyta > Magnoliopsida > Fabales > Fabaceae > Oxytropis > Oxytropis ochrocephala. The sequence goes on along the minus strand of CM037094.1, from coordinate 12,752,783 downwards.
ATTGTCAAGTGCAACATACTAAAGGAATATGAAGATACAAAGTTTGTGAGTATTCAAGTGATCATCTACTTATGTCCAGTTAAAGTAGTGTTTTTTAAAGGACCAATTAAAGTTGTGATTAAAAGTGTAACAAAAACTTTTTCAGAAAAAAAAGTGTAACAAAAATAAGTAGTGATTAAAAGTATACTTTAAAGCATTCATTGCAAAAAAAGTATAACGTTTTTCCTCTTCATATTGTTTTTGATTTGAAGAATCAATTGTAAAACTCAAGGAGGTTATCCTATTATTTGCTTCCACTTTGACCATAGATTTTCATTGAATATTACAATATGCCTTTTATTTGAGTTTAAACATTAGAAAATGTATGTGATTTGAAATAAAAATAAAAAAGAAACGTATCAGTTTTTTTATTGGGAATTATTAGTTTTTTAGAGCACGAATAATTATGAGGGTAATAATTTTGCAATCAGTTATGTGTTCTAATTTTTTTTCTCAATTAATTTCTCGAGTCTATATGTATATTTTGAATTATTTTGAGTTTTAAGAATATGGAATTAGTGCAAGATGGTTGTAGAGTTGGCACATATAAACATAATGAATGAAATCATTTTTAATTGTTAGGTATATAGATGAATGTTGAACTTTAAAATAAACCATTATTGTAAAAAAAAAAACTTTAAAATAAACTGTCAGACCAATTTCATGAGTTTTTATTGGTTTTAAACCACTATTAATAGCTATATATAAATATATAACTGAATAAAGCATACAAAGTTAAAGTTTGAAAATAATGCAATGATTTGATATATATTAACATAAGACATAACGTATTGATATTATAATTGAGATAAAAAGGAAATGTAATGGTTAAATGAATTTTTATTCAATTAATTAATTTGAAATAATTTAAAAACTTGAAGACAAATGATATAAATGCTTAATTAAAATTGTAACTTACAGTTTCACAAAGTGATTAAACTCATTTTTGAATAAAACAAATTATTTAATATAAATAATTAAATATATAAAATATATTAACTTTTGAAATATTACAACAAAAAGAAACCAAATATATGGTCATTGCTTGGACAAAAAGGAAGAGACAACGATCGACAACACAAAAAATACACAACTCTTAATCAATTATTAAATAGGAATAGAAAATGGCGGAGGAGAAAACTCAAAAAATACTTAAAAATACATAAACCTCTACCCATTTCATTTCTTGATTAGTTCTGTTTTTCAATTTTCTCGAGGTTCCTTCCAATCTGCTTCTTCTATATCTACCGTAATATTCTTGATTTTAATGCAAATTCATGATTTTGTTAAATCGGTTTCCCTCTCGTTCTTTTAGGTTTATTGTTGTGCATTGCAGTTGTCTTGATCTTTTATTGACATCATGGTATTCATGTTTTTGGTTTCTTGAATATGGTTTGAAATCTATATTGTGCTTGGTGGGAGGTGAAACAACTACATGCATTGAGAAGTGAAGCAACACAAGTTTGATGAGAAGAGGCAAAAATATAGAGTTTAAGGGAAGAGCATTGAACATTGATCAAGGGTGCCTTATAAGTTTATGATTGCCAAACAATAGATAGTGGGTCATAGAAGATAGGTGAATTATTCTCATCATATCAAAGAGGAGAATTCTTTTGGGAGGAAGATGATTTGTTGACATTGGGCAATGTATCTTAAAACAGCTCTTTGAAAAGTAACTTGAATAGTCAACTATAGAAACACAAATTAAGGGTAAAACTAAAAACAATATAAAGAACGTTGTCTGATAAATATAACTAAATTCTGAAACAAATTAAAGAGTAGGAACATAATCCACATACATTGATCCATACACATAATCTATTGGAATCTACACAGGTTTTCTAACAAATTATTGGATTCAGTCTAATTTGTCAAAGCAGCTAAATCATTGAAAGCATAGACAGTGCATACAGGACCAAATCTGGTGGAAAGATGCTACAGAAATGTAAACAATTTAGTAGTTTATAAAACTCCACAGCATCAAACTCCTTTTACACAACCCCAAAACAGCAACCAAGTAAAAGCTATTAAAAAATAATATCTACTAAAAATGGATATCCTCAAGTGGGTTGCTTCCATCCTTCTAAAGTAGTCTGCTTCATCACACTCGAGCAAAAGTATAGTGTCCACTCAATTCAAATAGCAAAATGATCCTAACTAATAACAAATCCTTGTAGGATCTTCAACAATTTAGGTCTTCAACAAATCCTAACTAAATGTAGTTCAAATCAACTTGCAATTAAAACAAAAATCAAAACACAAAACAAACTTGTGCAAATTTTCAACAAACCAAGCTATTATAGAAATCAAAAGAACAACAAATCTAGATAATACCAACCTAAACTACACAAATCCCTAATTGGAATAAAAACTGAAAATTAGAAAACCTAGAACCTAGAAAAGGAAAAGCGATTCAGAAGGATCAAGTACAAAAGAGATTTATAGTCTTCATGCAAAAAAATTAAGTACCGATTCATAACGAAAACAAATTAAGTACCGAATACAAACAACAACTTGAAGGATTTATATGAACATCATCATATACACACTCTATTCACTCTAAAACTATGTATTACTTTTAATTGTCCATACCTTTAATACCTTCGTCATGAGATAAAAACACAATTGCATAGCTTATCAGCTCTCAACTATGACGAAAGTAAGCTAAGGCAATTTATCATTTTTCATTGTATGTTGTTACCAGTTACCAATTGATAGGCCAACTCTTTGCAGAAACTATGCAATTGACATACAATATAATCTATAACTAAGCATCTATTAGTTTGTTCATTCAGAGGCGTTGCAAGTAACGAATTAACTAATGATTGATGCCTAATAGTTTTCAGCCAAAAAAACAAAATGATTGCCCATCCACCAAAAAATAAAATGGTGAGAAGGTTTGAGAGAAATACCATCTCGGAATTTTGCCTGTTGTTCCATGCATGGACTGAAGGCGAAACTACATCACAATTTCCAAATTAAATTAAAAACATATACATTTACAAACATAGTTATGTTCCCACTTGTATACAGAGTAAGCTGTGCAGACAATGTTCTGCAAAACCTTTGAAAGGAAGATCTTAGAGTTAAATTGATCAAAGAAAGTAATCATAATGAGACTCATATTTCTGCCTAACCTCATAGAGAAGAACCAGGAGCCCTTCTCCATTCTTTGCATTTTTTCGTCGCGAGCGCTGATTCGATACAATAAAATACCTGATGCATCAAAAACGTTTTTTCCCAGTATAAAGACATAAATACGTGAGAAATAGTGATAAGCAAACTCAATTAATAATGACAGATATTTGTGTAGAAGAATGTGCAGAGTTTGTCCTGCATATGTAGGAGAAGGAACTACAATAAAGGGTAAGTGAGGAAAATGGGCTAAACCTTCTACTATCTATATTAACAATCAACCCACTACCAAAAATACCAAATTATCCCTTACTTTTATCTCAATCTTAGGGATAAAAAGTGTCATTTCAAATTATTTTCTTTCACTTTTTACTCTCACTCACTTTTATTATTAGTGGGTCCCACTCTCACATCATTTTTTTTTTTTATTTCACTTTAAACTTACTTTTCTTTTTCTCTTTCCCTTTCTCACTCTTTCCAATTCTCTCTATTATCAACGTAATCAAAACACCCATTACCAAAAATCTTTTTACAAAATTACTAATTTTGTAAAAATCGATAATACATAAAATTGATTAAATTAATATTACATTATGTAGAATTTACTATTTACTATAATCTACTCGAACTACTAAACCCAATTAATTTAACCACTACTATTTATCTAAAAAAGTGATACCGTTGGCAAATATATATTTCAAAACTATTTTTCCTAAAAAAACACTTTATTTTTAAATTTATTTCTTCTACAAAAGCAGTAATTAAATAAACTTAATAAAATTAATATTAAATCATGTAGAATTTATTATTTACTTTAATTTACTCAAAACTACTAATTCAATTAATTTAACCACTACTGATAGTCAAAATAAGCGATACCGCTAGCAAAAATTTAAAATTATTTTTCCTAAAAAAATCAATAGTTAAATCCATCCAGTTTTTACGGGAGTAGCAACGGGAGCGCCAATGGAAAAGCCAACAAAAGCGCCAACAGGGGTGCCAACAAGAGCACCAACAACAGCGCCAACGAAGTGTCAGCGGAGCGCCATTATTATAAGAAGATACCGACATTATTTTTTTATTATTACATCTCTATTATCTATATTATAAGATGATACCGACTTTTTTTTTAAATTATTTTTGCAACACAATTATTTTAATAAATTTGAAATATCGCCTTTTATGAAGTTTTTCCTTTTTCTTTTATTACATTTTGTAACTTTTAACGTATTAATAATTTCATAGAAAATTATAACAAATACTGATATCACCGTGCATATGCACAGGTAAAATACTAGTTGCATTATAAAAACATAACCTTTGTATGTAACAACAATTTAGAATGAAAACCCCTTTTGTGACCTTTGCAAGAACTACAAATTTTAGTGTAATGAAGAAGTGAACAATGATTATTGGATGCCGTGCTTATATTAAAAGTGAACATAAAAAAGGTGCTAAATTGGAAACTTTAAAAATTCTAAAGCTTCAACTAATAAAAGTGGCAATCAAAGATGGCATGCTAGGTTATTATTAGTTATTCATATAATAAAACACTTGTTATCTTTATCAATCATCATTATAGAAGCTTTAAGGGAATAAACCATGGTATATCAAAAAGGTTAACAAACCAAATATCAAGAAACAAAACAACAACACAAAGAGAGAGACTAAGAATATTTACCGGTAACTCAATAACAGGAACATAATAAGCTTAAAAAACCAAAAAGCTTAAGTTGTCCTAAATTACACCAATTTGCATGTATCAGCCACCAGTAATACTATTATCACAACACCAGCGAATCGAAGATTATAAACTACATATATATATATTGCCATAAACCAAGATTATAATAGCAAAAGTAGCGACCATTATATAATAAGCTAGGAAACCTTTCATTATAACACGAGAGAATCGAAGACAACAAAGATTTCAGAAAAACATGCAACTTCTGAAATCATTCTTATCTAGTTTTGTGGTTTTGTTATCAATTTCACTCCCCACTTCAAGTTCAATTGAGGTAACTTTCAACCATGGCCAAAGACTCCATTCTCAAACTCCAAACCTATTTCCCTCTACAATCTACACCTCTACCAACAACTATCCTTAAGTCAACTGCACAAAATTGAAGGTAATTGTTGCCTTTAGTGCCAAAACCAGATTTCATATTCACTCCATTCCATGATTCACAAGTCCAAGCAGCAATCACTTGTGCAAACCAACTTGGTATTAACAAACCCACACAACCAAAAGAGAGTCACACAACACAACAGAGGAAGCACCAGTTCAGAAAGAAAAAAAAAAGAAAACCCAAAATCTCGAACCACCAAAAAACCAGCTCAATCCTCTATCATTCCATGTACAATAACAAAACACAACAACAAAACGATCAAGAAATCAAACATCAAAATAATCTCAGAAATCAAAAATCAAAATAAACTCAAGATCAAGATTACAGCTACAAACCTTTTTTCAGAAATCAAACAACAGTAAAAAAAAGGCTAAAAACAAAGGAAAACACAACAACAAAACGATCAAAAAATCAAACATCAAAATAATCTCAAGATCAAGAGTACAGTACAAACCATTTTTCAGAACAGTAAAAACAGTAAAATAGCCTAAAAACATAGGAAAACACAACAACAAAACGATCAAGAAATCAAACATCAAAATAATCTCACGAATCAGAGATCAAAATAATCTCAAGATTACAGTTACAAACATTTTTTCAGAAATCAAACAACAGTAAAATAGACTAAAAACAAAGGGAAACTGAATTGTATCTAAATAAAGAAGAGATTGAACATGGTTGCAAAATCGAACAGGAAAACATAAAAAGCATCATTCAATTAAGGAGAAGCTGCCATCGACTTATATAAATCCCAAAAATAAGCTTAAAAAAACAACAAATAGTCAGTAAAAGAGAATCAACAGATGGTTAGTGAAGACATTGGGTAAAGGAGAATCAATAGATGGTGCACTCAACAAAAACAAAACTTGCAACAAATCAAGAAACTTGTAGAGACAAAAATGGACATTCATCGCTTACCCCTTTCACCGTCGGCACGACACCCCTTTCATCGCCATCACGTGGCGTCGCCGGAAAAGGAGTGAGCTCCTTTCACCGCGTCGTCTTTCAACCACCGTTGCACTCTCTCTCAATCACCACATCCCTGTTCCTCTTTCTCTCTCCTGGAATACACACGCACACTCTCTCTCTTTGGGTATGAGAGAAACGGCACTGAAGAAGAAAGAAATTGAAAGAAAGGGAAGATGGAAATGGGAGAAGATGAGTTGATTGTGTGGGTTGAGAGAGAAAGAAGAGATATGGCAAGAGAGGAAGAAAGAAAGGGAATGAAAAGAAGAGAGAATCGATAGAGAGAGATGAGAGTGAAAGAGAGAGATGAGAGTGCAGAGAACGGAGAGAGTGAGAGAATGGCGAGGAGAGAGAAAGGAAAAAAATAAAATAAAGAGAGAGGGTTTTCCCACGACACAAGTTTTCTCTCTTGACACAAGTTATTTTTGATAAGACAATATCACATGGAGTGGCGGGAAGGAGCGATCAATATCACATGGGAATGACCTTGCACATAACTCAACAACCACTTGGATCATACGTGGCACACATGGCGGCGATCAATTGGGCGAAAAATTGGAGGGAACCACCGGAAATTGGCGCCAAGCATCTTTGAAGTGCCAGCGTGGAGAAGACCTCGAATGTAAATGTAAAGATTGTTATTTTTTCATATAAATAGGCATTATTGTTGCTTGTGATTTAGAGAATAGTTTCTTGATTAATTAATACATATAAAAATATGCAATATTAAATTCTCCAAAATCGACATTAATTAATGATAAATTCAATAAAATATAAACACATACTGTAGTAGAAAAACAGATTAATGGGCACATTATCAGCTAGTATTTTAAGAAGAAGGGTCGAGGAGATCTTATATATTTGATGTTACGCCTTGCTATTATGGAGGAATATCATGTGATCTTTTGCTCTTGTAATATGATATAAATAAATAAAGATTATGCCACTACTTTATTAGTGGATATGAAGTATATAACAATGCAAGAACTACATATATATAGAATTAGAACCATTAACCACCTTTATACCGGGCCTATAATCCTTACAGGAGTTGATATAAGGGAAAGAAGAAGTAAAGTCATGTGCGCGTTTACCATCGCAGTAACGGGAGGGACGAGCATGGTAACAAGGCTCTAATAAGAACTCTCTTTCACATGATGGAAAAGGGAGCTCATCATTTATTGGCTCGTAAAGAATCCATGCCCTGGAATTTCCCAAACCTCTAGCAACATAGCCAAAAGTAGACATGTATGTAGTCACCAACTCATCTGATAAACTTAGTAGATACATTTCAACCCAAGCCTTCATATTATGCTCATTATCATCAAACTTTTGACGCCTTTCACCACTTGGCTGAAAAACCTTTATTACTTCCCCAGTAATAGTTGATTTATTCATATACATAGCACGTAAATTCTCGCCGTACTCTGGAAATAAAGATGCAACAAGAACAGTCTTCACAGTCTGGTTGTTGCCACTAGAAGACACTGAACTTTGCAATGGAATACCTACTCGTGGATGTAGCTTATTCTGTATGGTGCAGTTTAAAACATGCTTCATAAATACTTGTTGTGGAATGTGACTCCAATCATACACTCTTATCTGGATGCCTATCTTTTCATCAGCTTTGGCCAAATGTGCTTGGTAGAAATTGTTGATTAGTGCCCATGCCTCGTTAGCAGGGTGAAAAAGATAGCGTCCCAGATGATGGAAAATTGTGTTTTTGTCTGGGAACATTTTGTTAAGTTCCTTGTGGAAAAGTGGGGTCATGAAAAGTGAAGGGGCAAAATACTGATTTGATTCTAAAATCAACACAGGAACCTTACCTAGAAGACCTTGACTATCATCACAGTGAAAGAATCTCTCTGGGTAACTTGGGTGAAATTTTAGATCCACAAATAGCGTTGATAGTATTGGCAAAGTAAAATCCCCATCAATGATGCTTTGAAAAGTTGTGACATTTTTAAAATGAGTGGTCTTTGGCAATAACCAAGTTGAATTCAAAAATGGCTCACAAAATAGGCCAAGCTTGTCTTTCTCAAATTTTACAATAAACACACGATTTGTGAGGAGAGCATAAAGAAATGTTGATGCCATGCTAAGTATTTGGTTCCCCAAACCATCAGTAGGTGACCAGAAAATGTAGTTACACAATGTAGTTGTTGCACTATTATTTTTAGACTCTGCAATCTTTCTCATGTCTCTATTGTAAGCTCTACTGTTAGGTCCACACTTTCTATGAAGTTTTCATAGTTGCGTAGTTTAGAAATCAAATATGGAGAAGGTTTCTGTGGAGAAGCTTTGCGGTATAAATGAGATTGTTGCCTACTTATACATGATGCCTTATCAAATCCAGAAACTAAAAGTTCATCAAGCAGTTTGTCTTTGTCACGAGGGATCCTAATGTGTTGAGGTAATTCATTTGTTGAACTTGTCAATGGGACACCTTTGGATCCTGAATGTTTAATAGTGAATATTATCATAGACACATTAGTAATTCTACTTAATAGTGTAAAAAGTGATTCTAAGGTTGTGTTTAGTTGAAGGAAAATGAAGATGGGAGATAGAATATTTTAATTTTTGTATGATTGGTTCAATTTTTAAGAGATGGAGAAAGAACCCCTCCTAGTTTTGTTTTGGTTTCACTTCAATAATATTGGGGAGATTTAGAGGGGGAGATGAAAGCTTAAATAAATTAAAAAATGACTTAAATATCATTATAAAAATATAATATGAAAAAATATAGATATATAAAAGTAAATTAATCCCTCATCTTCCCTCCCTTGTGAAGTAAATAATCAAAGGTTCTCATTCCCTCCTCTCCTCTAAACCAAATATAAAATTAGATCACTCACTCCCCCCCCCCCCCACCCCCTCCATTACAATCCTTACACTATTAAGTATTCATTTGAACCAAACTAATATTTCTAAATCCAAATAGATACTTTCGAATTGTAAAATGGTTTTTGGTACTTATGAATCATATTAACTAATATATCTGATAGGGCCGGCTCAACACATGTTGAAGCCTAAAGCAAAATTTAAGATAGACATTGCACTTTAAAAATACGAAAATGCAAAAAGTTCTAAGCATCTAGATTCGAACTTAGTCCCTACTAATGAAAAAATCCCGATCGACCATCAAGTTACAACGCAATTCATAATAAACATGAAAAAACATAATATATATTCATCATCTACTAGGGTTAATTTAATTTTTAGAGACACTTTGTTCTTTTTTTGGAGGCCCAAAGCCCTTGCTTTGGTTGCTTTGGCCTTGGGCGACCCTAATAATGATTAAAAAAATAGAGAAACTTGTGCACAAAAGGGTGTTATGTGCTTACTTTTGAAAATATTTCTTCCTTACGAGTTGTCGTGTGTTATATTCAGAACCCTTCCTCCTAATCCAAATCCATTAGTTGTAATGTTTTTGCTCCTATTACCATTGCTTTGGGAACTCCTCGAATAATCTGAAATTTGTGCTTGATACACTAAAGGTATCATGAATACTACAAATAAAGCTATGAGAGAAATACCAAGTTTCACAAAATTTAGTTCCACCTTGTCCTTCATAACTCTAGTTCTTTCACGAACCCTTTGAAATTAAAAACAATATACCAATTAACAAAGTCAAGAAGCATAATACATATAACAAACCTTAAAATAAATAAAAATGTTTTTTTTACAAAAATTTTAGACTGAGGGGTTGATGCCCCAATCAAATGCATGATTAAAAAGAATTTTTAGGTTAAAAGCCGACATCAGGTTTACCACCAAGAGAAAAGGGGAGAGGAAATTAAATCTTATAAAGAATAACTTGAATATATGATTATTCGAGATAGATTGAAATAGATAATAAAAGTTAATTAACTTTTTTTTCTTGAAGCAAAAGTTAATTAACTGTAACTCATTTTCTCTAAAAAGAGTCGTCTCAAACAATTTGGAGGAATCGTGCAAATCTTAAAAATTAGGATCCTAATTATTCATTTATAAAATAAATCACCAAAAATCAAACAACTTTTTTTAATTGTAAATAACATCTCAATTTCCTAATTTTTGTTCAATAACCATCCCTCTCTCTCTGACTGTGTTTCTGAGGTTGAGAAAACATGTAAAGAAAAAGAAAAATAAACATAAATCAAATTAAGGGAGCAAAAGAAAAGCAAATACCTGGGGAGAAAAATACTCATGTTTTGATCGAGGACTCCACCAAAACAATACTCTCTATAAAATATATGCAGAACTACTTCATGGAGAAGTGTTTATATATATATATATATATATATATATATATATATATATATATATATTGATTACCTTTGGCCAAAAAAAATCTATATTGATTACCTTCGGTAAAAAAAAAATCTATTTTGATTACCTTCCTTAAATACTCATTGAAAATTTTAATATCCTTATTGAGGTCAAAAACAAATATACTAGTATTCTGACCCATGTAACGACACATGTAAATCATTTTATTAAATAATTTCTATAGATATGTTTCTTATTAGATTAAGGATAAAAAATACCAACGTGAGTTGGTTCGAGTTTGAATTTTGAGTGTGACAAAAACTCTATTCGATAGGAGAACTAACCAAGTTTGCATACTCATCGACAAAGTTGATGGCTACAGGGCACCAATGACACAGTAAAAAAAGATTAATGATAAATTTGAAACTATCGTTCATTTAAAAAATGCACCCGTTATGAAGGGACTATATATATATATATATATATATAGAGAGAGAGATTTGTATCATCAAATTATCAAGATTTGTCAAATATTTTTAAAATGTGGTTCTTCCTAGAATAATTGACCTGTGCCATCCACGGGTTGAGTTAGGAGTGGGGTTCAAAGTGAAACAAAAGGAGAGTTTTGGGTTCATTAGTAAAATAAGGAGAGTTAGAGGACCAAATTGACCAACACTCACCGATAACCCATTATGCCCTCGGCTGAACCTTTGAGACAAATTAAATGAAAAACCCAAAATCCCACTTTAGACACAACAAACATTCAGTGAAAAAAAAAAAAAAAAAAAGAATAGAGGGAGGTTGAGAGGAGAGAGAGACACGAAGAGAGGGGAAGAATAGGGAAGAGGAAATCATAATTGCATATTATTTTTTGGTATTGATAATTGCATAATTTTGTAACGTTTACTAATCAATAGAATTCATCTTCATATTTCTAGCAACTTATAATTGCATATTAGAAGAGAATTAATTGCATATCAGAAGAGAACTAATATGGGAAAAAGTTATGACTAATCAATACAAATAATTATTGTCAAAAAAAATCAATACAAATAATTGCATAATATTTTTTGGTATTGATAATTGCAATTATTTGACAAATCATAATTATTTGGTATTGATAATTGCAATTATTTGACAAATCTTTTTTATTTGACAAACCAAAAAATATTATGCAATTATAATTTGTCAAATAAAAAAGATTTCATTACGTATAAAGTGATATGGAATGTATTAAAAGTTAGTTTAAAATTCAAAAGATATCCTTGATTGTAGGCTTCATACATCTTTGCAAATTTGGAATACTTTGACCATCAATATTATTGTAACGGTCAAAGAATTATAACTTGTCATAATAATTGATGAATTAACAAAATGTACACCACATGTTTTGCCTGTGTAATCAAAATAGTATTACATAGGTTTTTACAAATTAATGTTTTGTTTTAATTCAAATTTGAAAAAATACTGATATTGATTGTATATGACTGGATTGCCATGGAATTATATTAATGTACATGTAAGCCAATTTTTCATTAATCCTATATAAAAGGAGCATTGAGAATCATTCTCAATTGTATATTTTATAGATTAATCGACACATCAGAAAAGGAGCATTGAGAATTGTCATACCCTAATTTTGTCCGGCTTGAGTCAAAACCCTAATTTTCCCTAAAAAATAAATAAATAGAAGAAAAAAGCATCATGCATTGCATTTAGGTTTCTAAAAGTCATTTCAAAGCTTCTAAAATCATTTTTGAAGTTAGAATGCACTTCTTAGACAAATTAGGGTTTTCCAGTGCAAAAGGGCATTTTGGTCATTTTGCAAATAAGGGACAATTTCTCAGGACAAATCATTCAACATGCATTTTTAAGGTATTAGAGGTCATTCCTAGGGTGAAAAATCAGTTTTGAAGTGAAAATGTGCTCTGGGCAAAGAACTAGGGTTTTTAAAGTGAAAGGGCATTTTGGTCATTTCACAATAAAAACGGTCTGTTGTCCCAAATCCTTGAACAATCACCAATGATTTATTTGAGGGATATTTGTGCTCCATTGTGATTATTTTTGTGCGCAAGTATTAAACTTTTTGGCTTAAAAACCTAGTTTTTAGGTAGAAGGGTAAAATGGTCATTTCCTTTGAAGTGGGGTAAATAAATCAATTTTGGGATTGATGAGATCATAAAATTCAGAGCCCAATCATTGAATCATAGGATTTGGCCCAAAATGGCATGAACTAGAAGAATGATCTAGAAAAGGAATATTCTCTTTTTGAAATATCTTGTGTGGTACAATAGTACAATTTGCAATTCCACTCACTCTCCCACTCTCCCATTGCTGCGCACATCAGCCCCAATCCACCCCATTTTCATTTATTTTTATTGTTTGCAAATTGTACTAAATCATGGCCTTCCATTTAAATGTGAGATACAATCCCCACCCTTCATTTGAATCAAAATGGCACTTGTGTAATAAGCTTTATGGAAAAATACAATTTTGTAAATGAGCTTATCCTTCACACCTCCTTATGCTGCGCATATTCAGCTCCTCTCTCTCCCCATTTTGTGCTTGCCCTCAATCCATGTGACATTGCATCTTAACCATTGATTCAAAATTTATCTCAAATCCTATTGGTTTGCAAGAAGCACATTACCCTAATTACCCTTAAGTTTTCACTTCATATAAAACCCAAAAATAAGAACCTCTCACACACACTCTCATTTTACCCTAGCTAGCAATCTTTCCTCCTCTCTCCCCTCTCTAGGCCGAATTCCTCTCCTTCTCCTCCTCCATTTTCTTTTCAACTTTCATCCACCAAACCACCTCAAATCCACTCCATATTCATATATCCTTCCCTTTTCATCCTTGATTCCATTTTTACATCACTAAGGAGCTTGCTTTCCTCAAGTTTGCGTGACATTTGTTGGTGATTAGTGAAGATTATTGTTGATTTGTTCTTGATCTCCATTTTCCACTTTTTGCTAGTTATCTCTTGAGGTAAGCTTGTTATCTTGAGCATTTTTAATTTTTAGCATGTGAATCTCCCTTCTACTCCTCTTTCCTCTCTAAGAGGCTTAGAGGGTTCATTTCAAACACTATGTCAAGGACATTGGGAGCCTTGGGTGTTTGAAGTGAACCCTTGGCCTTGATGAGAGGGTTCTTGTGTTTTCAACCATGTTTTTGCATTTTTCACACTCATTTTGTCACCTTTTCATGCATAAAGAATTTTCATGTGATATATGCATCTTATTGTTCATGTCCTAACTTGCAAGTTTGAATTTTGTTTTGGACTTGAGGATGTAGGAGTTTCGGTTTTAGGCTTTAAGAGTTAGGGTTTTGCTTTCCTTTTACTCTTTGATTTTTGTGTAAATAAATGCTTAATGTGTTTAATCTGCATGATTTTGTTCTATGTGTTGGCTATGGGTTTTGGCATGAAAAAACTTGTTGTTTATGTTCATGTATGGTTTCGGCCATAAGGCCTTTTTGATGCTCATTTTGGTGCTAAAATTGTGTTGCTTGATCTTGTGTAGATGAGTATAATGGTGTTAATATGTTTTTAACCTTTTTACCACTCATTCTCATTTTTACCTTACCACTCATTAATATTTTACCAAAAGTAAAAACATGTTAACTTTTTACTTTACTATCTCATTAAATAATTACCATTCACCTCATGCATTTTTACTTTACTATTCATTAACTTTTTACTAAGAGTTTTTACTACTTGCCTATTTGCAAAAATACCCAAAATATTTCCATACTTTGCATTTCATCATTTGTGTCTACATGTTCATGCATTCATATATGTCTATATCTCTTGCATTCTCATACCCTCTTACATGTTCATGCATCCATTAATATCATGTTCTTGCATTCATCTACTTGTCTAATCATGCATTCAATAATGTCATGTCTTGCATTTATTATTGTATAATCATGCATTCATACACTTGCCTAATCATGTATTCAATAATGCTAGGCCTTGCATTACATAATAATATACTCATGCACCTACATGTTTGCTTAATCATGCATTCAATTGTTCATAACAACTTGTGAATGTTCTTCATGATTTGCCTTGCTTGTGCTCTCATTGTTGCCTCGGTTTTGACTTGAAAAAGATTTGTAATGATTCTACTTCTTTTCAAACTCAAATTTAAATGTTCTCAAATAAAAACCCTAAGGCATTTTCCTAAACAAATCATTAGCCATCACTCGAAGCCATTGCTTGTTTGATCGCTAATGAGGAGTTATTAGTGATAGTCACTCGAAGCCTATGCTTGTTTGACTATTATGAAAGCTCCCACACATTAATTAAACAACAAAAACCAATTCAAATTTCCTAAATGACATGAGTTATTAGTGGTAATTATCACTAAGGCTCACCACCTTTTTCAAAACAATTTTCAAGAAAAATAATAATACAATGTTGTCACTTGTAATCACTCGAAGCCATTGCTTGTTTGATTACCGGTTCCAACTCTCTTTTCTTTCGAGTTAATACCGAATGCCACTCGAAGCCTTTGCTTGTTTGGTGTTCGCGAACACTCGAGTCTCATTTCAAAAACTTCAAACCCTAAACCCCTAAGCCGTTTTCACACGCAAAGCGAGAACTACGTAGCTTTGATCCCTCATTCCGTGAGGGTACGTAGGACCGGGTTCATGTCCCGTCAAGCACCCTTTTCAAAAATCTTTGTTTTGTTCCGCTTTTCAAAGATGCCAAAAACATTTCTTCTTCCCCCGTTTTTAATAAAGCAATCTCTCAAAAGAAAGAAAAGAAAAGAAAAGAGGTAGAACAATATATTTCAAATCAAATATTTCAAAACCATATCAAGTTAATGGTTCCCTTTCGGTAGAGAAAGGGCGCGTGAAGTGCTAATACCTTCCCATGCGCAACCGACCCCGAACCTACATCTCTGTGTTTTCAAAAGACCACCCGTTTTCCAAAAAAGGTTTTTTCAATGTTTTCCTAAATAAATATTGGTGGCGGCTCTACTAATTTCACGTTGTCAAACTGAAAAGTCCAAACCGGATTTTTCGGGGCGCAACAAGAATCATTCTCAATTGTATATTTTATAGATGTAATTTGTTCTTCATATACAACGTTCAAAATATCTTTTTACAAACTAAGTCTTAATTGCTAAAAAACTTATTTAGAAATTGGAACAATATTATATAGACTATTCTTATTTAACATACCACTACATTATACAGTATTCAATTATAATTACATACACACTTTTCATTATTTAGTTTTTTTGTTTTATATTATTTTAAAGCAATTCCATTTTAAAAAATTTAAAGTGAGGTTGTATTCAGTGCATCGCATCGCACAGTTACATACTAGTTCTTAACATTTTTATATGAATAATGATCTTTATCATTAATCTTGCATTTTTATATGAAACGAATATTATGGTTAGAATTAAAAGCATGATTTGAACTTGAAATACATTTATTTATTTGAACTTGACAACATGTGAAGTCTACCAACATATGCTAAAACTACATCGGAACCTGCTTGACTACTTCAATGTATGGGATCTATAGTACCACACACTCGGGTTGAAGACATATCCAGGTGTCGACACGTATCGTATTAGACACCGACGACATCGACACTTCGATTTACTTACATTCCACGACCATACCGAGCATCACCATAGAGCCGCGGTATCAAAGGCAGAACATGAGGAACTGAGATTCGAGAGAGTCGTTCATGCTCGGCCTAGTCTTCTGCAGTCGGTCCCCATTTGGGGTATTCGGCCTATCTATCTTACCGTGGCATTCCTTTGTAACTGTCACTTCTATTGTGTAACGGATACTTTAATTATGTAACGGTCGGTAGTTAATGGCCATGAATGATTGTATACTATATATTTCGCCCAGAGAGGCTAATGAAAGGGTTGAGCAATTTTCCTACCTACGCGAGATTGTTCATTGTGTTCTTGATTACTTCATTCTCAGAAATAGTTGAGAACATTGGCGCCCACCGTGGGGCCTGGTAAAACTTTTCCTACGTCCCACTCTGCAAATTTTTATTGTTCATTGTCACTAGCATTATGGTGACCACAAGAAATGTAGGTAATGGTGGTGCTTCGTCTAGCACCGGGATCCCGAGATTGAGCGCACATTTGCTGCGGTCGTTCAAACACTGCAAGCCCAGAACGCAGACCAAGCCCATCAGAATGAAGAACAAGCCATCCGTGCTCAAGCTTTGGAAGCAAGGGAAGTGCAGCTGCAGGCCCAGCTCACCGAAATGAGACACTTCGCCCAGGTCATCGATGCAACCAGAACACCTTTGCGAGTGTTTCAACCATTCTCTCGCCGCCATCCAGCCGCTCGACTTCCCCACACTTGAGGGAGCCGTCCATTGCCACATATGATGGCACCGGGGATCCCCTTAGCCATGTCGGCGCCTTCCAAATGCAAATGATGATCGTGGGGAACCGACGCTATCAGTTGCAAAATGTTCGCCGGGACCTTAGTTGATGTAGCTCTGAACCAGAACGCTCGGTCACGAGCTTTGAAGATCTGGCCAGCCGCTTCGTGCAGCAATTATCGGCAAACAAGAAGAAGCGAATGCTAGCCGAGGACATGTTTGATGTGCGCCAAGAGCCGGGAGAGTCTCTGAAAGCCTACTTGGAGCGTTTCAACAAGTCGACGGTTCTGGTAGATGACCCTGATGAGCGATTTTTTGTAAAGGCATTTATGAAAGGTATTCGCAATGGAACTTTCAGTGAAGCCCTTTCCCTGTGGAAGCCACGAACTATGGATGAGATTAGAGTCCGGCAGAGAGAAACACATCGACGCAGATAGCGTAGCCCTCGGGAAGCATGAGAAGGACATGCAAGCACCACCTAGGCGTGTGATTTCACCAAGGCGTTCTCCACCCCTCCGGCATGCACCCTATGATCGGCGTGACAGAGGCGCACATGCAAAGTCAAAAGGGCGACGCACCCGTCCTCCAAACGCAGAAATAGCCTTCACACCTTTAAAGGCTAGGCCGTCGGTGATTCTAGATGAAGTACTTCATGAGGGATCGATACGCCGACTATCACCTTTCGTTGGCGTCATGGGTAAGAACGTAACTTCTTATTGCAGGTACCACCGGACCGAAGGACATGACACGGACAATTCTTTGGACTCTCAAACAGCAGATTGAGCAACTCATCCAGCGCGACCAACTTAAAAAGTATGTCAAAGCAGGAGGTGATGATGGGAAGCCGAAGGCAGTGGCCCCCCCAAAACTGATGACCCAGCAAACAAATACACAAGCCAAGAGAGCTGAAAGAGGCAAGCGCAGCGAGCACGAAATAGCAGAAAAAGGAAGAGTCAACACCATATCGGGCGGATTCTCTAGAGGGGGAGCTACATCCTCATCTCGCAGAAGATATGCCAGATCTATCTTGTCGGTTTCCTCTGCGGAAGCCACTTATGTTGTAACTAATGCGGAATACCCCGCGATTTCTTTCGATGCGCAGGATTTCGAAGGTGTGCGGCCTCACTCAGATGATCCGATAGTAATCTGTCACCACCAGCGGTTATTCAATAGCTCGGGTGCTGGTAGATGGAGGCAGCTCAGCAAACGTCATGTACTGGTCATGCTTCGAGGGTTTAAAATTACCGGTGGAAGCACTAAAGAGCTATCCTGGAACTCTGGTTGGATTTTCTGGTGAACAGGTTGAGGTCTGCGGATACATGGACCTCAGAACAACTTTCGGCGAGGGAGAATCGGCGAAAACTGTAACTCTGCGGTATATGATCGTTGATGCAGATTCGTCATACAACATAATAGTGGGAAGGCCAACACTTAATGCGCTGATGGCGGTGGTTTCTTATCCCCATCTGTGTTTGAAATATCCTCTTCCTAGTGGTAAGGTAGGTGTGGTAAGAGGTGATCAAGTTGTTGCAAGGAAGTGTTACGCAGAAAGCGCAAAAGTGAAGGCGATCCAAAGGAAGACCGGGCAGGGGGTTAGTTCCAATTGCAGTTTTCTAGACCTGGACCCTCGGTTATATGATCCGGCAAAGGAGGAGCAAAGGTTGAAACCGGTAGATACTTTGAAAGAGGTGGTGATAGGATCGGCCCAGCATCAGAAAACAAGGATTGGTACCACTCTCACGGCTGAGCTTGAGGATCAGTTGGTTAAATTCCTCTCCAGCCACACTCATGTATTTGCATGGTCCCCTCAAGATATGCCAGGTATTGATCCTAACTTCATCTGTCATCGGTTATCATTGAATTCGTCTATGATACCTGTAGCCCAGCGAAAGAGGAAACAGGGCGGTGAGAAATCTGAAGCTATACAGGAGGAAACAAAGAAGCTAGAGGCCGCACAATTCATAAAGGAGGTCAAGTATCCAACATGGTTGGCTAATCCGGTGATGGTCAAGAAATCCAACGGGAAATGGCGGATGTGTATAGACTACACAGATCTTAACAAAGCATGTACCAAAGATCCTTATCCTTTGCCGAGTATCGATGGGCTGGTGGATGGAGCTTCTGGTTATAAGCTCCTGAGCTTCATGGATGCATACCCCGGTTATAACCAAATCAAAATGAGCCCGTAAAAGATGAGAGAAAGCGGCATTCATGACCGCCAGGTACGTACAACTATTGCTACCGTGTAATGCCTTTCGGACTGAAAAATGAAGGTGCTACATATCAGCGTCTAATGGATAGAGTTTTTGAGGCGGAGATTGGGAAGTCTATTGAAGTATATGTGGATGATATGGTGGTTAAGTCGGAAACCGAGGAATCTCACCTAGCGAACCTCCAAAAAACTTTTCTACTGCTAGAAAAGCATGAATTGCGGTTGAATCCTGACAAGTGTTCTTTCGGAGTTCAAGCGGGGGAATTCCTAGGTTACGTGTTGACTCATAGAGGAATAGAGGCCAACCCGGCCAAGTGCCGAGCTATTAGAGAAGCCCGAAGTCCAACAAACGCAAAGGAGGTCCAAATTTTAGTTGGCCGAATAGTGGCACTTTCAAGATTCCTCGGTCAAGCAGCTGACAAAATACGACCTATGTTCCAATTGTTAAGGAAGAATGCCCAGTTCCAATGGTCGGCAGAGTGCGAAGAAGCATTGGAGGTGATAAAGGCATACCTAGCTGCGCCACCAATTCTAACCCCCCTACACCAGGGGCCGTTTTGTTATTGTATTTGTCTGTTACGGAACATGCAGGAAGTGCAGTCTTAGTCGAGGAGAGAGCTAAAGAGCAATGCCCTATTTACTATGTCAGCCGAATGTGGAGAGGTCCTGAGCAACGGTACCAAAAAATTGAAAAGGTAGCCTATGCAGTCACTTTGGCGACCAGGAAACTTCGGCAGTACTTCATGAGCCATTCAATAATTGTCAAGACAAATTTGCCTATTCGCCAAATACTTTCCAAGCCGGATATTGCTGGAAGAATGGTGGCCTGGTCGGTCGAGTTATCAGAATATGATATCAAGTACCAACATAGGGGAGCAATCAAGGCGCAAGCTTTAGCGATTTTGTGGTGGAGATAGCAGGAGGAGAGCGATCACCAAATCCCATTCGAATATTCTTTGGACTTTATCGGTTGATGGATCGCCTAACTTGAGAGGAGCGGAGCCGAGTCACATTGGACGGACGACAATGTACTTATAGAGCGATCCATCGCGGTTTGGTTTCAAGGCCAGCAACAATCAAGCAGAATACGAGGCCTTAATTGCTGGTATGAGCTTGGCGATAGATATCAGAGTGAAGCACCTCAAAGCTCGCAGCGATTCTCTGCTAGTCACCGGCCAGTCACGGGAGAGCGTTTGAAAGACTAAAGACGAAACGCTCACTAAATATTTGTCTAAGGGTGAAGAACTGAATGTGCCGGATGATGAGAAAAGAAAACTGGTGAAAGCAGCTACCAATTACACGATGATTGAGTCAGAGCTGTACAAAAGAGGTTTCTCTATGCCGCTCCTTAAATGTATCACAAACAGCAAAGCACAGGAAATACTCAAGGAGGTGCACGAAGGAGTGTGCAGCAGCCATGTTGGAGGCCAAGCACTAGCTTCAAAGATAGTGCGAGCAGGATATTACTGGCCCACAATGAAGAAAGATGCGGTATATTATGTCCGTCGATGTCACAAATGTCAGATGCATGCAAAAATTCCAAAAGCCCCTCCAACCAATCTACAATCAGTCTCCTCGGCTTGGCCGTTCGCTGTTTGGGGTGTCGACATCCTCGGTCCATTTCCACCGGCACCGGGTCAAATGAAATTCTTGTCGGTGGCTGTTGATTATTTCACAAAATGGATAGAGGCAGAGCCGGTGGCCACCATGTCAGCAGAAAGGGTAAAGAAGTTCTATTGGAAGAGAATCATATGCCGATTTGGGATTCCTGCAACCATTGTAACCGACAAACGAACGCAATTCACCTCTCGACCCAGAGTCGAGCTCTGCGAAGACTTGGAATATCTACCAAGCATTTACCTCGGTAGAACACCCTCAGACCAATGGGCAGGCAGAGGCTGCTAACAAGGTAGTATTGGTCGGGTTGAAGAAGAGATTGGAAGACTCCAAGGGAAATTGGGCCGAGGAATTGCCTTTAGTGTTATGGTCTTACAACACTACGCTGCAGTCTTCGACGGGGGAAACTCCTTTCCGACTGACATATGGCAGTGATGCGCTCATCCCAGTGGAAATACTGGAACCTAGCCCAAGGAGAATATTGACCACTACGGTATTCTGATCCAATGGCGCTCGAGTCAATCGGACCATGCTTCGTACAACTCCCTAGCTACTCACTAGACACTCCTTTTTGGGGTGAAAAGATCAAAAGCCCTTACTGAAAAAATGTTTTAAATTCAGGGGTATTTTGAGAATAAAGGGTGGTATGGTATGTCTAGTGAGTAGAGGGGGGTTGTACGAAGCATGGGCCTAACGTAAAGGGTTAGGGGTTTTCACTTTGGATTGGGCTAGTCAATGCTAACAATTCCTACTTGCACCCCCCTTCTTCACTCATAACAAAACACTAATAATAATTCAAGTAAAGCTATCAAGAACTTTGTTCTCATAATGAAATATGGTTTTGACCAAAATCATATCATTATTACTCCAACTTCCCGTAAATTTAAAGTCACTTAGGTTCACACCACCTATTCACTTGTTTGGTTCGCATCACACCACCGAGTTGCCATTGCCTTTTCATTTTTTCCTTCATATCTCTCCTAAAATCTAGCAAACTAATTATTATATTGAAAGTTGAAGCCTAATTATTATTATATTGAAAGATAAATCTACCTACTGCCATCAGATTGTACCTTTTAATTTTCCTTTTCTCTCTCTCTCTCTTCTCATTACTAAATAATAGGGAAGCTTGTGAAAGAATTAGAAGAAGAGTTCAAGAAGCGAGAATAATCTTGTTTAACTCGCATCTTTGAAGCTTATTTTGTTGTTTTTTATTAATAGAGTACCGATTAGTATATTGAAACGTACCATGAACCGAAATAGCGCATCAGAAGATGTATACCCCTCACATACCTAATTCTTCTAGAGTTGTGTACGCGCGTGCGGAACACGTATTTCACGCATCAAACGCATTGTGAACTAGGTGACAATGGTTTTACTCACGTTTAGGGATTTTGTATGTTGTTGGTGTGACTGGTTTAAATTGGTTTTCGAAACTCCAAGTTTCGTGAATTTTTGAGTCGTAAACGGTATTTTTTTGAAAATGTCGTGTTTTCAAAACTTAGAACGAAACAATTATTATTTGATTGTTGAATTGTTATGTTGGACTGAAATATGTTGATATAATATCTGTTTTGATGTTTGGAAAGCAACTGTTGATATAATATCTGTTGAATTGTTATGTTTTGACTGAAATATGTTTATATAATATGAGTTGAGTATTGTTCTCAAGAGGATTGAATATTTCAATTATCAATTCATGAGAAACTTTCATGTTGAATAAGATTGGAAAGCAAATCGTTGAAAGAGATATGAGATTGAGTACAGATAAATCCATTTTAAATTCTATCTACTTTGTATCCTAAATACATGCAAATTATGTTGAAAGGACTATATAAATCCACCTTTACTCTGGTTTTATCAGCTGGCTCCTAAATCATTGGATAGAGGCAGAAGAAATGAGATAATTGCCAAAATAAGGATAAAAAGAAAATGAATGGTTTCAACCAGATGATTTTTAATCACCATTGATGATTCTTAGAATCGTATATTGCAAAATCAACACAATAGGCACTAGTGTTGTAGGGGAAGTCCTCTTAATGGCTTCTAAAGTGATATTCCACTTTGGCTTAGAGTGTCGCTAATCACAGATTAAAACAAGTATATGTAGTCACTCAGGCTTGGCTTTAACTTGTTGGGCAACTTGGGTTTAATTTCTCCTTTTAAGCGATGGATATCTTTAATTTAGGTAACTTCAATCTTATACTAAATGATAAAGATCAAGATTGCCTCATACACTATGAAGCATCGGCACACACACGAACAGGAGGACACGAACTTACACAGACATGTAGACAATGATTTTAATTTGAAAAAAAGGTTGTTCTCAACTATTTCTGGGAATGAAATAATCAAGAACACAATGAACAATCTCGCGTAGGTAGGAAAATTGCTCAACCCTTTCATTAGCCTCTCTTGGTGAAATATATAGTATACAATCATTCATGGCCATTAACTACCGACCGTTACATAATTAAAGTATCCGTTACACAATAGAAGTGACAGTTACAAAGGAATGCCACGGTAAGATAGATAGGCCGAATACCCCAAATGGGGACCGACTGCAGAAGACTAGGCCGAGCATGAACGGCTCTCTCGAATCTCAGTCCCTCATGTTCTGCCTTTGATACCGCGGCTCTGTGGTGATGCTCGGTATGGTCGTGAACACAGTCCCTCGAGCGATGAATGTGGAATGTGAAGTCGCTTAAGATACGTCTGCTCGTCGGTTCCCGGCTCCTTTTGTGTTTGAGTAGAAACCGAACGCTGTTGTTGACGTTATCTGCTGCCTTTGACTGTCAGAAATGCCTTGACTCCCTTGGGAATTACGTTTGACTGCTGCGAGCGTTTCTGTGCGCTTCATTAATGTTCCTGTTTGTAACTTGCTCCCTTCCTTATCTATAAAAGGGATGGCTCCCATTCTTTATCTATAAAAGGATGCCATAGTTTTTTGTGCTTGTTACTTGCTTCCATTTCCTTGAATTCTGCTTTGTCTATGAATCATTTTTGTCGTTGCACGCTTCCCCTTTGGGCTCGCACACAATCTTAAAGTCCTCGGTGTTTTAAGATTGTTGGAGGCTCAAAGAGGAGTTGTGGACTTTCGGCATTTGTGGATATTCGTCAGCTGCGTTTGATCGCTGACCTTTGCTTGAGATTGTATGGAGAGCCCAAAGGTGGCTTTGTCTACGGGATGGGGTCGCCGCGGCCTGATGGTTGATTTCTCCTTCTCCAATGTAGAGGAATTTTCCATGAGGCCCAATGTTGGGAAATTTTTCCATGGACCACTCCCGCTAGACCGCTGCCGATTTCCCTGTCCCTCCTGGAGATCCCCCGCTTCTTCCGCTGGATCTACAGAAACTCTGCCGAGCGTAGATCTTCTCCCCTCTTCTGGTGGATCTACAGGAACTTTGCCGGGCATAGGCTTGCTCACTTGGCCGGATTCACCGCGGAATGTTCAAACTTTCTTAGTGGAGCTTCAGGGGGTTTGTTGACCGCGGATTATCACTCTGTATTGGGACCTGCAATTGTATTTGTAACTTTCGTTGGGCTCGGTTCTAGACCGGCCGTCTTTGTTAGTGAATCATGTATTATGAAAAACAGTGAGTATATGTTTATGAATGAAAATATGTATGCGTCCTGTTTATGAGAAGCGTTTTCCCGTTATCCTTTTATCTTTACCGGGTCTTCTGACTATACCGCGGCTATATATGACGTCATTATTGATGTGTGTACACGCGCTGTATGATGTGACCTTTGATATGGTTGTTAATGATATCTTGATCCTCTGGAACTGCGTCAACCACTCGTCGCGTTGTATGGCAGCCACGTGGCCTTACCCTATCCGTTGAAGTTGAAAAGCTTCGCACCTCCGCCGTTGATCATTGATACCTGAAAGGTTAATGTATTTGAAAATTTTGACGCCTATCACACTTCCCCACTTTCGCTCTCTTCCTTCCCGCTTGTTCAAACAACATTTTTGTTTGTGTTAGGACGCCGCTAACTCTTGCACCCTCTACGCTTTGAGTGATTGCACAATCTTCAGGTACGCCTATCTCCTTCATTCCTGATAGTATCTATTGCTTTTTCCCTTTTGTCTTTTGGTGAACTGCATAGCTTTCCTGTGAAATTTATTCATGGTTTCTATAATAAATATTAGTAGAGAGTGAGGAGAGGTTACTTCCCAAATTAGGTGTAGCAATTCTTCCTGCATTGGTGGGCAATGCTCACGCTTTTCGCTTAGATTGCATTAGGCAGGCGTGCGAGAATATGAACACCGTGTTTGCCTCTCGATGATGAACCATCTCGTTCCTGAGGGCAATTTCGCATCATTCTTCTATGGTGGAGTAGATGTTGAAGGCCATAACAATTATTCAGATAAAGATTGACTTAGAGGTATTGGATTCCCATTCTATATCTCGGTGGTGATGAATCATTGAACGAATTCGGTCATTCCTTTGTCATCCCGGTGATGAAGGCACTGCGAAGCTTGATTGAACCGGATGAAGCAAAGGTGTGATCGCCTCGAGGCCGAGGAAAACCCCTACACTTACATGTATACTACCTTATTTGAACATTTAGGTGTTAGAGTTCCCTTCTCTCGAATATTACCGAAGCGGTGCTCCGATTGCTAAATGTGGCTCCAACTCGAACTTCACCGAATGGTTGGGCTTACGTTCGGGCTTTTGAAATCATGTGCGAATGCTCGAATATGTCGGTTCATCGCGAGAAGTTTCTTCACTTTGTGCGTTCCTCGGTTAAGGATCCTCCTCGCTGGGTGTCTTTAGGAAACCATACTCGTAGGCCCTTCATGAAGGTATATAAAAGTAGCTATAAGTCTTTCAAAGATAGCTTCTTTAAATTTGGAAGTCGGACCTCGCGACCACTTTTTGCTATTGACGAGAATAATACCGAGTATTTCCCCCTTTATTGGACCTAACCCAAACAACAAATTTACAATTGAGAGGTGTAGTTTATCCCCGGCTGATCAGGAGGATGTGGACCAGATTTGGTCATACGTTCAGTCGGGTAATCACCCCTGGGCGTCCCAAATCATACAGAAAGTTGACGACTCTGCTGGACTTATAACATACCTAAGTAAATACTTTAACTTTGTGCATTCTATTCATAACGAGGTTTCATGATTTAATCTTATATTTGGTGTTTTTCTCAGAGGACTCTTGGTATGTCGACGCCGAGCGTGGAGGATAGACGGATTCGTGAAGAGCAAAAACGAAAGCAAGGGTATCACACCGATGTTGATACTACGAAGACTCCTGCCAAAGATGCTGCTGCTGAAAAAGAGAAAAGGAAATCCAGTTCCCACCGGTCTCCTCAGCTACCTCCTCCTAAAAAACCAAAGTCCGTACGTGATCCCCCAGTCTCTCCAGCTTCGGCAAAGGGTAAGTCTAAATCATTTGAATCCAATACTCCGGCTGACGTTGAGGACATGGAAGATGCATCCTGGCGGAAAGTTTTGGAAGTAAAGAGGGTAAAGGATGGGACGGCAAGTGGCTCCATGAAGACTGCTTGGGATGTGCGGTATCCACTGACAAAGGCCCTTAATCAGGTTTCCCTTCCTGGTGATGTAGCGGGGTGTAAGAGAAGATGGGGCGCAGAGCTTGGTAGCCATCAAGACTTATAGTCTTTGGACCTCTATGCTTGCTCATCATTTCGAGACTGCTTACGGGGAATTGATGGCTGAAGGAAGTAGTCATGTAGACCGGCTGAAGTCTGTGGAGAAGGACCTGAGTACCTGTCAGCAAGAGAAAAAGTCTCTGGAAGAGGACTTGAAGAAGTATGAGAATAACAAAAAGATAATGGATTTGAATAACAAAAGCTTGTCTGAGGCCAACGAGCAATTGAAGAAGGACTCGGCGATCAAAGAGCAGGAATTGTCTGGCTACAAGGAAAAGCTGATCGCGTCGTACAATGACCTGAAGAAAGCAAAAGGGTGTCATACCCCAATTTTGTCCAACTAGTTGAAAATAAAAAAATGTATTCTTGTAGACGCCCAATTTTAATGGGTATTTTTCTCGTTTTAAAAAAAAAGGGCTCAAAAATATGTTTCGTCGTGCTCATATATTATTTCTAATTGCTTATGCGCGATAGTTTTAACGAACTTGCATGTTTTATTCTCACGCACGTGTGTTAGTTCTAATTGCATACGAGCGTTTATTATTTGTTATTATTGTTGCTTATTTTATTTAGACAAGAATAAATAGGAAATAGAGAAAACAAAATTAGATTCATTATATTGTCTCTTGTATTACAATTTAGTGTCAAATGTATAAAAGAACAAAAGCTAAAAATATTAAAAAGATATTATTACAATTAGTTCAAATAAAACTAAAAAAAGGGGAAGAACCAATCTCTCTCTCCTCTTTGGCTGCAGCACCTCAACCCACCTTCTCCCACTTAGAGCTTGCTTCCAACACCTCTTTTATCCATCTCCAAAAAATTTCACAAAAATAACCATCTGCAACCACAACCCACGTAACCAAGCCTCGCAAACATGAAATAGGAAAACAAGGTATAAGCAAAGACAACAAATTCGTAAGAAAGCAGAATCATGAACTAGGAAATATGAAAGAGACTATTGAGAAGCTCCTTAGTCTGTATCCTCGACAGAGAAAAAAATTGAAGGTCTCTATATATAACAAACATTGAAACAGAGAAAAGAAAGAGGGATCGTTGGAATGAAAAAAGGAGAAACAGGAGAAAAAAACAAAGAAAAAAAAACCATTCTCACTCCACCTCAAACTGTAGAATTTAGAGAGTATTGATTTGGTAAACTTCTATATTCTTTCATTGATTGTAATAGATGGATACAATGTATTTATAATGCTTTGATTGATACTGATTGAATATCCTAATCGAACTACTAAGACTTAATGAGAATTAGTTATATACAAACTAATTGCAGAATCGCCTAACTAATTACAAACTATACAAAAACAACTATAGTAAAGCAGTAATACGAGAATAAGACTATACTTGTATTACATCCTTCACTCCCCCACAAGCTCGGAGGTGTGAAACACTCGAGTTTGTCTCTAAAGTAACAGAACATATTCTTTGTGGTGGTTTTGTTAGGATATCAAAGAACTTGAGCTTGAGCAGAATGTATTCCACAAGAAGAGATTTGTTCAAGACTTTCTCACGAACAAAGAAAATGTCTAATTCCATATGTTTAGTACGAGAATGAAGCACGAGATTGTGAGTTAGAGCCACTTTGTACTTTGATTATCACAGAAAATGACTGGGGTAGGCAGAGAAACTTGTAGTTCATGCAAGAAAGATTGGATCCATAAAACCTGCGCAAAGAACAAGGGCAAGGTGCGGTATTCAGCTTCAAAGAGAGGATTTAGCAACCAAGGTTTGTTTGCGAGACCACCATGAGATTAAATTGGGGCCTAAGAATACACAAGCACACGAGGTAGACCTTCGATCATCAATGTCCGATGCCCAATCAAAGATCACAAAAGGCACGGATAGAGAGAGGACGAGCAAAGCAGTAGCTTTAACAAATGTGAGACCTATGTCAATTGTACCTTTGAGGTACCTTAAAATCCTCTGCTTCTTTGCCCAATGCGATTGAAGAGGTTGTGTCATAAATTGGCACACTTTGTTGACAGCATAACCAAGCTCCGGCCTTGTAATGGTAGCATATTGAAGAGCACCAACAATGCTACGATATAAAACAGGATCTTCATATAGATCAGTACCATGTTTTGACAGTTTGAGGTTGGTAGGAAGAGGGGTGCTGATGCTTTTGCAATCATCCATACCAGCTTTGTGAATAATATCTCTAATGTATTTAGCTTGAGACAAGGCAATGCCACCTGTGGGAAGATGCTTGCACTCAATACCAAGGAAATAATCAAGTACACCCAAATGTTTCAAAGAGAATGCAGCATTTAATTTGTTGATGACAGAATGTACAAGGGCAGGGGATGAACCAGTAACCAGGATGTCATCCACATATATCAATACAAGGATGGATTGGCCACCACGTTTGTAAGTAAGGAGGGAGGCATCACATCTAGATTGGACAAACCCAAAGGAGATGAGAGCTTTAGTGAGACTCTCATACCAAGCCCTTGGGGCCTGTTTAAGTCCATAGATGGCTTTGTTGAGTTTGCAAACCATACTTTTGTCATTGTTGGAAAACCCCGGAGGTTGAGCCATGTACACATCATCATGAAGGGTGCCATTCAGGAAGCATTATGGACATCCCGTTGTTGTATAGTCCATCCAAAGGTGAGAGCAAGAGACAATACTGTTCTGACCGTGACTGGTTTTACAACAGGAGCAAAAGTTTCAGTGTAGTCTTGACCGTATTTCTGTGTGAAACCTTTAGCAACCAAACGAGCTTTGTATTTGTTGATACTTCCATCGAGATTTTGCTTGATTCGAATATCCATTTGCATCCTACAATAGTCTTCCTGGAGGTAATGATGTTAGCCGCCAAGTATTGTTAGACAAGAAAGCATTATACTCATCATGCATAGCCTTAGCCCAACATGGAGAGGATGGGGCTTGTTGAAAGGTAGAAGGTTGAAGTGGTGAGATTGATGCTAGGATAAAGGGGTGGTCCGAGGCTACGGGTCTTAGATCTAGTGAGCATGGAATGATGATTATGATTGGGTGGTGGTGATGGGGATTGTGGGGTGTTGAATGGAGCTATGGTGCTAGAGGCGGTGGAGGTAAAGGTGTTGAAGGAGGTGTGTTTAAGGGGCTGCAAAGTTGCATATATGGTGGTAGGAGTGTTATGAGGTGAGTGAGGTAGAGGAGGGATTGAGTGAGGATAGGTGTAGTGGACTGAATTGGGAGAGGATATTGTAGGGTTAACAAGATGCAATGTATTACGTGAATGATTGTGTGTGGTAGGTGTGTGATTAGTGTTAGTAGTGCTTAGCTTATGATTAAATGGAAATGCTTGTTCATTGAAGATGACATCTTTCGAAAGATATAAACGACCGACTTGTCAAGACATTTGTATGCTTTATGAGAGGAGGAATAACCTAAGAAAGTGCATTTGGATGATCTAAATTCAAGTTTATGATTGTTGTAAGGTCTAAGTAAAGGGTAACAAGCACAACCAAATGTACGAAGAAAGTGATAATTGGGAGGCTGTGGAAAAGCAATCGAGATGGAATAGAATGTGTGTGAAAGGGAAGGTAATCTGTTGATAAGAAAAACAAAGTGTATGGAATGCATGATCCCAAAAGTAATATGGAGAGAGGAGTGAGATAAAAGAGCTAGACCCATCTCAACAATATGCCTATGCTTCCTTTTCAACAACACCATTTTGGTGATGTGTGTGAGGTGCAATGACACGGTGAACAATGCCCAAATCAGCTAAGAAGGTCTTGAAGGGACGAAACTCTCCCCCCCAATCAGATTGAATAGCTTTGAGTTTTCTATTTAATTGAAGTTCAGCTAGAGACTTGAATTGTTTGAAAATGGTGAGAGTCTCAGACTTGTTTTTCAAAAAATAGATCCAGGTATACTTGCTGTATGCATCAACAAAGGATACATAATATTTGTATCCCATAGATGATTCCATAGCAGCAGGTCCCCATAAATCACAGTAAACTAGTTCTAGAGGTTCTGAGTAAACCGTAAGAGAAGTGGAAGAAGGAAGTTTGTGAGCTTTAGCTAAACAACAGTCAATACAAAAATCATTATCATTTCTTTTGAAAGAGGAAAGATTACAAATGGCAAGTACATTATTTAGAGTGGCTAAACTAGGATGCCCAAGGCGTTTGTGCCATTTAAAGAACATATTAGAACCAACAGTAGTAGAATTGATACTAGGTCTAGATTTACAAGAGAAACTAGAATTATTAGAAGCCAAAGATGCTGTCCGGAGAGGATACAGACCATCAGCAGTGAGGGGACCCTTGAGAAGCTCTTTGTTAGAATCCTGAGATTTCATAACATAAAAGTGAGGGTGGAATTGAACATAAGCATTATTATCATAGGCTAATCTACTAACAGAAATCAGGTTTTTATTAAGAGAAGGAACATGAAGTACATTGTTTAGGTGTAAACGTGTGTGAGGTTGCATAGGTGAGGGAAAAGAGTAATTGCTAATAGATTGGACTTGCAAACCTTGACCATTGCCTAAATAGACATGATCCAAATGTGATGGAGGTGGAGGTGCACCAGCTGGTGCAGGCATGTTGGTTACATGATGAGTGGCAGCAGTGTCCATAGGAGCAACATAAGATGGCATTATAGCAGGGAAGGCTGGTGTGGTGATGTGAGCTTGTGGGAGTTACAAAGACTCGAGCGATCCACGGGGAGCATTCTCGAGTAGTTGGCCCGAGATATTGGTAGGATTCCTTGTTGGAATTGAGACGGATTGAATGCAAAGATTGAATCGTGATAGCATTGCGCGAAGCCTCATGACCCATTTTGTAGCGGACCGACATCAAAAAGATACTCGCCACCGCCACGGCCGTTCCGCCACCGCGACGCGCCGCGCGCTCTCGGAGTTCCACCGCACGACACGGCCCGGGTCCACCGTTGATGACCTGAATTGGGATTGGAATTGGAATTAGGGTTCGTAAAATTGATTTGGGAATTATTTTGGGAATTAGGGTTCGCGTTCCCAATTGAATCAGAAATTGAGGTCGATTGAGTGAAATTGAGCGAAGCAACTTCTTCCTTGATTTGTTGCTTTGCAATCTTTTGCTCTTGCGCTAGAAGAAGAGCTTTAATCTCGTCCAAATCAAACCAAGAAATCTTGCTGTTAATAACCGTCGTGAGCGCATCATATTCAGCAGGCAAACCTTCCAAGATTACGTCAAGTTGATCTTGGGTGGTAACGCTCTCACCGATTGATAAAAGCGAATCAGATAAGAGTTTGATCTTGGCTAGAAACTCTGTAATGGAGGAATTCCCTTTCTTGGTAGTGCGAAGCTCGGTGCGTAACTGACGGGCCTGTGCCTTCGTCTTTGACTGGAACGTTTGATGAATTGAGTCCCAGAGTTGGTAAGTATACCTGCAACCAATTACGGAGGGAAGAATTTCAGGTGATAACGATGATTGAAGCCACGATAGCAAGAGTTGATCTTGCAGTTCCCATTGAACGTAGGCTGGGTTTTCTCGGTTATTGATTCATGCTCGCATCGGAAGAAATTGAGGAGGAATCTCCGGTGAGATGCAGTATCTGTGAAGACGATGAGCACGCAAGACTGGCTCTATCTGTTGTAACCAAACAAGGTAATTCTTTTCATTGAGTTTGGTTGTGATCTTGTAATTGAAACTTGATAGAGGAGTAGTAGAATTTGTGTTGTTTATTGCTGTTGATGAAACTACCGGTGAAGAACCACCGTGAGGGGACGCCATGATGGGCAGAGAGCGGAAGAGCGTGGAGGAGGATCAACCACGATGGTGGTGCCAGCCTCGTGATACCATGTAGAATTTAGAGAGTATTCAGATTTGGTAAACTTCTATATTCTTTCATTGATTGTAATAGATGGATACAACAGTATTTATAATGCTGATTGATACAGATTGAATATCCTAATCGAACTACTAAGACTTTAATGCAATTAGTTATATACAAACTAATTCTGCAACTGCCTAACTAATTACAGCTATACAAAAACAACTATAGTAAAACAGAATACAGAATAAGACTATACTTGTATTACATCCTTCACAAACCAACAACAACACTTCATCACTGAACCCCCTTTGAACAGCTCCTTTCCTTCATTCTCACACTCTAACTATGACTACCACCCATCAAATACAAACATCATATTAACCCACCAAAGACAAACATTCACAATATCTATCCAAAACTCACCCTCCATTATCCATTCACAGATTTTAAAAAAAATCAAGTAGGAGAAGAAGAATGAATCAAATGGTAAAATAGGAGATGGAACCTCTTCTTAAAAGCTTCAACTACCATCCATGGTGGACGTCATCCTCAACAACTAGCGACAACGACGCCGACGTCGTTCCTCCCCCACCGCCGCGAAACCCCCTCACGCCGTCGCCGGTGAACCACGCTAGCACCGCCAGCTTCCTTCCTCCGTTCGTTCGTCTCTCCTCCTCCCCCTCTCTGGTTCGCTCTCTCTCTCTCTCTTGTTTTCTTTTCAACCATTTTTGCATTTCTCCACTTTTCCTCCCCTCTGAGCAAATGGAAACGACGCTGGGTAATAAGGAAAACTAGGTTCCTATGGTTTACTTTCCCTTCTGTTTATATTATTTATATTATAAATCTCTTTTGACTTAAATCCTTTAATCCATCGTGACCTCTCCTTTCCCTGCTTCTATTTACCTATTCATTTTAATTTTAATTTTAATTTCACCATTATTTACCACACCATTTATTTTCTATTTTATTTTAACAACTAGATAAATTAAGAGAAGGCGATAGTTTGTTACACCCTCTGCTTTGATATCCATAACCCCTCCCCAATTTTGATTTTAGCTCTAAACATTGGTTTCTCCTATTAATATCCACACCCCCACGTTTTTGGTTACACCCTCCGCTTTTATATATATAAAAACTATTGTTAGTACTCCCAAATTTCGCTATCTCACATTCTCTCTTTAATCTTTCAAGCTCTTTTCAAATTAATGCAAGTTATTAGTGACTATCACCCAAAGCCTTGGCTTGTTTGATTGTAATGAACGCTATCAAGAGTTATTAGTAATGATCACTCAAAGCATTTGCTTGCTTGGTCATTATGAAAGCTCTTCCCTTTCCAAAATCATTTCAAAAACATTTTCATCTTCAAACTAGAACTACGTCGCTTTGATTCCCATTCGGGATACGTAGGAGCGAGCCACGTTCTCGTCAAGCGCAACAAATAAAAATCATTTTCATAAAGCAAACAAAAAGAATCATTTTCAAGCTCATTGTTGCTAGTGGCTAATCGTAACCTTTGTTCGCTCTAGCCATTGGTGGCAATGCCTTTTCCCAAAAGAACAATAAAGTGGTGATCACCCATAACCTCTGTTAGTTTGATCATTCGTGTCAATCGATCTTTCTTTCAAAAACTATTTTCAAAAGAACAAATAAAAACGATTTGCTACTAATAGTCGATCAGAACCTTTGTTCGTCTGACCAGTGGTAGTAACTCTCATTTTCAAGAGTACTTAGCGGTGGTTACCCATAACCTCTGTTAGTTTAATCATTCGCAGAGTACTCGTCATATTTCGAAAACTCACTAAAAAGATAAAAAAACAAAAACCTTTTCATGACAATCAAGAACTACGTAGCTTTGAATTCTCCATCGCACTAGGAGATACGTAGGAGCGAGAAGCCAATTCTCGTCAAGCGCCAAAAACAAAATTTTCATTAAGTTTTTCCCATTCATCTTCAAACAAGAAATAAATAGGCAAATCTAGATATTTTTCAAATCAAACGTAAAACCACACACTTAATTAAAGGTTCCCTCTCAGTAGAGAGGACGCGTGGGGTGCTAACACCTTCCCCGCACGTAATCGACCCCCGAACCCATATCTCTAGTTTTCGAAAGACCATCCGCCTTGTTCAAAGACCTTTTTTCAATGTTTTGGTCTTAAAATTAAAATATTGGTGGCGACTTCCAAATTTTTCCACGTTGTACATTGAGAAACCCAAACCAGATTTTTCGGGGTGCAACAAAGGGAAGCTACCGATTATGCTTCCTGTGTGGTGACAGAATTTGACCGCTGGTTTTACTTGGCTCTTGCTCAAGCACAAGTGCATTTTCCTGCCTTGGATCCTCAATTATTTGATCCTGACAACATTGTGGTCGACGGCCAAATTGTAGCTCCAATGCCTGATAACCAACCCTCGCCCCCTGCTACCGGAGTCGAGGGAAACAAAACTACCGCCCCCCGGACCTGGAAAGTTTAGATAGGGTATTGAATGATTTATCACCGATGGAGCGCTGATGATGGGGCCGTGGGTCATGTTGGCGTTGATGGAGAAGTGGCCGATGATTGTGAGAAGACTCATTCCGAGGGTCCCCATGTTTGATTTGCTTTCGTTTTAGACTTTGATGACCTGCAATTTGTAATTCGAGTATTTTGAAACTTTGTGTATTTTGGTACTTTACCTTTCGTTTTGATAATTTAAGCGACCTTTATTCCGCGGTAACTTGCGAACCTGTTTGTCTATACTTTGAAATATAGTGGTACGACGTATGCTCGCCTTGTGTTCTCACTAAACGACTCGTCTTTATTGCTCTTTTTTTATGACTTTATTTTTCTTCCACGTGACTTGCATCGCTGGGTTATGCTTCCCCCCCTGCACTATGGCAGAAGGAGGTTACGTGAAAGATCGTCCGGTTTATGCCGCGGGATGTTTTCACATCTACTGCGGTCTTGTTTTTGGTCCTCTTTGCCCGAAACTCGTTGATTTCTTGAGCAAACGCGATCCCTCGACTTGCTTTTCAGCGAGTCATGGTCGGTGTGTTGCTGTACAAAGAGGGTTTCTTCTCATGTCTCCGCGGCTTACTTTTTAGTTAACCGCCTCATAGTCATGTGAAGTGCCTCCAAGGGGTACACGAACTCGTCAGTTCGGACCAAACCTGGTAGGTCCTTTTGTCTTCGGTGCCCGGGGTCAACGTCGAGCCAACACTCGGTTCTTGCCGTTTCGGGACTTTGTTTTTCCGACGCATTCACGCTTGCTTGTATAAATTTATTATTGCAAATAGATTTGGTATTTCAAACATATTTGTAATCTTCGATTCTCTTTATTCAATAAGTAATAAAGACATTTGGGGAAGCTATAGGCTCCTAACAGTGACCCAGAAAGATAAAAGGATAACGGGAAAACGCTTCTCATAAACAGGACGCATACATATTTTCATTCATAAACATATACTCACTGTTTTTCATAATACATGATTCACTAACAAAGACGGCCGGTCTAGAACCGAGCCCAACGAAAGTTACAAATACAATTGCAGGTCCCAATACAGAGTGATAATCCGCGGTCAACAAACCCCCTGAAGCTCCACTAAGAAAGTTCGAACATTCCGCGGTGAATCCGGCCAAGTGAGCAAGCCTATGCCCGGCAAAGTTTCTGTAGATCCACCAGAAGAGGGGAGAAGATCTACGCTCGGCAGAGTTTCTGTAGATCCAGCGGAAGAAGCGGGGATCTCGTGAGGGACAGGAAATCGGCAGATGTCTAGCGGGAGTGGTCCATGGAAAAATTTCCCAACATTGGGCCTCATGGAAAATTCCTCTACATTGGAGAAGGAGAAATCAACCATCAGGCCGCGGCGACCCCATCCCGTAGACAAAGCCACCTTTGGGCTCTCCATACAATCTCAAGCAAAGGTCACTGATCAAACGCAGCGACGAATATCCACAAATGCCGAAAGTCCACAACTCCCTCTTTGAGCCCTCCAACAATCTTAAAACACTGAGGGACTTTAAGATTGTGTGCAGAGCCCAAAGGGGAAGCGGCAACCTGACAAAAATGATTCATAGACAGCAGCAATTCAAGGAAATGGAAGCAAGTAACAAGCACAAAAAACTATGGCATCCTTTTATAGATAAAGAATGGGAGCCATCCCTTTATAGATAAGGAAGGAGCAAGTTGCAAACAGAACATTAATGAAGCGCACGTAAACGCCGCGGCGATCAAACGTAATTCCTAAGGAGTCAAGGCATTTACGGATATCAAAAAGCAGATAACGTCAACAACAGCGTTCGGTTTCTACTCAAACACAAAAGGAGCCAGGAACCGACGAGCAGACGTATCTTAAGCGACTTCACATTCCACATTCATCGCTAGAGGGACTGTGTTCACGACCATACCGAGCATCACCACAGAGCCGCGGTATCAAAGGCAGAACATGAGGGACTGAGATTCGAGAGAGCCGTTCATGCTCGGCCTAGTCTTCTGCAGTCGGTCCCCATTTGGGGTATTCGGCCTATCTATCTTACCGTGGCATTCCTTTGTAACTGTCACTTCTATTGTGTAACGGATACTTTAATTATGTAACGGTCGGTAGTTAATGGCCATGAATGATTGTATACTATATATTTCACCAAGAGAGGCTAATGAAAGGGTTGAGCAATTTTCCTACCTACGCGAGATTGTTCATTGTGTTCTTGATTACTTCATTCCCAGAAATAGTTGAGAACAACTTCCTTTTTTTCAAATTAAAATCATTGTCTACATGTCTGTGTAAATTCGTGTCCGGTGTTCGTGTGTGTGCCGATGCTTCATAGTGTATGAGGCAATCTTGATCTTTTATCATTTAGTATAAGATTGAAGTTACCTAAATTAAAGATATCTGTCGCTTAAAAGGAGAAATTAAACCCAAGTTGCCCAACAAGTTAAAGCCAAGCCTGAGTGACTACATATACTTGTTTTAATCTGTGATTAGCGACACTCTAAGCCAAAGTGGAATATCACTTTAGAAGCCATTAAGAGGACTTCCCCTACAACACTAGTGCCTATTGTGTTGATTTTGCAATATACGATTCTAAGAATCATCAATGGTGATTAAAAATCATCTGGTTGAAACCATTCATTTTCTTTTTATCCTTATTTTGGCAATTATCTCATTTCTTCTGCCTCTATCCAATGATTTAGGAGCCAGCTGATAAAACCAGAGTAAAGGTGGATTTATATAGTCCTTTCAACATAATTTGCATGTATTTAGGATACAAAGTAGATAGAATTTAAAATGGATTTATCTGTACTCAATCTCATATCTCTTTCAACAGTTGCTTTCCAATCTTATTCAACATGAAAGTTTCTTCATGAATTGATAATTGAAATATTCAATCCTCTTGAGAACAATACTCAACTCATATTATATAAACATATTTCAGTCAAAACATAACAATTCAACAGATATTATATCAACAGTTGCTTTCCAAACATCAAAACAGATATTATATCAACATATTTCAGTCCAACATAACAATTCAACAATCAAATAATAATTGTTTCGTTCTAAGTTTTGAAAACACGACATTTTCAAAAAAATCGCATTTACGACTAAAAATTCACTTAAACTTGGAGTTTGAAAACCAATTTAAACCAGTCACACCAACAACATACAAAATCCCTAAACGTGAGTAAAACCATTGTCACCTAGTTCACAATGCGTTTTGGTACGTGGTACAGGTTCTGGTACGCGGTACGCAACTCTAGAAGAATTAGGTATGTGAGGGTATACATCTTGATGCACGCCATGGTACGTTTCAATATACTAATCGGTACTCTATTAATAAAAACAACAAAATAAGCTTCAAAGATGCAGTTAAACAAGATTATTCTCGCTTCTTGAACTCTTCTTCTAATTCTTTCACAAGCTTCCCTATTATTTAGTAAAGAAGAGAGAGAGAGAGAGAGAAAGGAAAATTAAAAGGTACAATACTCGATGGCACCGTGAGGTAGATTTATCTTTCAATATAATAATAATTAGGCTTCAACTTTCAATATAATAATTAGTTTGCTAGATTTTAGGAGAGATATGAAGGAAAAAATGAAAAGGCAATGGCAACTCGGTGGTGTGATGCGAACCAGCAAGTGAATAGGTGGTGTGAACCTAAGTGACTTTAAATTTCTGGGAAGTTGGAGTAATTTTAATGATATGATTTTGGTCAAAACCATCTTTCATTATGAGAACAAAGTTCTTGATAGCTTTACTTGTTCCCTTAAGCTTGAATACACTTCAAACTCTTGAACTTGACAATGCAAGTTACCCAACCCTTGTATGAGTGTTCTCCAGCAACAATTAATCAACATCTAACTTCAGATTGAGTCCAACCCCGTACATGCAAGCTCCTTGAGTTGTGCTTTCCACTCGATTTCTATGAAGAGTTTTGGCCTTTTGGGGAAATGAGATTTATAGTTTTGAAGATGAACTAAGCTCAAATGGAGGTAAATGAAGAAGAATATCTAACATGCACAAACTCTAGAACACCAAAATCCCATCTTTCTCAGCTCCTACTTACTCCTCTCTTTAGCGCTTTCTCACTCTCACTCTAACTTGAGAGTGCTCTGTTTTTGTTTCTAAGTTTGAAATGAAGGTTTTAGTGGAGTTTTGGTGGGTATTTCAGCTGATGATAACGTAAGGCCCATGCTTCGTACAACTCCCTAGCTACTCACTAGACACTCCTTTTTGGGGTGAAAAGATCAAAAGCCCTTACTGAAAAAATGTTTTAAATTCAGGGGTATTTTGAGAATAAAGGGTGGTATGGTAGTCAATGCTAACAATTCCTACTTGCACCCCCCTTCTTCACTCATAGCTTAGCAATTATATATTGCTTTCGCGACAATCACATATCCTCGACTAGACTTATTATTTACTCGAAATAATAAATCGCTAGTTAATTTCATAAATCGAAATTAACGAAACTAGGGATGTTACACTCCGTACAAGATCTAATGGTTCCTGGCCACCCACTATATAGTATATAAAGGGACCTAACACTGACAAGGTAATTCTTCTGACCATTCGTAATTCCTGCCTTTTTACTCACACCACTGACTTGGGCGTCGGAGTGCAATTGCAGGTACACCCAGACGAGCTGCTGAGGGCGATCTACAAGCACAAGTTTGTCTTCAGCTCTTCCCCACGGACGGTCTACTTTAGAATTCTTCGTGGTTTAATGAAATTGCAACCAAAGTTTAATTATAGGAAAACATTGATATTTCCCTTTAAGTTGGATAATGGTCTTTGAGATCAAATTTGAATTCTGGAGTCTATTATGCGTGAGAAATGTATTAGCACCCCATGATATTTTTCATAATGAAGGTTACATTTTAATTAATTGTGCAAACAAATATTAATTTGAAAAACTATTTATTTTACCCTTTTTATTATAAATTAAAAATAGAATGAATTAGAAAAGACTCAAAAAAAAATTATTAGTGCAATTGATAGATGTGAACTCCCCTCTGCCCATGCGTATCTCCCGGTAGAGAATCAAATTCAACGTAGTTCTTGGTAGAAAAAATTTTCTATTTAAGATTTATTGTTTTAAGAAAAAAAAATTAAAATAACTTAGATAGTTCTTTAGAAAACACAATGGATGGTTAAATAATAAGAGGGTTGTTGTTAGCTTGAGCCTAATTTTTATTGTGATACATGAATCAAATAAAGACCCTTAGACAATGTTGATAGAAAGCCCACACTTGGAGCAGAGGAGGGATTGTATAAATCAAAGATGGCGGTGTGTACAAATGTAAAAGACTCGAAGGGGAAAAATAAACAATCGTTCCCAAAAAGCTGCTAGAGTTTTGGTTCCCAACTAGGGTTTAGTCGCCGCCATTTGGACTTAGTTGCCTTAGAGGTTCGTAAGAGCTCATCAAGGCTGGTCACCGTCAGCATTATCAGTTACCATTCTTGCAATGTCTAGTGTAATCTAATCAAACATCTAAGGGTGGGAATAGGTCAGGCCGCCTACTAGGAACCTACGGCCCGACCTACACATGCACTCCAAGTCGGAATGATTTTTTTAAATAGAC
This sequence comes from Oxytropis ochrocephala, assembly GCA_020916435.1. NCBI lineage: Eukaryota > Viridiplantae > Streptophyta > Magnoliopsida > Fabales > Fabaceae > Oxytropis > Oxytropis ochrocephala. The sequence continues at coordinate 12,712,599 of CM037094.1, read as the reverse complement.
AAGGCAAAGGATTTTTAAAAGCCTATTTAGCTAAAAAAGATCAGGCCTCAGGCCATCGGAAAAGTCTTTTCACCCATCCTACTAGTACTCCAAATCAAGCACGCTTAACTATGGAGTTCTTATGGGAAGGGCTCCCTAAAAGAATATGCATCTTGTTGGTATAGGTAGTCCAAATTAATACTTTTAAGCCTTCCTTCAATTGTACAGTCCCATACCGCATGACCTCGGGATCCCCTCTCATTCCGGTGTGTATTCGGTGTATTCTCGTGCCCCTTCGTTGGAAGCTGCCAGGAGCCGCTCTTTGTCTGTCCCAATCTTTGGGCACCGGGGAGCACTCCCCGCCCTTGTCAGTTCTGGATGTCACAGTAGACTCCTACATTACGTGAGGTTGTCCTTGGCTTTTGTTTATTGTAATGGATCTTTAGGGTAGCTAAAGGCGGTGGATAGTGGATCTTTAGGGTAGCTAAGGCGTTGGATAGTGAATCTTTTTTTGGGTTATAAGGCAGGTGATGATATTCTTTATTCTATTGTGTAATTTGCGGATGACCCTATTTTTTTTTGGGTAATGCTACTTAGGATAATCTATTGAGTATCAAATCCATCCTTAGAGGTTTCAAACTAGTCTCAGGTTTGAAAGTTAATTTCCATAAATAAGGTTGCTTGGTATTAATGTGTTAGAAGAGTTTTTGAGTTATGCATCGACATTTCTACATTGTCGTGCGGAAACTACGCCTTTTAAATTTGGGTATTAGGTGAGAGCCAATCATAGGTGAGTGCAACTTGGAAGCCGCTTATTGATATGCTTTGCAATATGCTAGAATCTTGGAAGGGGAGCAACCTATCTATGGGAGGCTGTGTAACTCTTATCAACTTTGTCATGAATAGCATCCCTCTCTATTTTTTCTCCTTTTATAAGGCGCCGAAGAGTGATTAATTCTATGATCAAGATTCGAAGAGAATTTCTGTGGGGGATTAAATATGATGGTTGGGTGGCATGGGACAAGGTTTTCAAGCCAAAGAAGGAAGGTGGTCTTGGAATAAAGAATCTTGAGCTTTTTAATATTTCTCTTCTATCTAAATGGAAGTGGTGGTTTTTAGTGGATTAGAATGCTAGTTGGAGGAGGATTTTAACTCTGTAGATATGGAGACATTACTTCTTTCTTTGATCAAATGATGGGTGGGAAGAAGGATTCTCTATGGTGATAGGACCTTCTTATCGTAGGCGAGGATGTGATTAAAAAGGGTGGTTTAACGATTGTGTTAGGTGTGGCTTGAGAGATGGTGAGGGTGAATTTTTGGAAACATCATTGGATAGAAAAGCTAGCCACTAGTGGAAAATATGGATTTTACATTAGCAATTAATAACGGTTCACACTATAACCGATATGAAAAAGAGGCGGTGGCATTTTTGAAATTATGAGCAAATTATCTATATCGGTTCTGTTCTAACCGATATGGAAACTCTATTTTACTCTAATCCATATCGGCTCCTATTCAAATCGATATGGAAACTCGATTTTACCCTTAAAATTTTATTCACCCACGCTCGATCGTTCTCGCTACTGGAACCAAATCACGCTTCATCTTCCTTCAACGCCTCTCTCATGAAAACCCTAGCCTTGAAACCCACCAAAACGAAGGAGAAAACGACGGCGAAGAAGAGGAAGAAGAGAGAGCGATGGCGAGAGGAAGAAGAAGAAGAGGAACGAGCGGCGAAGAGGAAGCGATTACGAAGGAGAAAGCGAAGGAGAAGAGGAAGCTCTTGGGTTTCATCGGCCGTTGTTCTTTGAAATCGAAGAATAAAACGAAGGAGAAGAGGAAAACGAAGGAGAAAACGAAGGTCTTCGTGAAAGCTTCATGTTTGGTAAAATTGGAGCTTCTGGTTTAAAGAATCACAAAAGGTAAGTCTTCTAATATTGTTTATTTGAGCTATTGTGAAAGTTTCTCTGTAAATTTGTTATTTATTTCGTGAATGTCATGAACTGTGGGGTTTTGGTGGGGTATTGGTGGGGTTTTGTGTTGTTTCTCTGATTTGTGTTGTTCTTTGGTGCTGAAATATACTATTGGTGATGTAATATAGTATTTGTATGTGGGGTATTGATCTTTGAAAGATACTCTTTGTATGTGGGGTTTACGGTTTTGTGGTCCCAACATTTTATATTCCTTCGATTGAGTATCTTGAATGACTTTTTCCAATTGAAAATCAATTTCAATGCAATCGCATACATAATATAGTTTTATTCATCATATCTTTGCGAGATGCCTAGTTGAAATACAAAATGGATCCGGTATTTAACATTCCTACCAGACACAATTTTGATTTGAAGTAGCTTTCAGGTGAAAAAGATAAGAATTGACCAACTGAAACAAATGAACTGGAATAGGATAATGACCTTCTATAGTTGCAACAATAAAAATATTTGTGTACTTCCAATTTTGTTTCCTTATTTTTATTCTCTTGTATTCTCTTGTATATAGTTTTATTCTTTATTTTTATTTTTATTTCAATTTTCAACTTCAACCTTCCAAAATGAAATACTGAATGTCTTTGTTAAATTATGTTGAACCACCAATTATTAATTTTCAAAGTGGTTTGTGGTCCTCACTACATACTAGGAAACTTCACTTTTCATATTGAGTTGAATTATTTGACATAAAAAGTACACTTTCTGTTGAGCCTTTTAATGAGAAGGCATGCATCTATTTGGAGACCACCATATTCATGTCTTTCCAAGTTTGACTCTGTTATTTGTTTGTCCATGTGGCACCTTCATTGGTTGGTATTACTTATATAAGCCAGTCAGTGGCGACATGATAATCCTTTTTTGCATGCAAATTTGAAATTTACATTATTCTTATTAGGTTCTCAACTCTACTCCAAGCCATGTTTTAACTCAAAGGCCCTGATGATACTTAATTTGTTACACTTCACATGTCAATGCACGTTCCTTCATGAAAACTTTCTAATTTTGACTTTTGCCTCGTGCTTTAATAGATATTCATCAATCTATTACCGATTTGTTTTTGTTGCTTCTTGCTTTATGATCATCTGAGCATTATGAGTTAGTCTTTTTTTGTTGACTAACCTTTATGCTAGGTGATGGCTGGTCGTTTTTCTTTGCTTTAGTTTTTTGTCTCAAAACCCTGTTATTCTTCTTTGGTGCTAGTTCATATTCTTAGCTAATTTTTTAAAGTATCCTTTTTCATCCCTTTTGTTTATTTTTGGTATTTGTATTGGGGGATTTTTGGGTAAGAAAAGAATTATCTTTGTTATGTAAAAAAGAAAAGATTTATACCTCATTATGTCCATTTTTGGTTCATTTTAGGATTTTGGAAGCTTTCCCTGTTACACTTGGAAGGGTGCCTTTATCTGAAATTTGAGCAAATCCTATATTGTTGTATTGAAGCAAGCATTTCTGAATAGGAGCTCTGCGAGTATTTCTCAAGCTTAGAGAACTCATTTGTGCGTTTGGAAGAGTGTGTCTTTAAACAAGTGAGTCCTCTTACCCACTTAACCTTGAATAATGTTAGAAGTTAATGAATCTTGTATGTGTGTCTTCAAACAAGTGAGTCATCTCCTTGATGTTGTTAAGAATGCAAGGACATTGGGAAAGTTACATTTCTTAGATAATTTGAGAGTATGATTGCATCATGTCCTTTCTAAGTTATATAGCTAAAACTGGGAGAATAAAAGATAATTTGATTTTGAAATTTGCATATACAATGAAATAAGTGTGACAACATGTTAAATTGGTTACCATCAGGATCATGGAAGAATAATTGATCAACAACATGGATTAAATCGCTCCTATACTCTACCCTTCACATAGTCTATCTTCAATTGGTTTTATCTGTTGTCACTGCTGTTGTGCGTTCTCTCTAGCTGGATCAATACTAGCCGCCTAAGTAGTTATGGATCGTAGTTGGATCAATACTAGTCGTCTAAGTGATGAGTATGAGAAGGGCGTGGAAGAGTTTCTAGAATTTGCTAAAAGAAGTTGTCCAAAAAATAAGAAAAATTTTGTTTGTCCTTGTGTTAGTTGTAAGTTTTATTGTCCTTGTGTCAATTGTTTGAATAATGACAAACTAGTTCTTACGGACATTCTCGATCATCTTCGTTGTGATGGCTTTAACAAGAGTTATACAAGGTGGATATGGCACGGTGAATCCTCAAGAATACCAAGCGCATCCCAGAGAGATGAGGTTAATGCCGATATGAATGATCGACTAGAAGATATGTATGATTCTTTGTGCGGCGACAATGTAGAGTCGTTGTATCCGGGGTGAACCAAATTTACACAGTTGTCTGCCGTGTTAAAATTGGTCAACCTAAAGGCAAGAAAGCGGGTGGTGATACAAGTTTCACTGAATTTCTTGAGTTCTTTGAAAGACATGCTTCGTAAGGTAACACATTGCGGGCCAGTTGGTATGAGAAAGTAAAAAGATATTGTGTCCTATGGGTATGGAGTATAAAAAAATACATGCATGTCCTAAAGATTGCATATTGTATAGGAAAGAATTTAAAAATAAGCACTCATGTCCTACTTGTGGGACATCACGCTACAAAGCGAAGGATGACGATTCTAGTTGTGATGTGACCTCAAAGGGTTCTCCAGCAAAAGTGTTATGGTATCTTCCAATAATTCAAAGATTCAAGCGATTGTTTGCTAATGCAAATGACTCAAAGAACATTAGGTGGCATTGGATGAGCGAATATGTGACTGGACGACTTTCGCCATCCAAAGTGACTCATTGCAATGGAAGAAAATTGATTGTTTGTTTTAGAATTCGGCAATGAGCCAAGAAACCTTAGACTTGGACTTGCTACAGATGGAATGAATCCTTACGGTAACTTAAGTAGTAATCATAGTTCATGGCCCGTTCTGTTGATAATTTACAATTTATCCCCTTGGTTGTGCATGAAGCGCAAATACATGATGTTATCTATGATGATTTCCGGCCCCAAAAAACCGAGTGGAATGACATAGATGTCTACCTAAGTCGCTTGATTGAAGATTTGGGAAAGCTATGGGAGGAAGGAGTTGATGTGTTTGACGGATATAGAAATGAGTATTTCAAGTTGCGTGCCATGTTATTTTGTACAATCAATGACTTTCCAGCATATGGGAACTTGTCTGGGTATAGTGTTAAGGGGCATACAGCATGCCCTATCTGTGAAGAAAACACATGTTATCATCAGCTACAACATGGAAGGAAAACTGTTTACTTTGGACATCGAAGATTTCTAAGACATAATCATCAGTATCGGAAGTTGAAAAAAGCTTTTAATGGACATCAAGAGAATGAAGTTGCTCCAAAAGCCTTAACTGGAGAAGAAGTTTATCAACGAGTTAAGGACATCAAGGTTATATTTGGAAATCGCAAAAACAATCAAATGAGAAAAAAAAAATGGAAGAAGCGGTCAGTGTTCTTTGATCTTCCATACTGGTCCAAACTTGATGTTAGACATTGTATTGACGTCATGCACGTGGAAAAAAATGTATGTGATAGTGTTATCGGAACGCTTCTCAACATTCAGGGAAAGACAAAGGATGGTGTGAATGCTCGATTAGATTTGGTTGTGATGGGTATTAGAGAGCAGTTAACTCCGGAACAAAGAGGTAAATCCACCTATCTTCCCCCGGCATGTCATACATTGTCCAAAAAAGAGAAAACAAGTTTTTGTCAGTGTTTACGGGGTGTCAAAGTACCACATGGTTACTCCTCAAATGTCAAGAGTCTTGTCTCGATGAAGGATCTCAAATTAGTTGGTCTAAAGTCTCATGATTGTCATGTCTTAATGCAACAACTTCTACCAGTGGCTATTCGTGACATTTTGCCTAAAAAAGTTCGTCATGTCATAACTAGATTGTGCCTATTCTTCAATGCTATTTGTAGCAAAGTCATTGACCCTTTGAAGTTGGATGACTTGGAAAATGAGGCTGCCATTATATTGTGCCAATTGGAGATGTATTTTCCTCCTTCTTTTTTTGACATCATGGTTCACTTAATTGTTCACACAGTGAGGAAATTAGATTGTGTGGTCTGTTTATTTAAGGTGGATGTACCCGGTTGAGCGATATATGAAAATATTGAAAGGGTATGTGAAGAACCAATATCGTCCTGAAGCATCTATCATTCGAGAGGTACGCTATGAAGAAGCTATTGAGTTTTGTTCAGATTACATGTCTAACGTGGATCCTATAGGGATTCCTAAGTCTCATCATGAGGAAGATTTGGGAGGAAAGGGTACACGAGGTTTTGATATTAAGAGCATGAGTCGAGGCGAGAAGTTCTTCGGGCACATATGTATATATTGAATAACACCGGTGAGGTTCAACCTTACTTATCTACTCATAAAAGCATTGTCAAGGAGAAGTATCCTTGAATGATGAGAAAAAGATAAGTTGATTGAGCATAACAAGACTTTCCTAAATTGGTTTCAAGAGCAAATCATTAATGCTGATAGTGTTTCTGAAACATTAGAATGGCTAGCACATGGGCCTAACTTTGATATCATATGTTGGAGTGGATACGATATCAATAAGTTTTCATTTTATACAAAGTCCCAAGATGACAAGAGTTCCATGCAAAGCAGATTGGGGTTATGGTTTGGTATTGAATCCATGCACTTTCTAGTTCAAAGGATAAAAAACCCATCACGGCATCCATATCTTATTTTGGAGTCATTGAAGAGATTTGGGAGGTTGATTACACTAAATTTACTGTGCCCGTTTTTAAATGCAAGTGGGTAGTATGTGATGGTGTAAAATTGATGAATTAGGATGTACATTGGTGGACCTTAACAAGGTAGCTCATAAAGAGGTGCCTTTTATCATGGCATCTCATGCGAAACAAGTGTTTTATGTTAGTGATCCTTCTAGCCAAAGATGGTCTGTGGTTCTCCAAGGAAAAAACATACATGCTAATGATCAAGACCAAGATTCAACTCTTGATATTCCCGAGACTCCTTTCTTATCATGGATGCCTATTTTCAATGATGAAAGTGAATTGGACGATGTTCATGCAACTCGTGATGATCATCAGGAAGGGATATGGGAATAGACAATAAGTTAAGTTTGTTTCGCTCTACCATTTCAAAGGTTCTTTATCTTTCTTGTTTCTTTATATAATTAGACATTAAGCTAAACTTTTGATTATATGTCTTGTATCAAAGATGACAATCTTTTTATTCTCCTTATAGTCTTTGTCCATTTGATATTTGTTATTTATTTTTATCTCTTTGTGGTTATACTTTCTTGTTTTTTGTTAAAAGCAGACCCATGGATGACCGATCGAACATCTCTCCAAGGAAAGAGAGAGGGTAGGCGTGCTACAAGGTTAAAGAATTCAACCCGTGATCGTGTTGGTGTTCAAAGGCGCATGATTCAATTTGATGAAGTGGTCGGCAAGGCTATTGGGCCAAATTCGAGAAAGTTCAACGATTTCATAGGCGTTCTAGCTCGAAACAAAGTGGTATCTTGGTAATGGATTGGAAAGATATTGATGAAAAGAGTTAAAGATAGGATGTGAGGAGACTATCATGGTATTTCACTATTACACTCTATGTTTTTATCTATTGTGTTTAACTATTTTATTAAGTCTTTCATTTTGTTTTGTAATGTAGAGCACATTTGATGTTCCAAATACTGAATTTGTGAAGAATAAAGTGATTCGATATGCGGGTGACCTTTGGAAGGCTTTTAAAACACAACTCACTAGCCAATATGTATTTGGAAAAAAAAAAGGACAAATCTCCTTGTGAGACGTATCCGTTCATTGATGAGGATACGTGGAAGCAGTTTGTTGAGTCTCGATTAACACCCACATTTCAAGTTAGTTGGAAAGGAATTATAGTTTACCAAATATATTTATTTTTATTGAATTTGTTTGTATTTATTTGTATGTTATTATTGATAATAGGAGAAAAGGAAAAAGGGACAAGAAGTTCAGTCAAATAATCTCTACCCCCACACATTGTCTCGTGGGGGTTATCATTTGCTTCGTGGAAAGATGGTGAAAGAAAGGAGAAAGAATTTGAAGAAGCGTCCCAATCTGATCCTTCACAAGTTGTCGATCCTCCATCATCACCTAAACGCCATGAATTATGGAAAGAGAGCCAGACAAAGGCGAACTAGTGATTATACATCTAAAAAAGGACGCATTATTGCTGAAAAGATTGTAAGTAAATACTCAACTTTAATTGTAATTTAAATTTTAATAAAAATGCACATAGTTTTAAGCATGTTTGTGAATTACATGTTCTAGGATTCTCTACAAGAACAAACTTTGCAAGGAACCTTTGTTCCACATGGACGTCAAGATATATTGGCTACCGCCATTTGGCGTCCCGAACACCCCGGTCGTGTTCGTGGTGTTGGAGGAGGTGTGGGTATTGTAGATTACTTTGGACGATTCACGTTGTGGACCCACCTCAGAAGTTCTCACCAAAGAAGACTTAGCTATCATCTCAGAAAACATTGCTCAGAAAGTTAGACAGGATGTGATGAAGGTATATATAAATTAACACTTGTGAATGTTTTATCTGGAAAAACATAATCGAGTATGTGAGCGAAGCATTCTGTTTTTATGCTTATACTTAATCAGTATCTGTTCAAAAGACTTCATTCAATTTATTCTAAATTCATTTGTCACTTTACTGTTCAAAAGACTTGCACTTAGCCATGTAAAGTTTGTTGGTTCACTTTATATACATTTTATGAAATTCAATGTAGGAGTGGCTTCTATGGGTTACTCCCAACAATGCTCAAATAGTAATAAGGGTAGTTGTTACATTGCGGAAAATTTTTTGAGGAGGATCACTTTGATGGTATTCGAGGATCGGTTTGATGATATTTAGGATCAGTTTGATGATATCCAGGATCAATTTGATGATAACTCGGATCAGTCTGACGATAACTCAGATAAGTGTAAGTTGTATGTTGATAATCCTTACCATTTAGTGGCAATTGGTCGTATTTTCAACTTGGGCTCAGTCATTCATAACAAGAGTTTAGAGATTGATATGGTGAGGGTGGTGGTTGAAGAGGTTCGGCATGGAGAAGCTCAAGTTCCTATACCCACTGATGAGGTTCAAACGGTGAAACAAGCCCTAAAAATTTTTATTCAGTGGCCGAGAAGACTTGTTAAACCTTTTTCAAATAAGGTTTTCAATGTTACTAATTTATTTCTATATTTACACTTGACATAAGGTTTTCAATGTTACTAATATATTATATTTCTTGTTTAGGAAATTGGAAAATCTAGAAAGGACAATCCACCCAAAAGTTTCGCACCTCGACTTAATCCAATTCAAGAGTTGATGATATTGGTTGTACCTATGAAATAAGTTATAGAAGTAAGATTAGAACATCATTCCACCATTGTAGATTCTTATATACCACCGAATGACATCATGGATCTTTGTTGTGGTAACCAAGAACTTAACGCACTTTGTTATGCAATTTTGGTTGGCGTAAGTTAGTTTACTTATACTTTAGTTAACCAATTAACTATGAACCTGTATAATTAACATTTAGCATGCATGGCGTCTTAGGTATATGCATCGCCAATGTATCTTGAAAGGCAATAGTAATTTGTATGGTTTGATTGACCTCAAGATTTGGTGCCTCTGGTGATTCCTCAACACCTTTTGGATCCAAACTAATTCCAAGGATATTTACCTAGCGCCTTACCATAATGTGTAAGTACATATTCATCAATTATTTTAAATTTCAATGTGACTTGTCACTAATTGTTCCCCAATGTAGTGATCATTGGCAATTGTTGATCATTTGTCCTAAGAGTAATGAAATCGTCTTCCTTTGCTCGCTTCATCGAAAGCCGATTCCATCTCTCAAGCAAAAACTTAATAGGTAAGCTCTTACTTATTATACATCATGTGTAGAAAAGTTATAACAAAGTTAGAGATTGTCTTCCTTTATAAGTTTGTATGGTGTCTTCTTTTTTTATTAGTGCTATGGAAGTATATCATAAGTTGATGGGGACTAGAAAGAAGGCACCTACATGGATTTGTCCCATTGTAAGTAGTTAATTTAATTCTTGAGATTTAATTACAATTTATAATATTGTATTTTATTACTATATATAATATTCACTATGGCATATAATTTGTAGTCCCGGAGGCAATTTGGCGTTACTGAGTGTGGATTTTATGTTATGAGACATATTTTCAATATTGTCTCTGTAAATATTGTTGATTTATGGTTGGAGGTACGTAATAGAATTTTTAACAAGTTATGTTAAAAATGTATTTTAGTTGATGAACTAATGTTTAGTCTTGTGTCATTTCATATTGTAGAGATTCAACACTACCGCACCATTATATTCCATGATGATGATCTATATGATATTCGATTTCGATGGGCAAAACTATTTCTTGAACTTTACCGAAGTCGTACAATTGGGTGATAATATGTTAATAGGTAAAATTTACTAGTTTCTTGTGTAGATTGCAATTACTTTGCTGTGGGAATTACTGAAATATGACTCGCAAGTCCAAAATATTGGCCTTGTGTAGTAACTAAAGACTGTTTCTAAAAGTTCCAAATATTTATTTAATGCCTTTCCTTGCAGGTTCGTTCTGACACTCTGGACACTCTGGACACTCTGGACACTCTCAGCACCAGATTATTTAGAGTGGAAGTAATTTTGGTTAATGGCTATTGTTTTGTGTTCTGCATCTCTGTTTGTTTAGAGATGGGGCCACTCAACTTGTATGTTGAAGTCCTTTGTCTACATAAATGTTCTTGTGTTTATCTTATGATGATATGCTATTTATACTGAGCAATTGCTTTGTGTGATGGACAAGTTTAAGCATAGTGAAGTGTGGTGATAGTGAGCAATTATTTGTTATGATGTGTCGTTAGATGCTTTTGGTTGTAATTAAATATTTTATTATGTGAAGAAGATGATCAGGTTGTATGCCTACTGATTAAGGTTTATTTTTTGGTATGTTGATTGAGGTTGTATGCCTACTGATTAGTTTTCTTTAAAAAAAATCCACTTTTAATATCGGTTCTAATATAACCTGATATTAATAATAAACATTTCATATCGGTTACATTTAAAAATTGATATAAAAAACGATTTTCAATATCGGTTTAACTAAGAAACCGATATAAAAAAACGCGTCTATTGGCTTAAAAACTAAGTTATTATAACGGGTCTAAAAGGATATAGAAAGCGCCTTTTTTTAATATCCCCTTTATCTATATCGGTTACAGAACCGATATGAAAAGCCGTTTTAACCGATATAAAAAGCCTTTTTTCTAGTATATAGCCTCTGCACCTTGTTTTTCCTTCTAGACGAATGATCGCAGGCAGTGGCGTATTAGTTTGGGCTAGTCCATTTCTGTTGGAGAGCAGATGTTGTGAGAGTCTCTGTTGGGGGTAGCACTTGGTCGTTGGAAGAAAGACAGTTGGTGTTGGTTTTTGGAGTCTAGTAAACATTTTTCAGTCAGATCATGCTACAATCATCTAACTTGCTCTCATGAGGTTATTGTTTTTGATTCGGATGCTGCCGCTATTTGGGAGGGCTTATGGAGGACAGCTGCTCCTTCTAAAATTATCATCTTCGGTTGGAGAATGTTTTCCAATGCCATCCCAACGCGTGAAACATTTCTAACTCGTCATGTAATTGAATCTGAAGATGCAACAGCCTGTCCATTTTGCTTGCAGGGCGTGAGTCTATGATGCATTTGTTTTTTATTGTGATTTGGCTAAGAAGGTGCGGGCTAAGATTGGAGATTGGCTCGACTTGCAGATTCAATATTGTAATAGTTTAAGTGGAGCATTTTATTTTGTTTGAGCGGCGTATGCAAGAAAGAACACAAATAAGGGAAAGTATATTGTTTGGCTAGCAACGTGTTGGTGTATTTGGCTTGCTAGAAATAATTCAATTTTTTAGGGAATCACCTATGGTAGATTCTGTTGTATTGTATGTTAAATGTCTTTTGTGGAGCTGGTTTATATATGGTGTGGTTACACATTCGAGTTATTCTCCTTACTCATGGTGGCTTAAGGCCTCCTTTTGTTTAAACAATTTGTAATTTGTGTTTTTGAGCATATCTAGTGCTTGAGTTTCAATGAATCATTGCTTATAAAAAACGACAACCTTGGAATATAAACTTTCTGATCAGTATTTCTCTAGATAATACCTTTCCCTAAAGCACATGTTTTTCTTATCTTAGTAATGATCAACCTTGTACCAATGCACAATCTAGAAGCCATGCAAACGTTTCTCAATAGCATGATTGGGACACTATTTTTAAGATTTAACACATGATTGAGTAAGCCTGAAGCAAAAATTGTGTTGCAAGATTCAGGTGTATGGATATTGTCAAGCCTGTAACTACAAACATTGTCAGAATTTGGAGTGTCAAGGCTCAAATTATGTGTTTGGTTGGCCTGGAATTTTTTCCATCATGTAATCATTTATTTGGTTGACAATTTAATTCTTCAGAGTCAGTATAGCCCTAAGACATAGGGTTAACTGTACGTGATAACAATAAGTCATTAGGAACTTGAATTTTAATATCTTCTCCATTGTCTTTGTCAATAGTTTCATCACCAACACTTAAAACCCAAGAAGAGAGTTCCTTACGTTGTTGTATGTCCTCATCCGATGTTCCACTCCACGAGTCTCGTGTTTTATGCACGCGACTTCATAAAAATCCCAAAGTTAGGAGGAGTTGATGGTATAATTAACAACTTGTTGTCTAATACCTTTAGGTGTAAGCAGACAATATTTGTGAAAGTCTCCTCCCAAAACAACACCCTTCCTCCAAAGCGGTTTATCAAAATTTTCTTCCTTAGCAAATTGTAATATGTCAAGTAATGTCATTGGGGCTTCATCCCAAATTATAAGCATTGTTCTCATAATAAGTTTTTTTGGACAATGGGATGTGGATTTCATTTAAGATGAACAGGGCCAAGCCCTACCAACAGCTACAACTGAACTTAAAGGGTAGCCCAAAGCCAGCCCAATACTAAAATAAAACAATAAACTTGGGCCATATAAACAGACCCATTACAAAACTAAGCATACTTAAAATTGACTCATTACTAAAGATGGGCCGGTTAAACCGACCCAATACAACATACAGCGAACAAAACACAAAAGACTCTATAATTGTCATCGTCATCTTGCGAGAAAGAGGAAAGATAAACAGAAGCTCATGAGACCACTCTCATCCACCATAGCCCTAATTCGGCAAAAATGTCGATCTACTCAATAATCTGCGCCCAACAACTCACGAACTACGATAATAAACACCACCATCAAGAAGAACGAAGCTACACACCACACAGGGACGAAACAAACACAACGAGAGACGCGAAAATCACCAAGGAAGCCGAATCAACACCACACCTCAAAGTTCTTCCAGCACCATCAACGATCTGATACTCATCGGAGGCGAGATAACCCAGTTGGAAGGGAGAGAGTTAGTTTCTCCTAATTTAGCGATTAGATCTGCAACCATGTTACAACTCCGATTTGTCCATGTGAATCCACACCAGGTAAATGAACTTCTTAGCTTTTGAATATCATTGATGATCTGTTGAATTTCTCTTCTAACTATGTCTCCTCTGCATGCATCAATAACTATTTGTGAGTCTGATTCCACGACAATGGATTGAAGATTTAAGCTCAAAGCAAGGACTAGAGCTTCTCTAAACGCCAAGGCTTCAGCAACAAGAACAGAGGATGCATAAATACGAGAGGTACACCCTGCAACCATTTTCCCTTTGTAGTCTCTAGCTATTTTGCCAGAAAACCCTAACCCTGATCCCACATCAAATTGGGCATCAGTCTTGAATTTAATGATATTCACCCTTGGTAGTCTCCACACAGTCTTCCAAGAAAGTTCAGAGTGAGTAAAGGAGGTAGAGTGAGGGTTCAAAGTAGATTTTGTTGAGTCATAGATACATTTAAACCCTGATTTAACACTGTAGACACCATCCTTGCTATGTGGCCAATAGAGACTATCTTTTTGGCCCGTGATACTAATAGGAGTTTTGATGGCCTCAATAGCACTTCCAGGCAGAAGTAAATCTCTACGAGCACCAGTATTCCAAGACATGTTAACTTTATCAATAAGATCAGAAACTCTCAACACAACACCAACCTCTCTACACTTAGCATGATCCCCACTAGCCAACCATATGTCCTCAGTCACATTCACCTCCTCCCCATCTCCAATATTCCATCTCCCTTGTTGCCTTAGGATGTCTCTCCCATGTAGTAAGCTTCTCCACATCCAGAAAGCACCAGTCTTCGGTTTTACCACCCACATATCAGCTCTAGTACAGTAAATACTTCTAAGCATAGAAGCCCAGTAAACATTAGGACTTTGAATACACCTTCAGCTTGCCTTAGCTAGAAGAGTTGAGTTCTGAGTAGCAAAATCCTTAAAACCCATACCTCCATTATTCTTAGAATTACACATATACTCCCATGACTTCCAATGAATACCTCTAGATTTAATCTTAGAAATCCACCAAAAGTTAGCAACAGCCGAACATAAGGATTGGCAGAAGTTCTTTGGTAACCTTACAATAGCCATAACATAAGAGGGAATAGCTTGAATAACAGATTTTATGAGAACCTCCTTCCCTGCTTATGAAAGGAACTGTTCCTTCCACCCCTCCAGCTTGCTCCACAATCTTTCCTTTATCCATTGAAGTGCTTGACCTCTAGAATTCCCCACTCAATTTGGAATCCCCAAATATTTACCTGGTGAATCCCATATAGGGATGTTCAGAACAGCTGCTAACCTCTCCCTAAGGATAGGTGGAACACCTTTACCAAAAATTATACCAGACTTCTGAGTATTAATCTTTTGACCAGAGGCATCTGTGAAAATATTCAAAATAGAGACAATTCTATAAAGTTCCTCATTAGTAGCTTTACCAAAAATTAGGGCATCATCTGCAAAAAAAAGGTGGGTTAGAATGGGAGCTCTAGGAGCTAAAAGTAAGCCAGAGAGGAGATCATCCAAATTAGCTTTAGATAAAAGCTTTGACAACACATCAAAGACAAGAATAAAGAGATAAGGGGATATAGGACCCCCTTGTCTCAAACCACAACTAGCAATGACTACTTTGCTACGACAACGATTGACTTGATATTTATATCTGACTGAAGTGACCAAGGACATGACTCTAGAGACCCATACTTGTGAGAAACCATAAGAACTAAGAACTTTTGAGAGAAATTCCCAATTCACACGATCATAAGCTTTGTTCATATCCAGCTTAATGGCATAACCATGAGTAGACCCCTAATTAGACTTCTTGAGGAAATGAAAGGCTTCTTGAGCAATCACCAAATTATCTTGGATTAACCTCCCCCCAAAAAAGCACTTTGCTGAGGAGAGACAAGAGAGTCCAGCAAAGGTTTCATTCTAGCTACCATTATCTTTGAAACGATCTTGTAAATAAAATTACAGCAGCTGATAGGTCTTAGCGGGTTAATTTCTTTAGGGTGGGGAATTTTAGGAGTTAGAGCAACAATAGTTTCATTCACAAATTCACCCAGCTCACCACAGGAAAGGAAAACACCCACAGAAGCACACACATCACCTTTAATAATCTCCTAGTTCTTTTGAAAAAATTCTCCATTGAAACCATCAGGACCTGGGGCTTTTAAAGCACCCAGGGAAAACACAGCCCTCTCCACCTCAAAATAATTCAATGGAGCCATAAGAGCAGAATTCATTTCATCAGTGACCGGCTTAGGAACAACAGAGAGACATTCTCCAAAGTTTGAGCAAATACCAGGTAGGTATAGCTCTTTATAATAATCTTCTATGTATTGCTTTCATAATATTAGAGTGACCCTCCACCCACACATCATCCTTATCTTTGAGTCTATGAAGCTTGTTTCTATCCCTTCTTTGAATGGTAGTAGCATGAAAGAATTTGGAGTTCCTGTCACCATACTTCAACCATTTAAGCCTAGATCTCTGCCCCCAATACATTTCTTCTTGTTTCCAGAGGTTATCAATTTCCTTTCTGGTTTGTTGAATCACCACCAAATTGTCACGGCTATTCCCCTCATTCAGGAGTCTTTGGAGCTTGATCTTTAACTTAGAAATCTCCATTGCTGCATTCTTTAAGTTAGCCTTATCCCAGGATAGAAGGCCCCTTTTACTCCTCTTAGCTTTATCATTGAAAACTAGCCAACTACCTTCAATAGATGAGTCACAGGTCCAGCTATCCGAAACAACTCTTCTGCAATCTGGATGTTCCTCCCAAAATCTCTCATATCTGAAAACTTTAGAACTTTTAGAGGGAGGGTTAAGATGCAAGATAATGGGGGAGTGATCAGAATTGTTGATAGGTAAAGCAACACCCAAAGCATTAGGGTACAAATACCTCCAACCCCAATTAACAATGATTCTATCAATTTTTTGAAAGGTGACAATACCTCTCTAGGATTACTAGTCGGAGTAAACTTATTCCCTTTCAATTCGGATCCATTAACTCATTATCATTTAGAAATTCTCTGAAGACGAATAGGCTCCACAGTCCGAGCCCATCCTTTCCGATGTGAAGAACACATCTCATTAAAATCACCCATGCTACACGAGGGCCATTCTCAGTAATGGTTTAAGCAAAGAGAACTTACTCCATAATTTCCTTCTTTGATCAAAAGTAGGATTCCCATACACAAAAGTCATTTAAAACATGTTCTGGATTTCTTTTCCTTAATCACAGTGTGAATGTAGTTAATACAAGAGGATAGTATCTGAACAACATAAGAATTATTCCATAGTAAACATAAACCTCCAGAAATACCTATTGCAGGAACACAAAATACATTATTAAACTTCAACTTCCTTCTCATTCTCTCTACTCTTTCCTTTTGGGCTCTGGTCTCCATCAGGAAAATAATGGTCGACTTTTGAGCTTTCAATGAGTCCTAAAGCTCTCTACTTGTCGAGGACCAGCGCCAATCCTTGACAATTCCAGCTTATTATAGTCATTTGGCTGGTGGGGGCTTGCTTTGGCTCTCCTCCTCAGCCTTAACAGAATTAGTCCCCATACAGAATACTCCAAATCTTGTACTTTCACTTTGTAGCAGTTTTTCATAAGCATCATCTTCACCCTCATCCTCATCTCTTAGCTTTAGTCTCTTCCCATCAGACACACTACCTCCCTTCTTAAAAACTGCATTTTCCATACTAGACTCCTTTCTTTTAAGGTTCATACAAGATCCCATACTTAAAGCCAAAGTAGTTTCCTCATTGTGTTGTATTTGGGCCGCAGGGCTATTATCATCAGCATCACTGTCTTATGGAAAGTCCACCCTATATTGTTGCTTATCACAGTTCTTTTGAATTCTTCTCCACACTACTTTGTTCCTCTCTAATGTTCCCTTACACTCTATCATAACTCCATTAGACACCCTCTCTACATTCACCATATGATCACTACTCCTCCACACTATTCTCATTTCAACTAACCTCCTTGAATTTTCAACTACACCATTTTTCGCTCCTTTCTCTGACGCTACATAATTCATGTAACTACCTTCCTCAACCCCACCTCTGATAGCTCCTTCACTCCTCATATTAGTAACATTTTTACTAGCCATGGAACTACTAGTGACCAGCATCTCCCCCACACCTTTCTCATTCAAGTTACTACTCTTACCACACTTCCAATCAGGCAAGAATCTGTTCTCATAAGCTAGCATTTGGTTTAAAGTCTCCTTCATTAAGTCCACTTGTCTCACTTTTGAGAGACAAATCCACGATGAGGCGATTTGAAATTGTCACAACCAGGTCTAGCATTAGGACTAGGAAGCTTGAAGTAGACTCTCTCCTCTTGGACTGGGATGATGACATTCTGGCTTTGCACCTCCGCAGGAATAGCAACATAGTTTAGATCATGAAGACCATGCATACGCCTCAACTCTTCAACATTCAGCATAGGGGAGGCTAGCTGACTTCTAGCCATCTTCCTATAGTAGTGATCATAATCTTCAACATGGTATCGGAAAAGTACTTTGACTTGAGCCTGTTGGTTATGAGTGGGGACTTGTACTTCCCCCAAGAAACTTAAGGATTTAGGGCCTGTTGGTTGGGCGAGAGGGATCCACACTTGACATAGCTAGCTCATTGTTACAATACTTTGCATCATGACATATTATCCCACACTTATACTTGAGAGAGATTCTGAGCGTTCATACCTATAGAATACCCAAAGGTTAGGCCTATTTCCCCTTGGTATCCAGCAACCAGCAGGAAGGGGCGCTTCAAGATTAACTTTCACTCTGCCACGAATAAAGTTTCTGATAACTGTACCTCTAACCACTGGGTTTTCCACCTCCAAGACTTCCCCACTTTGCTTTGAAGCTTTGTTGCATTTTGGACATTTAGGTTAGCTAGAGGAAGATTATGGATCCGAATCCAAAATGGAGCTTTATCAAACTTAATCTCATTCCAAGTCACTGTGGGTTCCATTTTCTAAGCACAATAGATGGTTCATTACAAACCATGGACATTTCCTCAAAACTTCATTTGTATCACTCTCTTTATGGAAACAAAATAGGAATTTGTTTTCCCCAACTCGTAGATCCGAGCAGCTAGTGGAAAGACGCATGAGCTTTAGTTAATATCGACTTAAGCGCTCTTATGTTATGGGTCTTAGTAGATCTAATACATCCCACTAACGTTGTTGTTGTTGAATCATTTTGCGAGGTTTTTGGACACGAGCTCTTCATGAAGCATCTCACGGATCTTCATTCTCACCCGTAGTCGAGAAGCCCTGGCTTGAAGGACTATTCTCACTGCCAGCCATAAGGTGGAAGGAAACTCACTTATGGTCGCAGATCTGGGATAACAGGACAACAGGGAGTGACTAAACACACAAAAAGACTAAAGGGAAACACACGCACTAGGAAACATTTTTTTGTGAGACAACGATATATGTTGAATCTTAGTTATTATATGTAAAGCGAGTTGGACTCATATTTAAGACAGGAAACAACTAGTTAAACTAGACACAACACACACACACAACATTAGATTCTTTTACAGGAGATACATACTAGACATATATAAATCAAAGATATTCTTGTTGGATACTACTACAACAATGTACCGGAGCGACTCAAAAGGAGAGACGCGACACTAGAAGAAAGACTAGAAGAGACCAGATTACATGAACATAAACACAAGCACCACAGACACACACGAACAAGACCAAGATGATCGAGACGCTAACCTAGATAGAACTCAACTCTAGCACACATAAGCAACTAGAACTCCCATTTGGAACAAACCCTAGCAGACAAAACCCTAGGAACGTATGGAATCACTATCTTGAAGGCTTTGAAATTAGGAAGTTCTCATAATAAGTTCAGGTAACTGCAAACCACCACCACATGACTCAATGTAGCTCATAATAAATATTAATTGGAATAAAGGACTAAATAATGCTTGAATGTCCCACTCAACCGCACCTTTTGGTTCCAGCTTTCTAAAGATTATCAATTTGGAAGCAAATGATAAAAGGAAAGTGACAACACCAGTCCAACGGCGGATCCACCATTAGCTTTGGTATAATAATAAACTTTATTTTGTACCCATAAAAAATTAAGTGTTACCCCTATATATGAAGATGATACTATTTTTACTTTTTTATTGTTTTAATTTTTACCACTCCTCTAAAATTAAATACACACAGTAACATGAAGCACGTAAATACATAATAGCTCTGGTTGACAACATCTAACAATTAGCGTTTAGTGAATAGCTTATAGCGAATAAGCTCGTGGTAAGTGTTTAATAATATTAGCTTATAATATTCTTTTACTAGTTTATAGCGTTTTTCCATACGCTACTTAAAGTAGCGTTTGAGACTATATAATAGCTTATAGAGTTTCATTTTTCTTTCTTTCAATGCCCGAGGGACTAATAACAAACATTACTAATTTTATAGGGACCAAAAACATATTTAGCCTTAAAGTTTTTTAGGTAAAAATTTATTTACCTAAAAAAACTGAATAATGGGCACATTATTTGTTACTACCTCCGTTCTATATTATATATTGTTTTGGATCATTTCACACAAAGTAAGAAAAGTAGTTAATTTTGTATGGAAAAGAGGGATTGTGAGTTAAGATATCAAATTAACCTCATTAAAGATATTGAAAAGAAAAATTTGTAGAATAATAAAGGGTATGACCGAAAAATAAACATTAATGCTTTATTGAATTAGCGAAAATGAAGTATATAACAATTCAAGAACTACATATATATTGAATTAGAACCATTAACCAGCTTCATACCAGAAGGATAATCCTTACAGGAGTTGATATAAGGGAAAGAAGAAGTAAACTCGTGTATGGGTTTACCATTGCAGTAGTGGTAAGGACGAGTGTGGTAACAAGGCTCTAATAAGAACTCTCTTTCACATGCAGGAAAAGGGACCTCATCGTTTATTGGTCTGAAAAGAAACCATGTCCTTGAATTTCCTAAACCTTTAGCAACATAGCCAAAAGTAGAATAGTAAGTAGTCACTAACACATCTGATAAACTTAGTAGATACATTTCAACCCAAGCCTTCATATTATGCTCATTATCATCAAACTTTTGACGCTCTTCACCACTGGGTTGATAAACCTTTATTATTTCCCCAGTAACAGTTGGTTTATTCATATACATAGCACGTAAATCATCTCCATACTCTGGAGATAAAGATGCAACAAGAACAACCTTCACACCCTGTTTATTTGCACTAGAAGAACCTGAACTTTGCAGTGGCATACCTACTCGTGGCAGTAGCTTATTCTCTATAGTGCAATTTAAAATTTGGTTCATAAATACTTTTTGTGGAGTGGTACTCCACTCATACACTCTTATCTGGATGCCTATCTTTTCATCAGCTTTTTCCAAGTGTGCTTGATAGAAATTGGTGATTAGTCCCCATGCCTCATTAGAAGGGTGAAAAGATAGCGCCCCAAATGATGGAAAACTTTGTCTATGTCTGGGAACATTTTGTTAAGCTCCTTGTTGAAAAGTGGGGTCATGAAAAGTGAAGGGCAAAATACTGATTTGATTCTAAAATTAACACAGGAACTTTACTAAGAAGACCTTGGCTATCATCACAGTGAAAGAATCTTTCTGGGAAAGTTGGATGATATTTTAGATCCACAAATAGAGTTGATGTTATTGGCAAAGTAAAATCCCCGTCTATGATGCTTTGAAAACTTGTGACATTTTTAAAATTAGTGTTCTTTGGCAATAACCAAGTTGAGTTCAAAAAAGGCTCACAAAATAGGCCAAGCTTGTCTTTCCCAAATTTCACAATAAAAACACGATTTGTGAGGAGAGCATAAAGAAATGTTGATGCCATGCTAAGTATTTGGTTCCCCAAACCATCAGTAGGTGACCAGAAAATGTAGTTACACAATGTAGTTGTTGCACTATTATTTTTAGACTCTGCAATCTTTCTCATGTCTCTATTGTAAGCTCTACTATTAGGTCCACACCTTCGATGGAGTTCTTCATAGTTGCGTAGTTTAGATATCAAATATGGAGATGGTTTGTGAGGAGAAGCTTTGCGGTATAAATGAAATTGCTGCCTACTTATGCATGATGCCTTATCGAATCCAGAAACTAAAAGTTCATCAAGAAGTTTGTCTTTATCATGAGGATCCCAACGTGTTGAGGTAAATCACTTGTTGAACTTATCAATGGGTCAAATTTGGATCCTGAATGTTTAATATTATAGACACATTAGTAACTAGTGGAAGGAGAGTCATCATGCATGCTCAATAGTCAATATATTGCAAAAGATACAAACAATCAAAAGCTTTGATTTCCTCCTCCTCCCAACCAAATCTAGCGTGTGTTTGGTTGCGTTTGTCTCACCGCCACCGCTTGCGTCCATGCGAAGCGTTTTGTAGCCGGGAATGCGCAGGAAATCACGTTACGGGCGTGAGTTTGATGTCCCCGTGCATCCAAACACACGCCTAGATTTCTCTCTTTCCCTTTCTTTTCCTTCAGTTCCCTCCATTAAAATCCCTTATCTCTTTTCGTCCGGACCAAACAAATCGTAAATCCAAATTCGAATTGTAGAGTGAGTTTTAGTGCGAATTAAATCAGAGTAAAATTAACAAAGCAAATAAAAACAAGTAGAGAAACTCATGCACAAAAGGGTGTTAAAATATCGCTTACCTTGGAAAATGCTTCTTCCTTCTGAGTTATCCTCATGTGTTATATTTTGGATCCCTCCTCCCAATCCAAAGCTATTAGTTGTAACATTTGGTTCTTCAGTCAAGAACTTTGTTCTAACCTTGAATGATCCAAAATTTGAGTTATGGTACATTAAAAGTACCATGAGAACTACAAACAAAGCCATGAAAGACACAAGATAGAACATTGCGAGTCTCACGAGACGCGGTTCCACCTTCTTCTTCATAGCTTCAAGTATTTCACGTACCTTTTGAAATTGAAAAAAGAAACATAAATCAAATTGAGTGAGCAATAGAAAAATGAAAACCTAGGAAGAAAAAGACTTGTGTTTTTGCAGAGGACTTCACAAAAACAACATTTTTGTATGTACTTTGCTTCAACTTTTTCGAATATACATATATACAAAATATGTGGAGTGTATCAGGTGAGAACTAATTCTGAGAACTCTTATTATATTCATTAGATTAAAATCGATGGTTAAGATTATGTCATTAATTACAAGATCTTGTGTAATCTTTATATATACAAAAAGTTGAAAAATATTGAAGGATTTTGTATTTTGACAAGAAAAAACTTTTGAAGGATTAGTACTTCATAATCCCTTTGGTTCTAATTATTACTTGTCGCTTTTGTAGAAAAAAATTGTTTCTATTTACTTGTCATTTTCAAAGTTTCAATGCACCGTTTATAGTTGTTTTCTCAATAATACTCTTAAGTATTTATTACAGTGAGAGAAATAGATGAAATGAGATGATAAATGATCATGGGTTTATATGTAAAAGAGAAATAATTGTATCAAAAAAAATCAAAATTTATTAGTCTCAATGATATGTACAAAAAGACAAAAAACGACAAATAAATAAAAATGGAGTGAGCATTTGGTATTCCTTTAATTGTGGGTACATATTGATTACCTTCCTTAAATATTCAATGAAAATTTGATGTCTTTAATGAGGTCAACAATTTATAAATCCCTTTGTACTTTTTATACAATATTTTTTTGGTTAATTAAAAGAAAACTTTTTGGTCTGAAATATAGGAAAATTGTATAGTTTTAAATATGTATTTATTGTAAAGATTTCATTTTTACCGTTATTCGTTTTTTAGTCTTTTATGATACCATTAATTTGTTTGACTTTATCTCAAAAGGAAAAGTAAAGTTATTACTCCCTTCATTCTCAATCTTTAGTTTTGACCTTTTACGCATAAATTAAGATACCATTAATTTTTTTAGCTAAATATTCTATTTGTTTTCAATCTTTGGTACTTTTAGTTTGTTACATATAAATTAATGTATCCTTAATTTGTGTTGGCTAAGTACTAAAATATTCTCTTTGTAATTGTCTTGGGTTAATTGAAATTCAAATAAAAGAGTCGTGGTACAACTAATACATACTTTGGGATTCTAAAAAACTCAATAAACATGAGTGATATCTAAGAATATACATCTTAATGAGTTTCCCCCATTATAAAAAGTGTGCGCTTATCTGATTATACCTTTTAAGTCTTATCAGAAAAAATTTAATTGTTTAAATATGCAAAGTTTATTTCTTAGTAACGGAATCGAACATTAATTTCGTAACAAATTATATAAAGTGTAACACTATGCAGTATACTTTTTGGGTACTTTAGTGTGTCAAAAAATTTAATTGTTTAAATATGCGAAGTTTATTCCTTAATAATAAATTTTATTTTTAAAAAAAAAGTTAATTTTGTAACAAAGTTTAAAATTAATTTTGAGCCAAAATATGTAAAGTGTGACGCTAAACCATTAATTGCCCCCTCTTTTTATAGAACCTGAAGCATTGGCTCCGTTCATCGGACGGGTCACCGCACTAGTATTTGGAAAATTTTGGTGAATCGTGCATTGAGTTGTCAAAAGTATCGTTGTTTTGAACAAAAATTAATTAGAGGCTAAAAATACCAAAAATTTCTCCCTTTGTACTTTTTATAAGAAAACTTTTTTTTGTTACATTATAAGAAAACTTTTTGGTCTCAAATATAAGAAAAGTGTATAGTTTTAAATACTTATTTATTATATAAGAAAAGTGTATAGTTTTAAATAATTATTTATTGTAAAGATTTCATTTTTACCGTTATTTATTTTTTAGTCTTTTATGTTTTCTAAGTTATTACTCCCTCCATTTCCAATATTTAGTTTTGACTTGTTACACACAAATTAAGATACCATTAATTTATTTTAGCTAAATACTCTTTCTGTTTCTAATCTTTAGTATTTTTAGTTTGTTACACACAAATTAATGTACATTAATTTGTGTTGGCTAAGTACTAAAATGTCCTCTTTGTAGTTGTTTTGAGATAATTCAAATACAAATAAAAGAGTGTTAGTACAATTAATACATACTTTGGAACTCAAAAAACTCAATAAATATAAATGATATATATTTTTGTGAATCGTACATTGGGTTGTCAAAAGTATCATTGTTTTGTAACAAAAGTTAGAGGCTAAGAATACCAAATATTTGAAACGGATGTAGTACTAAAATACTCTCTTTGTAGTTGTATTGCGATAACTGAAATCAAAATAAAAGAGTCTTGTGACAATTGATTCATACTTTTGGACTATAAAAGACCAATAAATATAAAGGGTGTATTTGGAAAAAATTGGTGAATTTTTTTGAAAAAAATTGGGGAAGCGGAAATTTTATTAATCAAAGTGTGATAATGGTCATTTTACAACTGTCCCCGAGAGGATTCGAACTCAGCACCTTGAGGATATAAGGCTAGCTCTTACCACTGAGCTAACTGTTGGAAGATCATGAAGATCATCACTTCACGAGAGAGAGAAGGGGGAGGAGGAAGGAGCAGCGAAAGGTTGTTATAACGAGAAAACTCAAATTACGATATTATGAGCAGTGTATTTTACATTTATGATTTATGGAGTATTTATACTCAATACCTCCAAACTACTACAAATTGCATAACTACCCCTAATATACTAGTTTATTCTTATACATTCAACACACCCCTTAAGCTAGTATATATCACCTAAGGTCATACATCAAGATCAAACAACAAAGCAAACAACAAAGCTTACAACCAAGCATTACAATCGGCAAAAGTATCAATTTGTAAAACCCTTCTGATTCACAATATTCAAAGCATATCTCTCGACCTCTTAAAGGTCTCGGTTTTCCTTTGCTTTAGTGAAAATATCGACAACTTTGCAAACTGTCTGCTGATAACTCGGCTTCAACTTCTCCTTGGCCACTTGATCTCCGAGAAGTGGTAGCGTGTCTCTATGTGCTTTGACCTTCCATGTGCTATAGGATGCTTGGCTAGATTTATTGCAGATTTATTATCCACAAACAACTCTATAGCACCTTCCTTCTTGATCATCAATTCCTGCATCAGATTGTCTAACCAAATAGCCTGGCATGTTGCCATAGAAGCTTCTATATACTCAGCCTCACATGATGATAAAGCTACTACAGATTCCTTCTTTGAGCTCCATGCTATAGGACTGCTCAAGCATAAAAACCGATCTGCGATTGCTTTTTCTATCAAATCTGTCACCTCCCCAATCTGCATCAGTATAACCATACAATCCTTTCATATTATCATTGCAATCATTAGGGAGAAGAATTCCATATGTCATGGTGCCTTTGACATATCTTAAAATCCTCTTTGCAGCAGCTAGGTGAGATGTTCTAGGCACTCGCCCATAACCTCTACTAATCAGCCGACACCGAAAACAATGTCAGGCCTGGTGTTGCAGAGATATCTCAGTGCCCCAACCACCATTCTGAACTCAGTTGCATCGACCTCCTGTTCATCAGCATCTCTGTCAAGCCATGACCACAACCTGCTGGAGTTTCAAACCTTTATTGCGAGTGTTGCGATTGAACCTCACGCAATATATCAGAGGCATACTTACATTGTGATAGCGAGAATTCCTTTAGTTGTGTTTTGAAATTCAATTCCTAGGAAGTAAGACAACTCTCCCGGATCGGTCATTTCAAATGTTCTCATCATGTTCTCTTTGAATTACGCTACCTTAGTGTCATTGCTACACTGTAACCAATAGGTCATCAACATAGAGACAAATCATCACCACATCATCACCCCACGACTTCACATACACTCCATGTTCAGAAATACACCTTTTAAACCCCATGTTGATCGGACTCTTGTCAATTTTCTTGTTCAAGCTCGTGGAGCTTGTTTGAAATCATATAAAGCTTTCCTCGGTTTCAACACTTTACTTTCACTTCCTTGTTTCACAAACCCTGTGGTTGCTCTATATAAACTTCCTCTTCTAACTCTCCATTTAAGAGAGCGATTTCACATCAAGTTGATGTAATTTCCACCACTTGCATACTAGCATGAGCTACCCTGACTCTCACGGTTTCAAGTCTTGCCTTTGGTGCAAACACCTCTTGATAATCAACACCTTGTTTACGAAGAAATCCTCACAGCCACTAGCGAGCTTTGTACTTTACCACTTCACCCTTTGGATTTACTTTCACCTTGTACACCAGCTTTACTCCTATAGCTTTCTTATCTTTGGGTAATTCTACTAATTCCCAAGTCATATTCTTCTCTATAGACTTTATTTCTTCTTTCATAGCTTCTAGCCACTTAGAATTCTTCATAGCTTCCTCCACATTCACGAGGTTGTTTTGCACGCGTGAGCAAAGTGTACAATATCACCTTGAAATTTATCTCACTTTATGCATCATCACTTCATAGTCATTCAACCTTGTGGGTGCTTGCCTAGTTCTCAACGATCTTCTAGGCTCTTCATCTCTGTCATCATCACTTATTTCTTTGAGTTATTTCAGGACTCATCACTAGGTAATTCAAATCGATTCTGTTCTAATCAATAGAACTCTCGACCTTGTCACTCCAATTCCATGGCTTGTGTTCATCAAATACCACATCTCTACTTGCCACCACCTTGTTAGTCTTTGGATTCAACAATTTGTACCCACCGGTAGAATGATATCCAATCATTATCATCAACTCACCTTTATCATCAAGTTTTGTTCTTGTTTGATCGGTATGCGTCTGTAGCATCTTGATCCAAACACTCTAAAGTGTGCAACACTTGGCGACACAGTCAAGCCTCTTGGTGTTATATCTTCCAATTTCTTGGTTGGACATCTATTCAATATATATGTTGCTGTGTTCACAGCTTCTCCCCACAAGTACTTAGGCAGATTCTTGCTTTTCAACATACTTCTCACCATATTAAGCAAAGTTCTATTCTTTCTCTCGGTGATTCCATTGTCTTTGAGGTGTATATGGAGGAGTAACCTCGTATGTTATCCCTCATTTTCACGAGAATCACGATGAACTTCAGCCACTAACATACTCACCACCACCATCAGTTCTAAGTACACTTATGTATTCACCACTTTGTTTTTCTACTAGGACTTTGAATTTTTTGAATACTTCTAACACATCACTCTTCCTCCTAAGCAAATAAATCCAAAATTTCCTAGTAAAGTCATCAATAAATGTAACAAAATACTTGTTACCTCCGGGTGTCTCATCTTTGTATTGGTCCACATACATCGAGAAAAAACCACTTGCAACTTCTTCTTTGATCTGCTAGACACATTACAGTGAAGAAGCTCGAGACATCTTGCTTTCAACACATTACGCACATACATCTCTGGAATATGTATTTTAGGCAAGCCTTTCACCATTTCCTTGCCACTGCAACTTTGTTAAATCACCAAAGTTCACATGACCAAACTGAAATGCCACGACCACTCTTCTTTGTCTCTCTGGTAGCAAGGCATCTGCTACTTGATAATAACACCCAATTCCACTTTGAATGTCTGTTCTTGGGCAGAGTTGCTTTCACTAGCAATCTTCCTTGATGTCGAAACACCTTCATAGCTCTATCTTTCAACACCATTCTATAATTCTTCTCCAACAATTTGTCCAATGCTAAGCAGATTGCTTTTCATTCACAGCACATCTGATACTCGGAAATAAAACACATTGAACCATCCTTCTTCCTTATCCTCACCTTCCCTACACCTTCCACCTTCGAGGTTCTATCATCAATGAAACCTTACTCTACTCTTGATTGAACAATCAAGTTCCACAAACGATCCTTTCTTTCGGACATATGAGGTAGAACACCACGTAATACAGAAACCAATACTCACTTGTTGTCACCTTCCTCCTTCACGGTCACCATATGCAATACTTCATCTACTTCATTCTTCTCTTCCACAGTCACCATTTGCAACACTTCATCTACTTCATCCTCCTCTTCCACAGTCACCATTAACAAGGTCTCTTCCTTCTCCTCCTCTTCTTCTTCAGCCAATTTCACATCATTTCCACTTACATTGCTATAGCATTCATCAGCAAAATGTCCATATTTATCTGATTGTAGCATTGTATGTGGCTTTTGTCATATCTCCTACCTCTACCTCTACCGCCTCTACCTCCTCTACTTCCTCTACCTCTATAATTCTCAACACTATTGTTCTTTTGTTCATTACTACTACTAGCATTAGAGTTTCCTCTACCAGAACCAGCATTAGAATTATAAGGATTACCTCTACCTCTGCCTCCTCTCCAATTGTTCCTGCCTCTACCTCTTCCTCTTTGATTTCCAGAACCTCTCCCTCCGGTTTGCGCTGCCAAGGCTTGTTCACCACCTCCTTTCACTGCACTCCTTTCATTGATTCTCTGCTCATGTGCTTCCAGAGATCCTTGTAGTTCCTCTAGCTTCATTGTTGACAAATCTTGTGATTGTTCTATCGCACTGATAATATTGTCAAATTTTGCGATGCCGATCTCAAGATCTTCTCCACTATCTTTTCATCGGCCAAAGTCTCTCCCACGAGATCATTTGATTAAGTCATCGTTTGAACTACGGTGAAGTACTGCTGCAATTGTCTCATTCTCCTCCATTACGAGCAATTCATATTGTCTCCTTAGAGTTTGCAACCTCACACGCTTCAATTTTTGATCGCGGCGTAAGAACTAGCCAACACGTCCCACGCCGCTTTGCTCGACTCCGATCTCGCAATTTTCTCAAAAATTGCTTGATTCACACACCTGCGATGTAGAATGCCTGAGCCTTTGCGGTCCTTCTTCTTCGCATCTCTGTAAGTGTTACATTGCTTGCGCACCGTCGGATTCGCGGAAGTGGATCGAGTCCGTTCACCACCAAATCCCACACATCACGATATCAAGGATCGCCTTCATCTTCATACTCCATCGCTTCATAGTTCTTCCCGTCGAGAATCGGAAAGTTCGCGGAAAATGTCCATTCATCGTCGCCATTGACAAATTAGGTTTGAATTGGGGATTTTCACTCACTCACCAATTCTCACGCGAATTTTGGATTCACACACTTCACTTTCACTCGATCGATCAATGATTTCCAACAATTCACGCTCTGAATACCATTTGTTGGAAGATCATGAAGATCATCACTTCACGAGAGAGAAGGGAGGAGAGGAGAAGCAGCGAAAGGTTGTTATAACGAGAAAACTCAAATTACGATATTATGAGCAGTGTATTTTACATTTATGATTTATGGAGTATTTATACTCAATACCTCCAAACTACTACAAATTGCATAACTACCCCTAATATACTAGTTTATTCTTATACATTCAACACTAACACCTTAAGTGTGAAAAAATTGGTGAATTGTACATTGAATTTTTAAAAATATTGTTGTTTGAAAACAAAAATAACGGGTTAAAAGTATCAAAGATTATGAGCGGATGGAGTAACTTATTATGACATGGTGAGAATAAAATATTTAATATGAAGGTAAACTTTATTTTTTTAATTTAGAAAATGATATTATTAAGGAGAGTCGTACATTAACTTAGGATCTCGTTAAAACCTCCCATTGAGTCAAAACCCGTAGAAAAATTTAATAACTAAATGTGAATTGTGGAAGGAAAATCCGTATTAGTTGACGACCTAGGTTATTTTATTATTTATAATCTCATGCCAACTACCTAAATCTTCCATTACTAAAACCAAGTTTAACAATTAACACCCAAAATAATTTAATTTAAGTAGTTAGCCGAGGGAAAAATAGGAGATCGAGGCTAGGAGGAAGTCGAGGCAAGCCATAGAGACATCAGAGGTCAACAATTTATAAATCCTTTGTACTTTTATACAATATTTTTTGGTTAATTAAAAGAAAACTTTTGGTCTGAAATATAGGAAAATTGTATAGTTTTAAATATGTATTTATTGTAAAGATTTCATTTTTACCGTTATTCGTTTTTTAGTCTTTTATGATACCATTAATTTGTTTGACTTTATCTCAAAAGGAAAAGTAAAGTTATTACTCCCTTCATTCTCAATCTTTAGTTTTGACTTTTTACACATAAATTAAGATACCACTAATTTTTTTAGCTAAATATTCTATTTGTTTTCAATCTTTGGTACTTTTAGTTTGTTACACATAAATTAATGTATCCTTAATTTGTGTTGGCTAAATACTAAAATATTCTCTTTGTAATTGTCTTGGGTTAATTGAAATTCAAATAAAAGAGTCGTGGTACAACTAATACATACTTTGGGATTCTAAAACTCAATAAATATGAGTGATATCCCAGAATATACATCTTAATGAGTTTCACTTGTGGGACCTACATCAAGTCTCCAAACCCCATTCTCTCCCCCTCCCCCACACCCACCCCTCTCCCCTACCCCTCCCCTTTTTTTTGTTCTCCAAACTTTCTCTCCTCTTTTTTTTCTTCCTTTTTCCCTTCATATTTTTATTTCCTTTTCTCCTCTCTCACTCTCTCTTCTTTCATGTTTTATATTTTAGTGGTACTTTACGATTAAGCAGAAAATGTACCTCCATAATCAAAATTTTGGAATCGAACATTAATTTCGTAACAAATTATAAAAAGTGTAACGCTATATAGTGTACTTTTGATCTTTATGCGAGAAAAAATTTAATTGTTTAAATATGCAAAGTTTATTTCTCGATGTGAATCGAACATTAATTTAGTAACAAATTATATAAAGTGTAACACTATGCACGATATACTTTTGGATGCTTTAGTGTGTGAAAAATTTAATTGTTTAAATATCACGAAGTTTATTCCTTAATACTTGAATTTTATTTTCAAAAAGTTAATTTTGTAACTAAATTTAAAATTAACTTTGAGCCCAAATATGTAAAGTGTGGCGCTAAACCATTACCCCCTCTTTCTATAGAACTGAAGCATTAGCTCCGTCCATCGGACAATCACTTACTAGTATTTGGAAAATTTTGGTGAATCGTGCATTGAGTTGTCAAAAGTATCATTGTTTTGAACAAAAATTAGAGGCTAAAAATACCAAAAATTTCTCCCTTTGTACTTTTTATAAGAAAACTTTTTTTGTTACATTATAAGAAAACTTTTTGGTCTCAAATATAAGAAAAGTGTATAGTTTTAAATACTTATTTATTATAAAGATTTCATTTTTACCGTTATTTAATTTTTAGTCTTTTATGTTTTCTAAGTTATTACTCCCTCCGTTTCCAATATTTAGTTTTAACTTGTTACACACAAATTAATGTTGATTAACTTGTTACACACAAATTAATGTTGATTAATTTGTGTTGGCTAAGTACTAAAATATCCTCTTTGTAGTTGTTTTTCAAATACAAATAAAAGAGTGTTGGTACAATTAATACATACTTTGGAACTCTAAAAAACTCAATAAATATAAATGGTATATATTTTTGTGAATCGTACATTGGTTGTCAAAAGTATCATTGTTTTGTAACAAAAGTTAGAGGCTAAGAATACCAAATATTAGAAAGCGGATGTAGTACTAAAATACTCTCTTTATAGTTGTATTGCGATAATTGAAATCAAAATAAAAGAGTCTTGTGACAATTGATTCATACTTTTTGGACTATAAAAGACCAATAAATATAAAGGGTGTATTTGGAAAAAATTGGTGAATTTTTTTTGAAAAAAATTGGGGAAGCGAAAATTTTATTAATCAAAGTGACACTAATGGTCGGTTTACAACTATCCGAGGGATTGAACTCGGCACCTTGAGGATATAAGGCTAGCTCTTACCACTTCGAGCTAGCACCTCAAATGTGAAAAAATTAGTGAATTGTACATTGGATTTTTAAAAATCTTTGTTGTTTGAAAACAAAATAAAGGGTTAAAAGTATCAAAGATCATGAGCGGATGGAGTAACTTATTACGACACGGTGAGAATAAAATATTTAATATGAAGGTAAACTCTATTTTTTTAATTTAGAAAATGATATTATTAAGGAGAGTACAAGGAGTGCTCAGGCAAGTAATTAACTTAGGGTCTCGTTAAAACCTCCACACAGAGTCAAAACCCCGTAGAAAAATTTAATAACTAAATATGGTAAATGTATTAGTCATTTTTTATGTTTTTTTAAGGATCGGAGGGAGTACGATATAAAAACAAAAATGTGAATTGTGGAAGGAAGATCTGTATTAGTTGACGACCTAGGTTATTTTATTATTTATAATCTCATGCCAACTACCTAAATCTTCCATTACTAAAACCAAAGTTTAACAATTAACACCCAAAATAATTTAATTTAAGTAGTTAGTAGGAAGGAAAAATAGGAGATCGAGGCTAGGGTGAAGTCGAGGCAAGCCATAGAGACATCGAGAGGCACTGGGTAACACAAGTGATTGTCATACACCATACAGGAAAATAGTGGTGCTAGGCCTCGGTTTAAGAGTGTGAGGGATATACCAAACGGGCCTAGGGCCGAGGAAAGGATAAAGTGCACTGAGGGAAGGTAAGACTCGGTTAGAGAGTGCCTTGACTATAGGACAACTCAACTAAGGAACCAACGGTAGAAGGCCGAGGGAAGAAACATGGTGAGAAGGAGCGTGTAGCCGAGGCAAAACTTGCTATTCAATACACATGGACATAGCGTTGAAGCGGTTAAGGTCAATAGACGAGTAAAAACGTGTGGAAATAGGAGCGAAGAGGTTTTACCCCCACTAACTGCGTGCTAGTGAGCTCGTGGAGGAGTAGTGACTACGAGTTTCTAGGGATTAGGGATAATCGAGCGTTGGTCTTAATTGATCCAACGGTAGCGGTTGTAGACTCGAGTTGTGGCCAATGGAAGCTCGTGTTTATATATAGTAGATTGTACATTCAGCAAAACACACGTCAATCAAATCGATCTACTATGCGAGTCAAGCCTTTATCCCATAATTAGGGCTCCGGCGGTCAAAGTGATCACTACTTAAATCAAGACACCCATGGGTCTCGAACCCACCTAGCTCGGTTAGCTTTCGCCACCTAGTCGATCTTATCCTGAAAAGCACTTGTACCACATCAGGTGGGTTCAAATCCATATCCATAGATGTTTGGTGTTTTTGTCAGCGACCATGGGCGAAGTTCCACCTTGTCGAATAGCCAATCAACTTTCCAAGGAGCGGCCTAGCTAACTTCGCCAAGTAATGCCGGGCAGCCATGGGCTAATAGCTCACCCTCGGTACCATCTCGATCGAGGATGCAAGGTCCTTCATAAACAATGTTTGTTTTCATTTAAACTACCTCTAAACTTTATGCATCTTCATGAAAAATGTTTCATCTATGTGTAAGATATATTAACCCCTTGTAATTTATATATTAGTAATTTTGGCTTCTAAAATGTTGTTGTTGTTAATTATCATGGTGAGGACGAGAACGAGTGGGAGATTCCACGTTCTCCCCTTTCATTCATCACTTCACTCCATTTTTGTTAGATCACTTCACTCCATATTCACCCTTTTATTTCCCATAAGTATCAACAACCCCCTCTTCAAATATTTCAAAGTTAGATCACTATCGATTGTCGTATTGACTGCATTTTCCTATCTAACATTTCCAGTATCTCCATCTATTGCTAAAAAGATTTGGAACATATCCTTTACACATTTTTGGAGGAGGAGGAGAATAAGAAGAAGGACGAGAACGAGGAGGAGGAGAAAAAATTATAGAAAGTCAAAACCATTCTTAAGCACATCCACTTTGTGTAACACCTTAACTTTATTAGTTTGTCTAAAGTTTTTTTTTTTTTTGATAAATCAAATTTGATTAAAGAGGTACAAGGGGTACCTCAACTCCTAGACATCCTCCGATACCATATGAACACATGATACAAAGGTATTATACCAACTGTCAAAATTTATATCTAAGAGACTACCCACTTTATACGCAACTCAGCCCCACGTCAACTTTTAACTTGGTTCACACTTTTAGCCGTCTAAAGTTAAGGTATTAAACATAAATGGTAAACAGAAAATTATGTGGGAATTTTTAAAATTTGATCTTCATCAAAAGTTATCCACATCAAGTCCTAACATTTACTACATTTCAAAAATATAAATAAAGGTAGAAATGTCATTACTTGAACTAACGTTACAATATTTGAATTATAATGGTGTATACAATTCTACATAACCTGAGGACCTTAAGACCTATAATTGATCTTACAGTTTCCTTCATCGTTCTTTAGTACCTGATAATCTGAAAAGAACAACAACAGACGTGGCGAGATATAAAATCTCAATGAGTCCTTTGCGGACCCCTAAAATGCTCTATCGTCAATACATCACATATCACACATATGCATTCCTATGCATTTAATGTCGTTTAAAACGTTTCTTGTGAAATTTTTAATCTTGTAATTGTTTGGTACTCAAATAAACAGAATT